>CM055188.1:28316913-28619413 GCA_029224185.1 Karalla daura
AACCGATCCATGGCCACAACAGTGACCTAGACAATAAACAAACAAACAAACAAACAAACATGACCGACCCGCCCAGAGAGGAGGATCACGGTATAACAGGATGTGCTATGCAACCGTCAATCACAGCTGGAACAGCTGTTGTTTATTTTGTTGTCAGCAAATAAAAACGCACTCTAAGACCACAAGAAATGGCCGACAAATAGAGGTGGGATCTAATTTTAAATGTCCAGGATTTCTCTATTAACTCACTTTAACTCATCTTTAACTCACTAAACAGTTGCAGTTTGCAAATAAATCCGTAGGAAACAACAAAACACACGAGTGACTCTGTTATTCGCTATAAACCCACCAGCTTTTCTAAAGACAAACTACATGGAAAGAGCTTGAATAAAAACGAATAAAATCTCAATTAAGAGTTTTTAAGGGTCTTAGTTTTTACCCAAAACTAAAATAAATGAAAATACAAATAAAACTGAACATCTAAAATATCATTTTTTGAGTATAATATACAGACTTTTCCCACACACCGTTTCCTGAACCATTGGTTGATTTTGAGGCATTAAGAATCGAAAGGTTTCTTTAATGAATAGGAGAAGTGAATGAATGAATGAATGAATGAATGAGTGAATGAACACACTAACTCAAAGAACCAGTCGTGACTGGAGTGAACACTCACGGTCTGAGGCGGGCCCAGATCGCTCACCGCAGAGCTGATTCCAGCGAAGGAGAATCTCACGCGTACGTCTCCGACCTGATGAAAACACAAGACCACAACATGTGAACCCATTAAACATGATAAAAAAAATAATAATAATAATAATAGGGTTTCATCCAAAATTGACAGATGTATTATTGATCTAATGTGTGAAAAACGTTTTAAAATTACAAAGCAATGACTGCAAACTTTCAGGGGAAACGTTACAAAATTGAGATGATGCAGTGAGGCTGCATTAAAAAAGAACGTGAATGTGAATTTTTGACTTTTTGAGAAGAGAAAAGGCCGAGGCATTGGGCCGTTTAAAGGCCGACAAAAACATGTGCTGCATTTACAACGTGCATCCCTGAGTGAAGTCTAGGTAAAGTTGAGGGTTGATTTTCATCGTTTTCCGGATATCCAGAAGACAAAAGGAAAAGCCTGACACCTCTCTGGGACACGTGGCTCACTCCCTCCTCTACCACCTGCCCAGGTTTTCATCTTACATCTCTAATTTTTCTCTTCTCACGTCTCTCCGTCACCGCTGCTGTCTTTCATGAAACTCTAAACACTAAATCACACAACATGAAGATAAAATGGAGTTTTGATCTGGAATGAACCTGAATGGAAGCAGGCACCTGCATGTCATGTTGAAGGGTCAGGGTCAGGGGGTTACACGCTTGTTTTTTCTAACTATTGACATTCATATATGAACGAGGATGTGATGACGCTTGGATCTGCGAGTGGATCTTTGGCCATGAACAGAGTGTTATTCAGTAAAAGCCAAGATAAAAAAGGTTTTATTTTAAATGCTGGACTGGACATTGACTGCTGTGTGGGTTAAGCTCACCTCTGGCCTGCGTGGGTACTTAGTATGGTAGAAATAATCATCATCGATGCTGAGGGAGGGGTCAGAGTTGAGGGCGGCGTAATCCTTCAAACTTAGGGTCTGGAAGTTATTTATCTGCTCCACCAGGCCTGAGAACAACCAATACATACCATATCAAAGCATTAAGGTCTTTGCACACAGAGTTTTTTTTTGTTTTGTTGTGTTTTAATCCGTTATCCGGCATTCATCGCTGCCCACAGAGACATTGCACACCGAGTCCGATGCATTTTATTAGCACGCGATTTTATTTCCTGTTACAAACTTTGGAAAGGAGGGAAAATGGTGATAGAGATTCCAAAATACATTTACAGACAGTATCATGGTTGTTGTCCTTTGATCAGTCATACTTTTCTCCCAAGGATCGAGATGCCTCTCCCTCCCTCTCCCTCCCTCTCCCTCCCTCTCTCTCTCTCTCTCTCTCTCTCTCTCTCCTACCATAGATATACTGCCAGCTGCTGGTCAGGAACAACTGGATCATGGAAAGTCGCCTTTACGAGTGGCTCAGATTTGCTTTACTATACTGCGATCCTAAAGTAAATCTGAGAACGGTCTGGATAGATCCTCACTTCCTTTACAAGCAGGTGGAACTCGACATCCTGCAAGTAGCTCAGGACACTGTCCATGAATTCAGCGTGTTTGTGGTCTTTGCATCATTTATTGCACACAGTTTTGTGCTGGGAGACGAGGTGGATTAATTTCTATGGATTTTTTTGGATGCAGTTTGTTTTTTTCAGGGTGGCTGTGAGTCCATTCACAGATGCAAAAACAATAGCAGAAAATCGAACCTGTTTTGAAAATGTTAAGGATGGATAAAAGACGGGGACTTTTTTTCATGCAGCAATTTCGGACTCTGTGTGCAAAGGCCTTAAATCAGATTATCAATAGCGTGACAAAGAACATTAGGTCCATTTGATGTCTGTACAGGGTGTGTGTTTATCTCAGGTACCTTTAGACAGGGAGTACCGCCCAACTCGGACTTCAGGAGCCACCACTGTGACGCTCTCCACTGCCATGGCGCTAAGATTCAGAGATTAAACTACGAGTGAGCGGCTTCCAAACAAACGCAGACAGCGATGCTAAACAAAAACAAACAAAACTGTGGGAGCACCTCGGGTTCTGGTGACCGATTTCCTCGTCAAAATGGCGACTGTTGATCAACTCTGATCTCCATTCGGTGTCTGGAGAAAGAAAAGTGAGACGAGATTATTGATGAGACATCGTTATAAGTTATTTGTCTGTGTACGAATTACAATGGACTCTTATATGAGCATTTGCCAAACCAACGGAAGAAGAAGGATGAATAGAAGGTGAACTATCATTAGTAATATCAACAAAACAACGAGGATGTCAGCAAAACAAAAACTCACTGTAGGTGTACGTCGTCTCAGTCTTGGTTTCGCCATTTTCTTGGATGTCTCTAAAAATCATTTATACAAGAAAGAGTCATTGCAGGTGGACTCTCTATAATCTGCGATAGTCTCTCTATAGTCTCTCTCTCTACAGTCTCACTTGCTCTCCTGGTACTCCACCCACTGGTACATCTCCACCTGCCTCCGCAGCTTCACAGCGTGCACCACCACTCCGTAGTTGGGGTCATGGAGAGGCTGCAAGGACAACACTTCACCTGATAAAACTGTCGAACCAATTCTTTTTAAAAGTTATTATTATTGTTATTATTATTACCCTTCTCAACGCTGCTTCTCTTTGTTTGTATGGAGGTTATAGAATCAAACACGATCAAACCTTATGCAAGTCTGACACGGTCGTTACTTTAAGACGACCGTGTTAAGTGGATTTACTTTAAGATTGCACTTCTACAGTTCTGTAAATTTGCTTGATTTATTTCATGTTTGTTCCTCTCTAGATTTATCTATGAAATAATATCTTACATACTTAGAGAGAATAACAAATGTAATAAATTCTGCATGTACGAACTTTCTAAAGTGCTAACATTTACTCACAGGTTGGAGACAAGAATAGGGAGGAGAGATCATATTCCAGGACATTTTACTTATCTCTCAATGCGTTTTCTACAACTGGAAAATTGATGGTTAATTTCCAAGGTTTTCCAGGATGCATAGGAACCCTGCCTACAGTGTTTTCTTCATGACAGCGACATCATAATTTTTATTTATTTTAGAGATGTGCCAGAGTGGAGGGTGGTACCTGGGAAGTCTGCAGATCTGCAGACAGATGAATTAGTCTATCTTGGGATGTGAGAAGGGTGAGGCCGTCAACCTTATCCAAGGACACAACCTGAGACAGACCCTCGTCCAGGGACCTGGTCGTCTGCACGGACCGACCCTGAGCACAGACACAAATTTATTCCATTTAATTCATATTTTGATAACTAAATTGTGAAAATGATTCAGAACTGTCCCTCAATGTTGAACAATGAGTAATATCTTTTTCTTACTAACATTAAGACGAAATCAAACGTGCTTATGCCGTGCAATTTATAATCCCTTATCATAATACAAGGATATGAGTGATAAAAAATACGGAAATACTGGGATTATCTCCTGCGTGCGCACCTCTTACCTCGTTGGTGAAGAGAACATAGATGGAGAGGAAGAACAGGCCGACACCGAGAACTGTCCCGCCCGCCGTCTGACTGAGTCTCTCCAGGAATCCAGGGTTGGACTGCGCAGACACTCGCTTGTGCTGGTTTGGGTTGTTACCTGAAAACTGAGACAAAGGACAATGAAGGGCTGACCTCAGACAATAACACAGCTGGCTTTCATCTATCAAGAATCTTCAAGTTCAATTTGTGGGAGAAAAAACACTAAAAAAACAGGCAAATTGAACTTCTTCATGATAAATATGAAAATACAAACACTAGAGAAAGCTTAGAAATGCGCAGGAAGCTGTAGAATGACACAAAGGCTGTGAACTTGGTTACTATATACAGGTTGTCCTTTATCAAGTAAGCACAGAACTGGGAATAATGGGATAAAAATACCTTGTTAAAATATCTGTAATATCTATAATTTGCCTCTTAAAGTTCACTGATTCACAGTTCATGGCCCCAAAGTAGTTGGAAAACACTGAGACGTGCAAAAGTGATGCCACTGACAAATATTAAATCTATACATCCATCAGATATAGACACTGATTTGATTTTGTACACAATGCCAGAAGTGGCGTGACATTTAAGAAAATTATGCACAGTTGATGCCAAAGTTTGAGGGAAAATGAAAATGTGCATATACCCAGAACTGACGAATGAAGCCTGTAGGGGCTACACACAAACTATTGTTGCGATACTATTGACATCTTTAAGTATTTGGAAGACTTGTGTCAGGTTTACTGAGCCTGGGGAAGGAATTGAGGACAATATGTCAGACTTAAATGACAAATATGTCAGGCCAGGTCTTGCAATGTTTATGAACCAGGTAATCAATCAGGCTTTATTTGTACAGTATTTTTAATACAAGATATGGCAGAGAGTAATTCATATAATAAAAGAGAGGTAAAACCAAAATACTTCACCACACCCCTACAGATTAATCTCTCAATAGTTCATTGTGATGACTGGATAGACCAGACCAGACAGGTTTTATTGTATTATATTGCATAATTGGGCCCAATAACAGAGCTGGGTGTGTACTGTTGACACACCTCAGTGTTTCCCTGCCTGACCTCGCTGTCATGCTTCATGCTTCTCCCTGTGACATGAAATGAGTGGATATAACAGCCCGAGGACGGATGCACCCTCTCGTTAAGTTTCATAGGTGTCAACTTTGTCCCAGAAAGTTTACGTGCATGGCTGCAAGATTACAACTTAACCTAACGTCGACCGCGCATCAAACCAGTCACTAAAAACTGTTAAACGTTGACACTTACTGTCTGATCTGACGGCATCTCTTTGATTTTGCTGTAAGCAGCCTGCAGAAAGTTGAAGAACACGTAGATGCTAAATGCAGGAAGTTCACACAGCGGATCGGCTTTCCCAGACGCTTTCACAGGCACACGGCGTACACCGGAAGTCCCCGGGGGGGCGGAGTCTACATAGAAGACTGTATTCCGCCCACTTCGCCGGAGTGATCTCATGTCAATAACGAGCGCTGCTTTCTCCCAACCGGCTGCGTGTTGCTGGGGCATGATGGGTAACTGAGTTCTGGCCGTGGCACAACGTCTTTTTCAACGTTTTTATTTATGTATTTATTTAAATTAAGATAACAAACATTTACAACATTCAGGAGAAAAAATAAATGTGACGAAATGTCGCTCTATGAGTATAGAAAAGTGACTTCCCCACCAAAATCCTCTTTTTCAAAGGCTGTTCGAAGCTAAACGTGACGTGAAATATAAGATATATAACACGAGATAGTACTTCATATGACTCCTTTGTTGTTCTGTACAGCAGCAAGATTATACAAAAGAAAGTCTTGTTCACAATGAAACCGGAGATTTTTCAGCCAGGTTGAAATTAATGTGACTCTCCATTCGACTGTCAAGTGAAAACCCATTTTTTTTTCTTTATTTAAATAATATATCATCGTCATGCTTGAAAGTTTTCGGTATTCTTTATATGTTCTTGCTCACTTGATGTTGACTAAGTTCTGGTGGACATGAGACCTTGTTTTATTTTATTTTATCGTCAAGACTGTGAGCTTTCTTACACAAAAACAGAATTAAGCTGCATTAAAGCTGTGTCGTGGTCTGTGCTGCTTCGTGTCTTCACCCTGCCTGTCGCCACCTGAACCTGCAATGGAAATTTCCACCTCTGTCCAGTCACTTTCCCGACCACTCCTCCTCGTCTGCTCAACTTCTCTCACCTGAATCACCTGCACTAATCACCTCCACCAATTACCTAAGTATTTGAACCCCCCACACACACAGACTCACATTCAGTCCCAGACCTTCCAGCATTGACCTGCTGATTCCGGCCTGCTCGGTTCCTTCTTAGTGACCCTGTCTGCTCGAATGCCGTGTGCAACCTGGCCTACTCTTCGTTTTGGACCGCGATCTGCTTCTTGGATTCGACGACAACCACCAAGGGTGCTCTCGTCTCCTGCCCCGGTTCGACCTCGCCTTCCTGCTTCCCTACTAGCCTGGCCTGCCTTCTGTGTGAGGCCAAGAGCGAGGTCTTCCCCAGCAGCTCGACCTGCCTGGAAGCCCACAGCGGCCACGTGAGTGTGACTTTGTCCTCCATTTTGTGCCAGAGTCAACTCCTCCACAAGCTGTATCTTCTGAGATGCATTTTGGCTCCACAAAACAGATTCCTGACAGTACTATGTGACTGATCAGCCTGGAGATGGACCCAGCATGCAGTGAGGCCTTGGGTCTGAGTCTGCTTCAGCTGCTGTGTTCTTCCTGCATGAGGGCCTCGGCTTCCTAGGTGAAAGATGAAAATGCAGCTATCTAAAGAGGCATCCTGGTTCAAAACCTGCTCCAGAGAACTCTTGACCTCGGACCATGCTCCATTTTGCAGCAAGACAACCTGGGGTGTCCAAGATCTCAAAGGAGTGGCATCAGGACAACTGTACATCCTGAAGTGGCCCGGCCAGAGCCCAACCTAACCTCTTGGAGAGTGACCTCAAAGAGGAATGGACAGAACTGCCCACATATAAGCATTGCAACTGTCTTTCAATTCAGCTACTAAGGAACTTGGAGCTTTTTTGTGATGCATGTAAAGATACCAAGGTCCATAATGTGTTTATTGTAAAAAATCCAAAAGTCAACAGTGATAACAAAAAAGGGTGGATTTCAGTAATGATAATGGAAAGTAACTGAATCTGAAGTATCGGTCTTATTAAACTAGTATCGATCTCTATCTGGAACTAGATACAGAAACCTTGTAAGGACCACCTCTGTAGGGTGTCACAAGTAGTAATATCATCACCTTCATGGTCATCACTGTTAAAAAACTATATATATATAATGTGAAGATATTAGTTAATGAAAGCAGAATCATATAGCAGAGTGCTTTTTGTTTTTTTGACACGCCCATACGAAAGCCGTTGTGTTCTCATCCGCCTTTGGAGCCATTTTAAGGTTTCGGGGGAGGGCGTCATGTGCTTTTCCTTGTCTTTTCTTGGTATCGCTTGAAACACAATAGAAAGAGGAGCAACACAGAGACAAAACAAATAATCTTAAGTATACTGAAATGTGATGTCTGCAATTACAAATTTAAGGCAAACTAAGAAATGTAGTAATGCTTTTTTTCCACATGTGAATGTACTGGGGTGTTGACGGGGACCTGCCACTTTAGGGGTCTACGTGTGGGATATCTTACCTCGGATCATCTGTGCTGTCTTTACAACTCTCTGCAGCCTGTTTTGTTCTGGGAGAGGATCTCTCCTACCTTCTCTCATCCTCTTTGTTTTTGTCAGGGTTTTTCTTCTCTCAGGAGTCATTCTTCAGAGTTTTCAAGGGTCTAAGGACAGGGAGAGTTTATTATGTGCATTGTTGCGCATTCTGTAAGGTGCCTTTGACAGCTGCTTCAGCTGCTGTGTTCTTCCTGCATGAGGGCCTCAGCTGCCTAGGTGAAAGATGAAAATGCAGTTATCTAAAGAGGCATCCTGGTTCAAAACCTGCTCCAGAGAACTCTTGACCTCGGACCATGCTCCATTTTGCAGCAAGACAACCTGGGGTGTCCAAGATCTCAAAGGAGTGGCATCAGGACAACTGTACATCCTGAAGTGGCCCGGCCAGAGCCTAACCTAACCTCTTGGAGAGTTACTTCAAAGAGGAATGGACAGAACTGCCCACATATAAGCATTGCAACTGTCTTTCAATTCAGCTACTAAGGAACTTGGAGCTTTTTTGTGATGCATGTAAAGATACCAAGGTCCATAATGTGTTTATTGTAAAAAATCCAAAAGTCAACAGTGATAACAAAAAAGGGTGGATTTCAGTAATGATAATGGAAAGTAACTGAATCTGAAGTATCGGTCTTATTAAACTAGTATCGATCTCTATCTGGAACTAGATACAGAAACCTTGTAAGGACCACCTCTGTAGGGTGTCACAAGTAGTAATATCATCACCTTCATGGTCATCACTGTTAAAAAGCTATATATATATAATGTGAAGATATTAGTTAATGAAAGCAGAATCATATAGCAGAGTGCTTTTTGTTTTTTTGACACGCCCATACGAAAGCCGTTCTCAGAGTTACTTCAAAGAGGAATGGACAGAACTGCCCACATATAAGCATTGCAACTGTCTTTCAATTCAGCTACTAAGGAACTTGAAGCTTTTTTGTGATGCATGTAAAGATACCAAGGTCCATAATGTGTTTAAAGTGTTTATTGTAACAAATCAAAAAGTCAGTGATAACAAAAAAGGTGGATTTCAATAATAACAGATGGTAGCTGAATCTGAAGTATCAGTTTTATTAAACTAGTATCGATCTATATCTGCAAGATTCTCCTCAGTCCTTGGGGACAAGCCAACTGGGTGGTGGCAGTCCCTTGGTACTTGATACAGAAACATAGTAAGTACCAAGAGGACCACCTCTGTAGGCTGCCACAAGTAGCAATATCATCACCTTCATGGTCATAGCTGTTAGAGAAACTATATATATATATATAATATGAAGATATTAGTTAATGAGAGCAGAATCATATGGCAGAGTGCTTTTTGTTTTTTTGACACGCTCATACGAAAGCCGTTGTGTTCTCATCCGCCTTTGGAGCCATTTTAAGGTTTCGGGGGAGGGCGTCATGTGCTTTTCCTTGTCTTTTCTTGGTATCGCTTGAAACACAATAGAAAGAGGAGCAACACAGACAAAACAAATAATCTTAAGTATACTGAAATGCGATGTCTGCAATTACAAATTTAAGGCAAACTTAGAAATGTAGTAATGCCTTTTTCCACATGTGAATGTACTGGGGTGTTGACGGGGATCTGCCACTTTAGGGGTCTACGTGTGGGATATCTTACCTCGGATCATCTGTGCTGTCTTTATAGCTCTCTGCAGCCTGTTTTGTTCTGGGAGAGGATCTCTCCTACCTTCTCTCATCCTCCTTGGTTTTTGTCAGGGTTTTTCTTCTCTCAGGAGTCATTCTTCAGAGTTTTCAAGGGTCTAAGGACAGGGAGAGTTTATTATGTGCATTGTTGCTCACTCTGTAAGGTGCCTTTGATGGGGATGTGAAGCTGTAGTCTGAGCGAGCTACTTTGGCCTGTGGCCTTGTTCTGACTGACATTTTTTCTTGAATAAAAGAAATGTTATGCATGTTCATCTTTTTAGAATAAAGATTCACACTTACTTAACAATAGTCTTTAATTTTATTGTGCTAGTTGGCAATTAAGGTATGGTACACCACAGGTGATGTCATGGAATTACCCAAAAGTAAATCAACTAGCAGTGGAGCTAATTACTTTAAACAGCAAGTAACTAAGTAAAATAATACTACTTTTTTTTTTTCTTCAGTAACTACCCAAACAGTGGTCAGACAGAACTCACTTGTCGTTGGATCCAGATAAAGGTGGAAAACGAAGAGCAGGGGATGGAGGCAGGTCGGAGAAGGTCTGAGCAGGAGTCAAATGGTCTGGGACTGGATGTGAGGCTGTGGAGGGTTTAAATACTCAGGTGATTGGTGCAGGTGATTGGTGAGAGATCCAGGTGAGAGGTGTTGAGCAGACGAGGAGCAGTGGCTGGGGGAGAGACCGGAAGGAGTTGGAGATTTCACGTGAGACAGGAAGTAGCTCGGCCCATGAGACATTATCAGTCTGAAGGACTGGTGTCCAACTGTGCAGGCAGCCTTACAAGCTGGCAACCTTACTTTTATGCAGATTTCAAAAACACTATCAGTTTATAATATATATTTTCTCATTATACACCTTTTAAATTGAGTAGATACACTGCGGTGAGATATCACTGAGACTGTTCAGAACATAAAGCATTTACCTTGAAGGCCTAATGCTGTCATTTACTCTTTTCCTTTCACATTAATCATCTCATCTGACCCCTCAGATTTAACTCGGGACCCTTTCGAGGTCAGAGATCCGTAACTTGGATTAATCTATGCATCTGAAAGGTATTATAGCGTATATGTGAGAATTTCTATCAGTATTGATAATCTGACTAGTCGTTATAGATAACATGACGCTTTATCGTAGGTCTGAGAAAGATGGATCTAAATACTTCCACCACTAACACACACCTTCAGCCAGTCACTGTCACTCCCTCTCTCTCTCTCTCTCTCTCTGTCTCACACACACACATACACACACACACACACACACACACACACACACACATGCACACACACACATGTGCCAGGTTTAAGAGGATTATAGCAAAGGGGAAGACAAAGCAATTACTGTCGCTTATCATCGCACCAGTGCCCCTCTACGTGTACCAATATGCACATGCCTCCACAGTCACACATCCACCTGTACACACACACACACACACACCCACACACACACATACACACACACACAAACACACTCAGGAGACGCCCTGGGGCTCAGTGAGGCAGTGAGAAACAGCGACTGTCGTAAGGATGCAGGAATATGATATCATTGTTCTTGGGACTGGACTAAAGGTAAGAAGAGTATTTATTGTTAAACTTTTGGCTACAAATGAGTCAAAATACGTCTGTGTGCAAGTTTTCAGGTTACAGTTATGAGAAAATAATGACCAAAGCTGTGAATACTTCTCAGAATTGGATTCACACTTGCTAGGAAATGAATAATCCCTCTGATTAATCCTCATTAAGTACATTAATATTCTTAGAGAGACTGGCTTAATTGTTTTAAAATATCAATGGAAAAGGTGATGGAAGCGAAACATTTTGGGAGTGAAGTGTACTTTTCATGTTTCTGCTCACCTGCTGACAGATTAATGGACTTACACTGATTAGATTGCATCATTTTACTGTACCAGTCTTGATCCTTGTCCTGGCATCACATTTTACCGTCACCCCCCTCCCTCCCGCCTCAGGAGTGTATCCTGTCTGGTTTGATGTCTCAGAGTGGGAAGAAGGTTCTTCACATCGATAAGAATCCGTTCTATGGAAGCGAGACTGCATCCATTTCTCCACTCGAGCAGGTGTGTTCAATCACAAGCACCAGGACTTCTTTTAACTCAATGAATTCAGGACTTTTACCAGAACTTTTCAGAACTAAGACTGGAGTTAGCTTCGATGCAACACATGACTTAGAATTGAGATTTTGATTATAGGAATAGGAGCAGTTCAAAGAAATTACAATCTAAGAGATCTAGGATCTTGCTTCCAAATATAGACAATCATATAGAAATTCTGTATATTGTTCCTTATTCTCCCTATACACGGGCTAAACATTCAGTCATACATTGATGAGAAAATCGTTTCCATAGTTGAAGTGGAAAATCAAAAAAGTTCAACTTCAACTAAATGTAGCTGCAGAAGACTTATATGGTCTCGTACCTATTTCTAAGAGTGTTAAAAGCAAAGCATTCTGGGAAATGATACAACATTAAAGTGAAAATAAATCAAACTGCATCGGTTGTTTGTTTTTATTGCTTACAAGCGAGTTAAATAGAATTGCATTATAATCATACCGGAGCCATATAGACAGATAGCATATAACATCTGAGTAAAATGATGGTGTAGAATATCTAACGTGTATATCCAGATCAAATCTGAGGTTTTATTATCAAACACTATACATAATGACGTACATTTATTAGCCTGAATTCACTGAATTTCAGTCCTACTTTGTTTAGCTCAAATTGATGACTGATGTTCTGCTTTCTTACTGCTATTCAAGGATGCATTCTTGATGTTTCAAAATACTTTTTCCCCCCTTTCCCCATCTTGAATTTACAGCTTTACAAGAAGTTTAAGGTGGCAGGTCCTGCCAAGTCCATGACCCGTGGGAAAGAGTGGAACATTGACCTCGTCCCCAAATTCTTTCTTGCCAATGGTGAGGAAGAAGACCCCCCCCCCCCCCCCCTCCCACCCCCGCCCCCTCCACCCATCCCCCCACCCTGTCTACGATCCGTTTGTGCAAATGAGGATGTGATGATGTTTTCTGTGACGTGTGTCTGCATCAGGGGAGCTGGTGAAAATCCTGGTGCACACAGAGGTCACGCGGTATCTGGACTTTAAAGTCATCGAAGGCAGCTACGTGTACAAAGCAGGCAAAGTGCACAAAGTCCCCGGCACGGAGGAAGAGGCCCAGGCCTCAGGTGAGGAACAACAGCTGGTTGCAGTGTCTCAGAGTCCATTAAAGGGGACCGAGGTTTTCAATAACGAGACCTCTACATAAGGCCAAAGTGTAAAGTCCTGAAACATCATCTAGGAGAGTTTTGGAATAGAAGCTGCAAAGAAATGGGCTGACTTAAACCTGACTTAAAGTATGACCTCCACAGTAATTTGCATTTCAGAAACACCAGTAAATGAAGGCAAATGAAATGTCAGTGTGCACGTTCCTGGTTCTTCCTCAGTGTCTGATTCCTCATCTGATCCTGGCTCCAACATGAAAGTGTGGATTTGTACGCGCTCCATAGTTGTGTCGCTCCAATTAGCACTTAAGTCTCTAAGATCTGTTATTTTGCAAGAGACATACTTATACTGTGAGCCATTCACATGTGAGGCAGGCAAGATCGATTTAAAGCACCTTGTAAAATAGCATCTGAGGCGTCTGGGATGAAACCAGAGCCCCATAGCTTCTACATTATCACCACAGATTACCTATTCTAGGTATCCGCTATCACGTTCTGCCATTTCAGATCTGATGGGCATGTTCGACAAGAGGAGGTTCAAGAAGCTGCTGCTCTTTGCCCTCAACTTTGACGAGCGAAACCCTCGGACCTTCCAGGACATGGATCCTCACAAAACCACCACGCGGGACCTGTTCAGTCGCTTCGACCTGGGACTGGAGGTCATCGAGGTCACGGGTCACGCCATAGCCTTACACACCAGCGAGGGGTCAGTGCTCGGACGTTACCTCCACGTGATGATGCGTTGGATGGTTTTAGCTCATATCCTGTCCTCTGGTGTCCCGTAGTTACCTGGACCGGCCGTGTCTGGAGACCATCAGACGGATCAAGCTGTACTCGGAGTCTCTGTCCAGGCACTGCACCAGTCCCTACATCTACCCAGTGTACGGCCTGGGAGAGCTGCCACAGGGATTCGCAAGGTTGGAACGGGACTTTGTATTGTGTGCTCTTCATCGTATCGTGTAGACTTTACGTACAACTCAGAAGTTAAGAGTACCACACACTCAACTAAAAGTCTTCAAAATGGCTAATAAGACAATGTTAAGTGTTCAAAGAGAGCTTCTATGCAGCTGCATTTGATGGTCAGTGTTGGACTTTTTGGAGTTTTCAGAATTGGAAATTATCTGAAAAGACTTTTAGACGGCGGGATTGCAAACTGTGTGACTTGTCATTTCAATGTTGAAATTATTATAGAAATAACATCACTCATCATTCCACATAGACACCATTAAAACACATTTTTAGAGTTGAAATATATGATTATTCAAGAGAAACATTAAATTTGAGGTCTGCTCTAATCATATGAAAGAAGAGGTCGCTATCTTTTTGTAAAATTTTGGTGTGTGTGTGTGTGTGTGTGTGTGTGTGTGTGTGTGTGTGTGTGTGTGTGTGTGTGTGTGTGTGTGTGTGTGTGTGTGTGTGTGTGTCTCAGACTAAGTGCAGAGTACGGAGGAACCTTTCTGCTGAACAAAGCGGTGGATGAAATAGTGATGGACAACGGCAAAGTGAAAGCTGTGAAATCCGATGGGAAGGCAAGTGTTTGTGCAGCGAGAATGAGCCGGATTTACTGCAGAGAATTAGGGATGTTACAGGGACTGGAAAATGTCCCGTTGCACAAATATCTCCCTCCCTCTCTCTCTCTCTCTCTCTCTCTCTCTCCCTCTCTCTCTCTCTCTCTCTCTCTCTCTCTCTCTATTCGACAGCTGTTCCACTGCAAACAGCTCATCTGTGATCCGAGTTACGTTCCCAATCGAGTGAGGAAAGTGGGGCGTGTGATCCGGGTCATCTGTTTGTTAAACCACCCCGTTAAAAACACCCACGACGCCAGCTCCTGTCAAATCATCATCCCGCAGGGACAACTCAACAGGAAGTCAGGTATCAGGGGCATAAAAGATAACGATGCAAATTGGATCCCTAGTGACTGTACCCATAGTGATAGTTGGATGGTGCCCATAGATCCTTAGAGCATAAATCACTTTGTGTGTGCAAGAGCCCTTTTACTCTTCTTCCTCTTCCTCTTCTTCTTATTTTCATTGTTATTATTGATGTTATGAATCTTTACAATATAGTACCATATACCCAACACAACAGCACCTAAAACTGACATGATGATAATCCAATTTATGTTTATGCAAGCATATCAAAAGCAGCTTGGTCCCAAGTCAGATTTCTTTCATCATTTGAAGTATCAGCATCTTTGTGTCACATGAGTAATGTGTGGAAAATCCTTATTTTTCCTCGATTGTATTTTTGTATGTAGTGAAATCAAACTTTCACTGGGAGAAAAGAGAAAAAAGAGAAAATTTAGCCAATCTTTACCAAAGTTGCTGGAAAAAAATAACATGTGGATTTGATTTATTGATCTGAAATTAAGTCACTTGCTAATCAGTTTTAAGGATTCTCTGATCGATATTTGATGATGTACCTGTATAAATAGTTGTTTAGAATTGTTCAGAATGACAAAAAAAAGGGGGGGGGGGGCATATATATCACAAGTACCAGTTGAAAGACCAAACTTCATGAAACTACAAGATTGTGCATAATGGCCCACAAACCAACCTAACGGGGGCACATTTTCCATTTTGGCTCATTTCACAGATGCTTCAAGATGTGAATTAATTTGTCTCAAATGACAGTTTCTCTCACTTTAGCTTCACTTTATAGGTCACAATAAAGCTCATTCATAGATTATGAGGTGGTCGAGGAACATGTCACCGGGCTGCTTGGTCTCAGGTCGTTGTGGCTTTGTATTCGGAGGGATTCATAACTCTGAGACTTCCTGTCTGTCCACGCAGACATCTACATTACTGTAGTGTCGTGTGCCCACAACGTGGCCTCGGACGGGGTCTACATCGCCACAGTGAGCACGACTGCCGAGACCACCACCCCGGAGAAGGAGGTGCAGCCAGGGCTGGAGCTCCTGGAGCCCATCATGCAGAAGTGAGTGCCATTCTTTGAGCTTCTGCAACACGTGGATCTACATTATCCAGAGCAACATTTTGGCTGATTCGTGTCCTTGAATGTAGGTTCGTCTCAGTCAGCAACTTGATGGTTCCCAATGAGGATGGAAAGAAGAGTCAGGTGAGGGGAAAATTTCTCGGATTCATATTTTCTGAATGAATGAGGGATGTTTCCCCTCTCTCATTCTCTCGCTCGCACTCTCTCTCTGTCTCCATTAGATCTTCGTGTCCCGCTCCTACGACTCCACAAACCACTTTGAGATGGAGTGTGAGGACATCAAAGACATGTACCACCGGATCACAGGGGTCGAGCTCGGACGTTCCAGGAGGCACCAGTCTCACAACTCGGACGACGACTGAGACAAATCACGATACGGATGATTGGATGATTTCACTGCACGGCTGCAAAACGGCAGGTGTGGTGTACTGTAGCACAGTAGAGTGAGCCAATAGTGACTGTCCTATGAAAATGTTTGGCGTTTTTCTTTCCCTTTCGTCGGCTCGCTATGATTTGTCCTGTGTAATACTATTAAACACTTTGGGAAAACGTCTTCGTCTTGTCTCGATATGGTCCAGTTTGGGTCGTGCCCTGTGACACTCGGTAAAAACATGTTTTTCTCTGTAAAACAGTTTTTAGGTTTATTGGTTTCACTAACAAAGCAGAAGTTGCAAACATAATAACTAAAATCCTTATAAATTCTCCCAAATGCACACAAATACATGTCGACCAAAAGTGACCAGAATTATAGCTAATGATTGATATCAACTTGATATTTGTTGTTTTTAATGATGCTGAAGCCAAACTGCCAGTGTTTGCCAACAATTTTACCATTTTTTTCAGCCCCCAAATGTCTTGTCCACATGATAATTAGTTGGAGTCGGGGTGGGGGGAGGTGGGGGGGCAGAAGAGGAGAAGCCATTTCTTGTTTCTTGTTCAGTTTATCAATGGATAATCATGGATGATCAATTAACACTCCTTGCTGCAACTTCCCATCATGGTTACGGCTTCAGTAATTGAACATGTGTGTGTCTGGGTGAAAACTGTCTCCTCCTCCGCCACCTCCAGAGGCAGGTGGAGGTGGTTAGGCAGCTCCAACACGCCTACGTCATCACTTTAGACGCACAGAGCCGGCGCTGGACCTGCAGCAACGCGGCCGACGATTAGACATGATGTGCCGGGGATTTGCGGACTCTCTTATCTATGGAGCTTAGGCGTGAGAAGGACAAAGCCAGTGAATTATGTCACGTGACCCAAACGCTCTGCTGGAGGCAGAGGATGCACAGACGCCCGGGGTTAAAGAGGCTTAACCCTGTGAAGGACAGCACCAACCACCAACACCTTGGGTGGAGGAGCCAGGAGGAGACCAAGCACAAAGGAGTGGTGTTTTATACACACACATCCCTTTTTATCTGCCCTAGAGATGTTTTTTTTCCATGTACTGAAACATTAAGTTATGGGAATACATGCAGGTATATTCTACACATCACCCTGGGTGGAGGACTGGAGTGTATTCACAGGCAGAGGCGACACACTTTCCTTGTTAGTGAAAAGATTGTTTAAGCAAATAACACACTGAACACACTGAAGCACATTTAAGACAGTTTCTGTTTTGCTGCATGTACGTACAAACCTCGGGCGGATGACCAGGGCGTATTCATACACAACAAAGTCATTGAAAGAATACGAAACTACATTTTGATGCACTGAGACACAATTGCTGTTTGCAGCGTGTGAAGATTTTAAATATATATATATATTTGTTTTAGACATGAGAACATCTTCAATCATTTATTACAGTGAAATTCTCCATCTTGCACATCTTCACTACACATCTGCACACTTCATGAAGTGTGTGTGTGTCTGTGTGACAGAAAGCCCAACATCAGTGGAACATCAGCTTTGTTTTTTTCTTTTCTTTTTTGACTCCTCAAGTTTAAGCTTGCAACAGCTGCAACCAAACGCAGAGGCGGGTTCTTCAGAGCTGGATGTCACCCCGGCTTTGTTCGTTCCTCCTTCGAGCCCCTCGTCATGCAGACGCAGACTCAACAGTCCCTCCTGCAGGCCTGACATCTTTCCTTAACCTCTCGACGTCCATCTGCAGAAATCAGTCCCAGTTTGTTTTTGTTTTTTGTCGTTTTCACGGCGTTTACTCCCGTATCAGATCCAGCTCTGTGCTGACGGCCGGAGGGATCAGACCGGCCGCCGCTAGTCTCCGCTCGCTGGTCAGGAAGTTGAAGGTCGCGCAGGCGTTCGGCTGGAAGACAGACAGGAGGGTGAATGGAGGAAAGCTGTCTTCATGTGTGACCTAGAATACGTTCCCCTCTTTCTGCGAAAATTGAAGCTGAACATAATCAGGTGCTGTTCCACAAATTCTTCCTCAATCCTATATTAAGTCTTGGGAATATCATCTTTAGCATTGTTCAGCTTTTTCCTGAACTAACTGCAGATATGAATACATGTAAAGTCTTATATGTTTGAGCCAGAACCAGAAAAAATAAGTCAGATGCTGAGAAATAACATAGAGAAGAAACACTGACATTTTACTGGGAACTTCACCAAAAAAAGCCTCCAAGTTGTCTGCCTCCACTTTCTTGCATAACTAATGACAGACAGGCTATGCAAACTATTTGAGGCAGAGGGCAGTATAGTTTGCATCACATTTTTATTCTTTGTTTTTTTTTTTACCAGTTTCTTTAGCCGCCATCCAAAATGTATGCATGAATGTGAATGTCATGATGTTTTTGAACCTGTTCATTTACTTCTGGGTGGGAAAAGACTTGTCATCCAACAAAAGCAAAGGTAAGAGTGTTTTGTTTTCATCTCCTTTCATGCACACACACACATACATTGCTGCAGAAACAGTGGGAAAACCGTACCGTGTCCTGGATCTCCACAGCGATGCCTTTCTTCTTGAGCAGAGCGAGGACTGACGGGTCGATTCGCTCCAGACGTGCACCTGTGCCCAGCACAAGGATCTCTGCAGAAACGGCAAGAGAATAAGTCAGATCTGGATTTTCTAGGGGGGGGCAAAATACATTCTTAGTAAATCTAGAGAGGGGACAGTGTTCAGTCAAAACACAAGAAACGTAAAAAGTCGAGGCTTCAATGTAAAAGATAATGTTGTAACACGGATGTTGTAGAGGATTTGAACCAACGTGTTAGAGAGGGTTTTCTATGACCACTGTCGAATCACTTTAAGAGTAAACCTCATTGGAAAAAGGACTGATATTTATTCCCATTCTTCTTTTAGTCTGTCTCTCCTGTCTTTGTTAGCAAAAGCTTCTAGTTTTACCTATTTGTGGTTCAAGCATGTGGAACAGTGAGACGCTTTCCTCCGTGATGTCTTTGGCACTGCCAACCTGCAGAGAGAGGGGTTTGAGACAACAAAACATTAAGTTCAAAACATTTCAATCAAACAAAAGCCTCAGCATGACACAACACACGAGGGGAGAGTTCATCTTTACATTCCACTGGAGGATAGCAGGCGGCACCACAGCGCAGGGCCCGAACACCTTGTTCCCATCGATGTTGAACCCCTCGGGACTGTAGCTGTGGATCACCAGAGCGTTGCCCGGCTCCTTCTGCATGACGGACACGGTGGTGCGCTGGTACAGCTCATCGTCACTGGGACCCAGTCGATGAGCACGAGACTGGAAGGGGCTGGAAGAGGAGGGAACACGAGTCCATTAATACCTGGAATATCTTGAAAAAAAGCTGCTTTGGTCTGTTGGTTCAGCGAGAAGTCTAAAAATCACGTAATCGTTCTGTAAGTTGTATGATTTGTATCCGTGGTTGCCAAATAAGCATGAAATGGTGCCAGATCTGTGCAGTAAGTGACTGTAATGCTTCTACACAAAAGAAATATGATTGAAAAGAAGCTTTTAAGATAAGTTCTGAAGCATTTCTGATTAAATTACTGCTCTGTTTTTTGTTTTTTACAACAGCTAATTAGGATAGTACTCCATTCAATAAGTCCCTCCTTCATCTGTCTGTGAGGGGGGAAAATAATCACAAATAATCATGTCTGTAAATAACCAAGAACCCATAAGATACTACAAAGAAATCTAACATAAAGAGGTCAGATTTACAAGATTATATTTATAGAGAGATTATTTAGAATATAATACCAAAGAGGTATAATATTTGATTACTTGCAATGTGTTTTACATGTCTGCTACTTGGACACCTTAATTTCCTTCAGGATCGATAAAGTCTATCTATCTATCTATCTATCTATCTATCTATCTATCTATCTATCTATCTATCTATCTATCTATCTATCTATCTATCTATCTATTTACATTTCTCCTTACTCCCTTTTCAGTTATGCATCTTACATTCATTCTGTCCATAGCATTTAATACTCATTCTTAGTCCTGGCTGAACTTCTCTGTGTTCATGCACAGCTGCTCTATGTGCGCTGAATGACCCGAATTGTCTGTTGATGCTGTTGCAGCCTTCCAATCTGATTTGCTCTTCGACAGACCATTGTCTGTGTTTTTTTCCCCCTAGCAGAACATTGTGTGTCCAGGACAGACAGAGATGGAGCATTGTAGCAGACAATGACCTCGCCTCCAGACTGCGATGGCCGAACTAGCCAAACGGCAATACCGAGGGTACAGAGCATGCATGGGAACTCCTCCAAGCCTGGAAATCGTTGAGAGAGCAGCAGAGAAAGTGCTGCCAGCTTACCAAAGCCGTCTTCCTATGTAGGAGGTGGTGAAACTAAAATGTTTAAAATCTGAAACACATTTTGCTTTGTTATTCTTGACCTGACCCGCTCTTACCAATTCTCATCTACACACTTTGTAGTAAATGTAAATGAGTCTATAATCTCTAATCAACATGTATTTTTCTGTCTATTGATCTGTTGAAGCTGCTTTGCGCCTCAACTGTTTTCCGGTTGTTTGCAAATTGCACCATTCACTCACAGCTAGGGGCGATTTAGAGCAGATGATACTGATTTAGAGAACATTTGAGAGTAAAAAGGTAAAAGAAAAGCTATGCATACCGTGAAAAAAGCTATGCTGAAAGGAGAAAATACGGCCTCCACATAGAGACGCACCAAGTCTGACTCAAACCCATGACATTCATGTTGTGAGGCTTAACTGGTCCCTCACACTGCCCACATTGAATGGTATCTAATCCAAGTAAATCCATGTGTTGATAAATTCTTTAATAATCTGTGGTAAAAAAAAAAAGAAAGAAAAAAAGGTCAAGTGGAAAGTATAGTGAATGAGTTGGAGTCACGTTTGACTGGAACCGTGAACGCCCATGGCTCATCACTGTCTATTATTTACGTTGAACATAAATATTTCTCACACCCCGTGGCTTTGAAAACCGGCCTGTCTCTCCATCCATTCACTTCCCACAGAACAGAAACAGGCCGCACTGCGGGGCTGTTGCCATACGGCCCAGTTTCAAAGCCAAAACTCTGATGCCAACCTACGGATGGGGCTGCGAGCCAAAAGCTTTAGGACTTCTCCTGCAGAGAGGAGAGAGGAGAGAGCCGGAGTGGGGGGAGGGTGGGTTGGGGTTGGATTTCTGCTGTCTAAGAGCTGCAGGATTTTCCAGCCAGTTCTCACACTTTTTCCTCCTGACTGCTACAAAAACCTGAGCACGGAAAGCAATCCTTTGTTGTAACACAGCACTTTCTGGCCAGCTGGCTCAGTGGTCGAGGGTGCAGTGCGTCAAACTGGCCCCAGACAGCAGGACCGCAGCAGTTCTGGTCTCCAGTAGGTGGAGCCACAGATGCTGCCTGACAGAAGGTTCCAGGTTGTTCCTGGAGGGAATCTGAGAAAGCAGCACCTCCAAAAACAGAAATGTGCATTTTGATAGTATACTGGATAAATCAGTACATCTTGTACCAAACTGATTATACATTACTGTTGATGGCACTTAATGGTCAGGCAAACATGATGAGTCCAGCAGGAGAGCTTCCTACTATTTGTTTCATTTTGATTTATTTGCTACTTTCTGAATGTATATCAAAAGGAAAATATCTTGCATATATTTATATATTTACAGACATATTTGGTAGCCTCATACTACAGTGATTTTCTACTCATCATACCTTAATTCAAAAGCAAATATTCACTAGTGAAAATGCAAATAGTTTACAGCCATCCTCATGAGGTCTTTGATATGAAAAACACAAAATAGGAACCTACCACCAAGAGATGATTTTGTGGCATCCTGTCCCTTAATATGAAGTAAATCCACACTAAAAATTCATGTTTGAACCTGTTAAAGAGGTCATCACTTCATAATAGGAGAGTTAGAATGAAGATTGTCTTTTATTTTAGTTCAAACTATGAGAGGGCCAAAGATATACAGCAAGTAAAAGTATCATCACATCCTCATTGATATGCATTACATTACATATGCTTTGTTTATTGAAATGGAAAATAAAAACAGATAAATATGGGCAGGGACAGTGTGTGATGTGTAAAATATGAGTGTGACATAAACTACATTGCCCTTCATTACCAAAACAAATTGCATGTACCCATCCTCCCACTCAGATACGAAAGTAAATGAGCATACATGTCAATGTTAATGCCATTTTACAATGTCATTGTACAATGTCAATGTATGCACTCCTGATTCTTCGTCCGTACCTGATCTGATTACTCCTCTGATTCTGTCTCAGACATCTAAGGCTAAATGTGAATACACCCCATAGTTGTATTGCTCCAGTTATCACTTAGTTTGGGAGCCAGAAGCTAAACTCTGTTGCTGAATAAGTCAGATTACCCTTTATGTGAGTGGCAGGCAGGACAGCTGGTCAGCCTAAAGCATCCATACAGTTGCCAGATATCTGTATTAACACGGACAGTCATTTTCTCGCATTTAAAACAGGATTATGCATGGACATCTGAGGCATTTCTGATTATACTAATGCTCCACAGCTTCTGTTGAAGCTATGAAATATAACATCATAAAAGTAATGATGTGTTTATTCTCCTAAAGAATTACAAACCATTTCATCTGCGAAATTAAAAAAAAGGCACATTTCAATCGAGCATCTGAGAGTGGCGTAATATTTCATAACAACAACATGACAGCATGGTTTAGTGATGAGTTTCTCCCCATACTCATGGGGGAGGAGGACACCAGGCGGAACACACACGCTGGTCTCAGATCTTCGTCTATAAATTGATCACAACAGATTAAAGAAAAGATAACAAACCTGGACAGAGCTGGTCTGGCCCGGGAGCAGAAGAGGAGCCCGGGTGTTGATCTCTGGAGGAGGAATCTGGCGCACACTAGTGCTGCCATGTTGACGGAGGGCACCAACAGTACCCGGCGTCACACAGGGGGACACTATTCAGTGTGACACCTGCAGCAAGTTCCGGGGTTGTGTAAGGCTCGTGGACGTTAGTCACGTGTTGTATCAAGCTGTACAGGGCCGGTATCTTCAGTACTGTAGTGTTATATATTTGTCATCATTACTTGTATTCCTTGAATACGTTTGCGCTATAGTCTTGATAACGTTTAGAAGAAGAGATAACTATAAGTTATAATAAGCAGAACCTTCCAGATGCATGTAATTTCTTTATTTCGTCTTCAGATGGTGATTCATATTTAGCAAGATAGATAGATAGATAGATAGATAGATAGATAGATAGATAGATAGATAGATAGATAGATAGATAGATAGATAGATAGATAGACAGATAGATAGATAGATAGATAGATAGATAGATAGATAGATAGATAGATAGATAGACAGATAGACCCCAAAGTGTCTCTAGATTTTCTTACTTATAAAGCTACAGCAACGAACCAAAAACAAAATACTAGGTGATTAAAAGCAGGTCCTCGCACCCATTTACAAAGAATAGGTCGTAATACAACTTTAAAATTACGTTATTCACTATGTTTCACGGCTGAATGACTCAGTACTTTGCATACTCTGATCGTTTGGCGACTCAGAGTTTGATTAGTATGCCTGGTAGTTTTTATAGACGCCTGTAGATCGACGTCTCTGAATTCGATTATTCCGCCTGTGGGGGCGTGTCCACGGCTCAACGGCGCCTCTTGCGGCAGCAACGGGCGCAGCAGTCCCAGGTCAGATGATTGTAAACAGACAGCGCAGATCCACCGGGGCCATGCCTTCATAGCCTTTTCTCTAAATCCTCCTCTTTTCTTCTCGACGCAGCAGACATCTCCGTACTCGGAGGGAGACGCCCGATCGTGTCACTCAGTCTCGGTTGATCTCGGCGAGGAAACACCCCCTGGAGTTCAGCATGTACCGGTCCCTGTTCGCCTTCAGATCCGCCGAGCCCAACTCCCTGCACTTCTCGGCCGGGGAGAGCTTCCTAATCCTGGAGAGGAGCAACAAACACTGGTGGCTGGGGTCCCGCTGCAGCTCCGGGGAAACCGGCTACATCCCGGCCTCCTACATCGAGAAAATACAGGTAAAACGAGAGAAGGAGAATCTGTCCTCTGGCTCCGGGTACCCTCCCTCTTCACCTCGCATTAGGGGTGCAGTGAAGCTGAATTTGATGTGATCGAGGGAGACAGAGGCAGTGTAGCCTCTGCATGTGCTGCAGGGCAGGCCCTTTGGTGAAAGTGGCTGCTGATTATTGGCAAGAATAAAGGGGTAAAAAATGCATGCATGTTTCATGGTTATTCCCGTAATGTGTGTGTAATTGCAGGAGGAACCATGAATTATTGCCCGGGTTGGAAAGATGATGCATCATAATGGTTCTGTGTATCTACGTATGCAATCATGAATTTTCTCATTTTCCCTGACTATGATCAGCATCCCCTTTGACCATGAACCTGCTTTGCCACACATGCAGCAGATACACTGTCTCTGTCACCCCCAATCACATCAATTCAACCACATTCCCCTTCACTGCCCTAATGTGAAGAAGAACCAGAACTCCATACTACATATGTATGCATGCATGCATGCATACATGCAGTGGGGGGTTCTGGAGCCATAAATTATTGGCAGGCTTGGAGATGATGCAGTTACTCCCTGCACTGCAGCTGCTCACTGCGACAGGATGCAGACAGGGACAGGAGACAGGACAGACCCCAAAACAGAGGAAATCATTATTTCTGCTTGGTTTAGCATCACCTGCCTTCTCTCTCTATCTCTCTGTTTTTTGTTAATCAGGAATCACTCCCAGATATCATTGTTATTGTTTTTGTTTTTGAGGGAAGGGGGGTGTAAAAATTAGTGGTTTCTTCCTTCCTTCCCACATAGCTTTTGGGTTTCCTCACTGTCACACCCACTTGTGCCCCTCAGCGAGGGGAATCTGTTTTCCAGGGATCCAGACTGAGCCGTGGAACTAGTCAGAGCATGTATTTTTGTGAAATCACAGGCTTAGGACAGGAATGCTCTCCTGCTGTCTGTGACATTGGCTTGGAGCTTTTAATGAGCCTGAATGTGAGGCTTCGCTGAGCTCTTGTGAGTGTGTGTGTGTGTGTGTGTGTGTGTGTGTGTGTGTGTGTGTGTGTGTGTGTGTGTGTGTGTGTGTGAGGCACTGGTTATAAGCCTGTTTTTGTTAGATAACCGTCCCAGTTTGTTTCTGCCCCCAAGTCACACATGTCCCCCGGCCACAATTCTGCTAATTTTTATTTTTTGTTGAAAGTTTAATCATGAATGAATATTTAATTTTTTTTACACCCTCCTTCTCTGTTTCCTCTCTGTTCTCTCTCTCTCTCTCTCTCTCTCTTTATGTGGCAGGCTCCCGAGCAGGATGAAGTGCTGCAGTCTATTGACAGAGCAATCGAAGGAATCCATAATGTGGCCTTAAAAAATGGAGGCAAATACAACCTGGAGCAGCGGGATGTCCTGCAGTGAGTCCACTCACACACATTCTCTATGCAGACACACACATAATAAACTCCAGATAGCATATTTCAACCTGCTCTTTGCTGTGCTAATCGTTTTTCCCTTGGGCCACAGGAAGTTGATCCATCACAGAAAGGAGACGCTGGCACGGCGGAGTTCCTCTTCCTCGGGTCACAAACCAGGCCTCCCATCTTCCAGCAGCGAAATATCTCTGAGTCAGACCCCCCCTCCTCCACCCAACGGCCTTAACCGGGACTATGGACGGCAGGGGAGCATGCCAATATCAGGAAGCATGGATAGCATGCACGGAGAACAGGGCTTTTATCAGGTATAGCACGCGATTTTTGATCAGAACACAAATCTGTTTTATTACAAAGTCGTCGTCCCAACCAAGATAAGCTGCACCTGGTGTGACAAAAGTCTTAAGATAGCGACAAAATAAATAGACAGTTACTGGTACGTGTGAGGAAGGACAAGACAAAGTCAAATTTAAACCTCTTTTGTTTTACATATGTGTCTTATCAATTTTATACTTTTCTCTCTTCCTCTTTTTCAGTTCCCTTCCCTTCACCCTATTTGCCTGCGCTTTATAAATAACATCTTCATGCTTAAACTTGTCTCCTCATGGTTATAAGCCCCCAGGCATTGTTTGATTGCCTGTTTTGCAAATAAGACAATAATAATGATAATAATAATGATGTCACAGAGTCACTCAAAGAGACTTGATAAAGCCAAACACGTACAAACCTGCTCAGGAATGTTTGTCTCGTGTTAACGAATCATGACGAATGTGTAACAATATGCAAATGCTGTAAAGCTCAGAGCTACACAGTGTTCTCTGAACCACATACACGCTGAACCGACACTTTTATTTCTGTGTAATACTACTCAAAATAACCAAGCTGAATATTTACCGTGTATTTTTAACTGCCTGGAGTACATACATCGCAGTTAGAAATGACTGTCGTCTTCATTTTTCTATTTCTTTTAAGTGCATGTACATATTAGATGAAAAAGTTGGGTCTTGTCTCGTCTTAAAATGTTAATACCCCCACTTCCTGCAGGTGCCTCCTCAGCCTCGCCGTGCGGCCCCCATCACCCCTCCACCTCCAGAGAAACAACGCAACAGCCGGCGTCCAGGTCAGTATAACCTGGACAGGTTTCAGTAGAGCTCTCTCTCTCTCTCTCTCTCTCTCTCTCTCTCTCTCTCTCTCTCTCTCTCTCTCTCTCTCTCTCTCTCTCTCTCTCTCTCTGTGTGTCTGCTACTCTCACAGGCTGCTGCCACCTCTTTTACATAGTCTCTACTTTCTTTGTACCAATACTCATAGATTGTATATACTTGCTACTGTATTTGCTCCTCATCATCAATACTTTTTCCTATTACACTGTCCTAGTCTGACATCTAAATCTATAGAAAAAAGTATGTCTGTTTTTCTGTCTGAGCCTGTTTCTATTGCACATTCGCAGGAAATGCATTCCTCTTTCTGTAGTCTACCCAAATACCATCCAAAATGTCATCCAAAGAACAAATAATTAAATCTGATTTATTCTAACCTTTGTGGGTCACGACGTAAGTTCTTCTCGTTTCCCAGAACACTCTTTTGCTTTAACTTAAGCGAAATGCATGTTTAATTTATTCCATTATAGTTTATTACATTAGTCCATTATTATCTATGATTATAGTCCATTGTGATGCATGAAATTTCTTTGAATTAGACTGAATTACATTTCCTGTTGTGTCGTTCCAACTTCCTGGAAGATGGAGCCAATTCGATTTAAAACCCAACTCATGAGCTGAATGGAGGCCAGTTCCAAAAAGTACACAAATTCTATTGTGTGCCTTAAAAATCACCATATACAAGCACTGAATATGCAGTGCTATGTTTGTTAGTTATTACTATGCTTGCCTGCTAATTAAACCTCTTCAGTGCACATCGAGTTGGAGCTGCAGTGAGGAATTAAGCTTTCGAGGAGTATATTTTTAAGAAATTAAGTCATAATTCTCCTCAGCTTCTGAAATGTGAATATTTCCTGGTTTCTCTTAGTCCGCCGTGACAGCAAAGTGAAAGTTACGAGGTGCGGACAAAACGCAGGTTTCAGCCGAGCTCGGTGCCTCACAAACACGCTCTATTCTTAGTCGTAGGCGCTGCTGCTCTCTGCCTCTCTGTAACTGGAGCTCTCTCTCTCTCTCTCCCTCTCTCTCTCTCTCTCTCTCTCTCTCTCTCTCTCTCTCTCTCCTTCTCTCAGAGCCGGAGGTCCCCTCCAGAGTGTCCTCCCTCCCTCCGTCCCCCGCCCCCTCCCTGTCCATCAGCACCACCTCCTCCGAGTCCGGCTCCACCCGCTCGCTGCTCTCCTCTGACGTCAGCCTGCCCAGCGTCTCCAGCACCCCGCCTCCGCCCGTGCCGTCTCGGGTGAAGCCGACTCCTCCGGATGCCTCCGTCCCCTCGGACGTCCCGGCTAAAAAGAGCCCAGCCCCGCAACCCCCGCAGCCCCCGCAGCCTCAGCAGCAGACCACCCCCACCCCCCAGCCCCCCGCGGAGGAGCAGGCGGAGTGGCCCGTCGCGCCTCCGTCCGTGGCCGAGAGCCCCCCCGGCAGCCCCGCCCGCTCCGCCGCATCCTCCTCGGAGCCGGTTCCCATGACGACGGGGGCGGAGCTGATCGAGCTGGTGCGGAAGAACACGGGCCTGAGTTACGAGCTGTCCCGAGTGGCCGTGGGCGTGGTGGTGGGACACCTGCAGGCGGCGCTGCCCGCAGCCTCCTCCGCCCTGGAGCAGGTCCTCCTCTCGCTGGTGGAGAGCAAGGTCACTGATCCGCCCGTTCGTTTATTTACACTTAGTCTTAGAGTAAAGTCAAACACGATGTGCAGGTATCTTAGAAACGCTCTGCAGGCTTATATATCGAAAAACTTCTCCTTAAAGGTCTGTTGGACCGAAAAAACAAAAGAGTGTTGCAAGGTTCAAGTTATTGAACCCTAACCCATCCTACAGTAAAATTCTCATGGTCGTCGCTTAAAGTACAAAAATATATGAATGGAAAGTGTAGAAATATACAAAAAACATTTAGATAAAAGAAAGGTTTAGATAGAAATGAAATACAACAACGCAGGCGTATGTAGAGACTTATCTGTTAATGTTACTGTTATATAATATCGGTTATTATACTGTTATTGGGTCAAATTGCAGTAGCGCATAGAGTTATGTGCATATATCTGATAAGAGCCCAAGGTGACGTAAGATATGAAATGTAGTGTAAACCAGCCTCGCACCTCCAAAACAGTTTGCACGTACCTGGCTGCATGTCGGTGTGTTTGCTCCTGGTTCTTCCTCTACGTCTGCCTCTGATTGTGGCTCATATATATATAGGTATATATGTGTGTGTGTGTCTGTGTGTGTGTGTGTTTATGTGTGTATATATATATGAGAGGCTGGATGTCTCGCTCCAATTACCACTTATTCTGAGAAAGAGTTAATGAGGTTCATTGTGTAGCGTGGGACGTAAATTCACATGATCATTCATGTGAGTGTCACTAACGGAGTAAAGCCGCCTACGTGTTGGTTCCAGATAAGCCTCGAAACGGACGTGAGGGGAGACTGAACATTTTATTCCCACACCTAAAAATAGGATTGGAAATGTCCCCGGACAATAACATTTCTGATAAAATCAGTGCTAAAAGTCAAATACACCTTTCAACCCTTCCAGGTGACCTTTTAGATACACAAAAAGACAAGAAATCAAAAGTGTACCATTGACCTCATGTCACATCAGGTAAAACATCTCAAAATAATAGACTTAGACTCAACTTTATTGATCCCTTTGGGGTGACTCTTTTACATTTCCAGCAGCATAGAGAAAAACAGCAAACAGTATAAACTCTTAATAAAGTAGAATCTTAAAAATGTAAAGACAGCATTTGAAATGGAGAAAACAAAACAAGCAAAATCCATATTAAATGCTCCTCTCTCTCTCTCTCTCTCTCTCTCTCTCTCTCTCTCTCTCTCTCTCTCCTCTCTCTCTCTCTCCGGTATCTCACCGAGCTCTGTCCTTGAGGCGCGCGGTACGTCTGCGATGTGGACGTTATCGATTTGTCTCGTTATGTAAAGAAAGGTCAGGCTTGTTTTCGTTGTGTCCTGGAAGGCGTCCAGCCCCCAGGAGAGAATACCGGAGTAGTTTAGGGTTACAGCCTCGTCTGCATTTAGCCGAGAGGCGCAGAGGACGCCGCTCAACAGTATCGCTCGCTCACTTCCTGTCGGTATATTCGGGCTGCGTGCGGTCGTCCAAACGGGGCGGCTCTCACGTCTCTGCGTCTTTCTTTAGGGTCAGGTTGTCACATACTGAAACCCCTCAGTGGCTCCTTGTGCAAACTAAGACCCTGAGTCAGAAGTTTTGAAATGCTTCATAACTTTTCTGAGCTCCTATAACTTTTGGATAACGTCCCCCCCCCCCGCCCCCCTCCCAGTTCCTCTCTGTTTTTGCATTCACAGTGCAGGAAATGTTGGAGCTAAGAGGTTCTTTAAAACTTTTAGGGTTGGGACTCTCTTTGAGGAGCCTGTTCAAAAGGGAGCATTTAGGGCCGAACAAAACGCCGACTGTACAAAGAGGCATTCATGTTTGCCTTTTTAAAGCCGAGCTAATGTCCGGCTACCACGGGGCCGCAGTCTGAATCGAAGCCACTTTCAGGTTTTAGGTTAGGTCAGGTGATTTTCTCTCCTTTATGTGTTGACTATAATCACAGACGATAATGGGCGTTTCCTCTCAACAAAGCTGATTAACATTTTCTGTTTGAACTTTCCCACTTTTTTCTCTGTGTGTGTGTGTTAATTGAGTTAGCTTAGAGACTTATTTTCATTTTTTTTAATGATAAATTACATGCTAAAAGACATCTTAAGAAAAACAGCAACAAGCAACACATGCACTGTTGCATCATACTCGTACATATTCTTATCAAACGTGCATCAGTGTTTGCATTTCTGCCTGTTAACAAGCCACGTCTTGTGCTTAAATGAGTTGTAGGGATGAGACATCCTGATAGACAGTGGAACTTCATCCCAACGATGTGATATCTAAAGGATGAGACAGGGAATGTAAGAGAACTGTGCAGCCCTGTGACATAGCAAACACGCCCTGCCCTCTCACGGCCTGAGGAACGACTCCCTAGAAAAACCCTGAGACACTGGAAAAAAATGATGCACCTCAGAGTGAGAGAGAGAGGAGGGGATCCTCAGAGATATAAGGATGGACAGTAAACAGTTTCGATTTTAGCCTAGAGGTCAAATGAGTCCATAGTGGAAAGCCATGGTTGATGGATCCAACTCAGCATCTATGACATCTATCTACAACATCTATACATCTATCTAATACACAGTCAGGGCCAGTGTGGTTCCCCTGGGCACTATACCTCACAGGTCCCCCCCCCCCTCACCCCCCCAGCCAAAGATGCTGAAAATAACTTGCAGCGTCCATCTATATATATACATGTAGGCATATGCAAATGTCCCAACTCAGGCAGCTGTTATGTATGGCCATTTAACAATTTCGAGGGAATAACATGCAAATTTATGAAAAATCAAACAAATTTACCTGTGCCATTTCACCATTTTTGTGTCATCCACCCCCCCAAAAACACACACACACACACACACACCCTGAACTGGTTGTGAATTGGTGGTACTGCTGGCCCATATGGAAAATCCGGCCTTATACACAGTTTTTTTTCCCACTTTTTCACTCTCTTCATGTTGAAGCTCGAGGCAGGGCTGTGTAGTCACCGTGTCTTCTTCTTCTTCCTCTTCTTCTTCTTCTACTCCTTGACTGTGCAGGACCTGAGCTCCGCCCTGCCCCAGGGCCAGGTGTGTCACGACGAGCAGAGGCTGGAGGTGATCTTCAGCGACCTGGCGAGGCACCGGGACGACTCGCAGCAGCGCAGCTGGGCGCTGCACGAGGACCACGCGCTGATCGCCTGCTACCTGGAGGAGCTGCTGAAGATCCTGGTACACACACACACACACACACACACACACACATGCACACACACACACACACACATATGCACACATGCAGTGGTCTAATTTAAGCGTAATATAAGAAAGCGTGTGAAATCTTACTCACAACGTGAGCTTTTCAGAGTAAGAGCTGCGGAGGCCTTTCAAAGTAAAAGCCTTGACAGAAAGATGGTAAACGCTGAAGAAAAACAGCTTTGAACACATTCAGGAAAATGTACGAGACAGCGTAATGAATTTGTGTCTGGTCACTAGATTCACGCCTCTTACTGATGGCCACGGTCGTTTTTATTGTCCTCTCCGCCGTGAAAACAACAGATACACAAACAACAACAAGATAGACGTCAGTTTTACGGCCTTTCAGCTTTGTTTCACACATACATTCTCGGAGATTTATCACGTTACATTTATGACAAAAGTAGACAAGTTTCAGAATTCGCAGTAGTTAACCAGTTGTAGATAGTCGTCGTCCATCTCTCCCTCTCGTATTTCACCTCTTATTTTCACCTGTTAACTAATTTACTGACAATTAAACAAGTAAAAACAGAGAAACCGAAGTCGGGTACGATTGCGTTGTGGCCACTTTACAAGCGCCAAGGATGCAGTTTACAGAGTATTTCCATCCATATTTCGGAGTATTTCCATCCTCAGCTACAGAATTGATGTGTTTTTTGCATACTTTGTAAAGTGCTTTGTAAGTATACTAAACTCTAATTGTTATTTAGTATCATTTAATTCCAGCAAATTGAAATACACTTAAAACTAGAGCTGCAATATGAGCCTTTTTCAGAGTGATCTGAAGATAACTGTATGATGATCTTTATATATGTGTATATCTCCAGGTTGGTCATGTCCTCTGTGACAGCGAAATCAGTTGTCTTGGTCAAAACATAAGTATTTGAGGGCTTCATATTATCATAGATGCTAATATGCTAACACGTATTAGCATCTATTACTTTTTCCCTCGCCTCCTGTGGACCGAACAACCACTAGATTCGATGTGAGCTGGAAAAATACGACTCCTCTAATTCTAATTCACACATGCAGATAATTCCCTTTCGTCGTCACGATAAGAAAAGTTTCTGCCCGGGCCAGATGTGTGACACGCCGACAGGAGCCGTCCAGATGTCGAGCTGTAAACACCAGACACGTCTGATGGGATCAGACCGGCTCAGGCGACTTTGCTGCCAAATATTCTTTGTCGGCAGCTTGTGTCCCGGACCAAAACTCGGATCAGGGCCGGGGGGACATGCTGGGGACCGGTTTGTTTTTAATGTCCCCGTAATCCAGATTATGAAGTTGCTTTGTGTTGTCCCTCCTCAGACCGATGCAGATCCAGAGGTGTGTAAGAGGATGTGCAAGGTCAACCACTCGGAGAACGTGATGTCCCTGGTTTCATATTATCAGATGGTGAGATCAGCAACAAAACTGCCTCATCGCATTTTGATGTTTGTTGCTGAATGCACAAAGTGTCAGACTTCAAGCTATCTATTTATTTGTTCAGTTATGTCTCACTCAGATCGACTTTCTAACCAATAACAACAAATGATCTCCATTGTTTCACCTTGTCGATTTTTTTTGTTGACAAGTGAGTAAGTTACATGCTTAATCATAGGATGAAGTTTACTTTACTTCTTACTTTAATTCCCAAATTGTGAATGTGATACATAATATGCATCATGTTCCCTCACACAGTTTTTGATAGTTTCCCTACAGATAAACCTAGCATTAGAATTGATAACTCATAGGAAAGTGTCAGTGGACCATCAGCAAGTTTTCTTTTTTCATAAACTGCAGTTTCTCTCCTCATTTTCTGCTATTCAAGAATTGGAAATGCTTTATTTTGAACGCCTTTCTCCTTAAATGTATCTATACTACTGCTTTTTTTTAACCACAGACTGAAATCCACTATGGATAAAGTATAAGAGATACTGATTTTAGGACCGTGCTGCTCCTCTGTGTCAGTTCAATTCGACTTAATTTAAGAACCAGTTCATGACAATGTATGTCAGGACTTTAAAAAAATAAACCAACACATCCCAACAAAAACCCCAAATGAGCAAACACTTTGTTGCATTGACCTGGGAATTCCAAGAATGATGGATGACGTGTTGAATGCTACTTTACTGTTATTTCTACAGTCCAGGCAGAAGCCTTGCAGAACCATGAGACTGTGTTGTATCCTCAGAGTGTGTGTGTGTGTGTGTGTGTGTGTGTGTGTGTGTGTGTGTGTGTGTGTGTGTGTGTGTGTGTGTGTGTGTGTGTGTGTGTGTGTGTGTGTGCAGGAGCATCGCGTGTCTCTGCGGCTGCTGCTGCTCAAAGTGTTCGGGGCGATGTGCAGCCTGGACGCTGCTCTCATCTCCACCTTCCTCAACTCCATCCTGCCCATGGAGCTGGCCAGAGACCTGCAGACGGACACTCAGGGTGACGGCGACTTTCTTATTTTACCTTTGGATATCGTTTATTATCGTTTTGTTTATTTTTCTTTAATTGGTAGTATTGGTCCCCATCTCTTCCATGCAAAATGTATATGTTATTAACCAATGAAAAGCATCAGCAGCATATAGATATTCTGACGACACGGTATTCATTTATTTAGAAGTATTTAGAAGATTTCTTTTATATTTCCTGAAAAATAGACGTTTTGGACATGAGAGGTCTCCGCCCAACAATATTTGTACCTCTGACAACGCTCAAAGACCTCAACCTGAGTTGACTCGTCCTTGCTTTTGTTCTTCCTCTCCTCAGAGCACCAGAAGATGTGTTACACGGCTCTGGTCCTCACCATGATCTTCTCAATGGGCGAGCAGGTGCCATATCATCACTACGGTATGTCTAGAAACTTCAGACATAAAGTAGAACTTTTGCTTCTACCTTCCTCACAGTGCAAGTTTTGACACTGTTTACATCCAACTTTCTGTGAAAGCAAAGCTCACAACATTTTCTGTATCATTCAGGTTTTGTTTTTAAAGTGGGCTTGATTGAATGCTTGGTTTGCATTCCAACTAACAAAAAACACAGAAACTAAAAAGTTTTAACCTTAATTCCCCCATAGTGGCATCAATGAGACATCAATATGAGACTTTAGAAACAATAAGATGACCTGTATTGCACTAAATGATGAAAGGTGCAAACACCTGAAACGTCTTGTTGCATGGAAAGTGAATTGCATTATAACGAAGGTGTTTTAAGGCCGACCTCCTCATGTTTCCAGAACACTTGAATGCTGACTTTGTTGCGTTTCTGCTGGGCGTGGTGGAGGACGGGCTGCCCTCAGATCCCACCGAGCAGCTGCCCGACATTTTCCTGAACCTGGTGCTGGCCTTCAACCTCCACCACACAGGTGAGCGGAGCCGAAAACCTTTGAACAATGTGCTCAGACCACCCAAGTTTTACGTCACGCCCTCAGTGGCTGAAACTTTTTAAAGTGACAGAAGTGATGAAGTGAAGCTTTTAAGGGGACCTAGAATGGTTGAATCACACATTTATCTTTGTTCTCATGTGCTCATATAGAAGCTATGCAATACTGGTTACATTAGAAATGCCTTCACTCGTCCTATATTTAGTTCTGTGTCAGACTCTGCACAGATCTGGCGCCCTCTCGTGGTGATCTGGCAACCACACAAAAGGTTTTACAATGATTGGAGACAATGAAGTTTAGTTACGTTCTTCCTGGTAACTGGTGGTGGTAACTGGGGCGATACAGATGTGGAGGATGTTCACGCTCAGCTGCATTTGTTTGTGACCAGAATCAGAGGAGGAATTGTGATATTGAGGAAGATTCAGGAGCACATAGTGTACGCTCGCATTTCATCAAACCGCTGCTGAATGGAAGTTGTGTTTTAGTCGTACTTTGATGTCTGACATTGTTATGCTGGATGAAAGAATGAAAACACAATGTTTTTGTTAACTTGTCACCCGGTCGTTACCCAACAGAGCTAGGCTGTTTTATCCTGTTTTTCCTTTAATCCACAACAGAGTTCCGCTCTGATGTTTTTGTCCCCTGGCTCAGAAAAAAAAAGAAAGAAAAAGCTTTTATTGTTTGACCGTAAATGCCTTTTCCATGTGTGTCCCCCAGTGCCCAGCAACAACGTGATCATGCAGGAGGTGAAGAAGAAAAATGTGAAGATCCTGTCAGAGAAAGTGCTGCTGCTGCTCAACAGAGGCGGTAAAAAAAAATCACTTTTCTTTTTTTTTTGTGTTCCAACCTTTCCAGCTCGCCTGGGCCAGGATTTAACCACATTTATTTAATTATTTCACGTTTTGGGCAAGGTTATTATCATTCATAAAAACTCACAAAACAATGAAAACTAGAATTGAAAAAACATTTTTGTTAACTGAAATAAATAAAAACTATTATTAAAAGACAAAATAAAAACTAAGGGAAACAGTATTATGTGTTTACAAAAACTAAAACGTGTTGTAATTGATGGTTTTCATCTTGGTCAATGTTGGATTCATATGAAATTAGTTTAATTCGCTCAAGCAGCTTTTCATGATCTTCACAGTTTATTTATTTACTTATAGTCTTTTCTCATCTACTACCATATTGTCTTTTGAGATTTATTTCACAAGACTTACTCTGATCTTTTGAACCATGCACCTGACAGAGTATGAAGAACTAAAACTGGTACTAAAACTAATAAAAACTAAGCTGAAACTCAGCATTTGTAAAAAGACGAAAACTAATAGTAACTAGCAAACCTGCTCTAAGAACTGATAAACACAAACTAAAATGTATTGTAATTAAGGCTAAAACTCCCTTTGTTTTAATCTTGGTCAATGTCAGATTGATATGAAGTCAATTTATTTGGCTCAAGAAGTTTATCTTGATCTGGACTCACCATACGGCACTTTTACATTTATTTATTTACTTCTCGTTTTTTCTCATTTACTACCATGATTTCTTTTGATCTTTTGAATCATGCACCTGAGAAAGTATGAGAAACTAAACCTAATAAAAACTAAACAAAAACTGAGCATTTGGAAAAAGACAAAAACTAATAGTAACTAGCAAACCTGTAAATTAGAGGAGGGAAAAAAATCAAGACTAATTAAAACTAAACTAAACGTAAAAATCTAAACCTAGTTGTGGGTCTTTCCTCCTCAGATGACCCGGTGTGTATGTTCAAACACACGCCCCCCGCGCCGCACTCGGTGCTGAAGTTCCTGCAGGACGTGTTCGCCAGCCGGGAGACGGCCGACATCTTCTACCGCACCGACATGATGGTGATGATCGACATCGCCGTGCGGCAGATATCGGACCTGTCGCCCGGGGACAAGGTGAGACCTGCAGCTCCTGAATGTTCTCAGTCTGTGAAGCAGGGGTTTGTCGGCCTCTATCCAGGACTCAAAAGTGCTCCATGTGAATTAAAAGAAAGGTACAGACATGGTGTAAAAGTCACATTTGGGTCCATGATAGAACCTGACTCATAGCAGGGTTCACTAATGTTGAGACTGCATCACTGGCTGAGGTCAACATGAGGTTCTTGATGATAATCCAGCCCAAACAAACATTTCAGTCACTCCGTCTCATGCCTTCATAGTTCTGTGTGCCACATTAGGTTTCTGCATGCTACTTTGCTTGTAGCACAGCCACAGGTAGGCATTATACACTGAGATGAAAAAAGGCTTTAAAAAGCATGTTTAGCCACATCGTTTGGTTGATTTCATGCAAACATCATATTATTGTAGAAGAGTAGAAGAAGAATCCTTTAAAAACAAACAATAGAAAGACAAGATGAGATAGTATTGCATAACACGGATGAATAAATCTATATAAATCTTTAACCTCTGAAGCAGAAATTGCTCAGCTCCTTCCAGACATGAACACATCACACATCACACACACACACAAACACACACACACACACACACACCTTAGCACCTGAGAGAGGAATCATAGGGCTTTCACAGTGGCAAGCACCGGCATGGTTCCCATCTGTCCCATCTGCCCACGTTTACACACCTGTGTTTAGCGGTTTCTGCCACATCGCTCCACATCATTAATTATTATATTTTTGTTCAACTCGCAACAGAGTTTCACTTAAAAAGCAGCAGCTGTGTCTAATCAGCTCCTGCTCACCTGGAGCTGCTAATCCACGTCAAACATTTGGTCTTTTCTGAACACAGCTGCATGGTTTCACTTCTTAAAGCTGTCCTCTCTGCCGCTCACCCTCTCTACTGCACAAACATGCGTTTTCAATACAGACGGTAGCAAACATGGCAGTTTTCATATGAAATTGTGAAATTATCAACATCAAATGGAACAGAGAGAAGATTGTTTTCTTTAGGTATCTTAAATTATACGGCCATGACTAAAGCAAGTAATTAAAATGAAAGAGTTGAATGATTTAACTTGATGGGAAGACACAACTAGCAAGACTCTATATATTGTACTCTCTCTGGGCTTTAGATCCATTCACAAGTTTTAAAGATTTTTACTAAGCTAGGACAACATTCTTTTACTCTTTGCTACATTTTATATGCCCACTGATTAGATAAAACATTGTAAGAAAATCAACTATTTTTTGGTTCTGATCTAACCTTTCAGGTCCTGAACATTTTTCCTCTTTTTTGTTTTTTTGGTGTGAACGTATCGGCTGGTTCACAGTTTGTTTCATTAACCTGAACCGTGCCGGAGCCGTGCCCGTGTGAAAGCCCTACAAGTGTAGTCGCTAAAATGTTGAACTATCCCTTCAATGATGTACTTGATTTGACTCGATATCTGCTGCCTGTGTAGCTGCGGATGGAGTATCTCTCCCTCATGCACTCCATAATTCGCTCGACGGACTACCTGGAGCACAAGCACCGCCTGTCCGACCTGCAGGGGGCGCTGCAGAGGATTCTCAGGGAGGAGGAGGACCCGGGAGAGGACGAGGGGAACGCCACGGCCAAGCAGATGGATAAGCTAATCGTGCAGCAGATCTACAAAGAGTTCCCACAGATCTGTGAGAACCAGGACTAAACACATCAGTATCACGCTCGCTGTAGTCGGCTCCACTGCAGGGAGGCAACGTAAAGAAAAAAAAACACGAAAGAAGAAGAGCTGAGGAGTTCTGTGCCGGCCTGAGGTCCTGCCAGTGCTTCCTCAGACTTGTAGTCCAGATCTGCAGCTTGAACACGATGTTGTTTTCAGACAGACCATCTTCTCCTCCGCAGCTGTTCCCTTCTCATTGGAACTAAAGGCGAGGCTTGTTTTGTTTTGTTGTTCGTGAAGGGAAAACGATCAGGAGAATAAAAGCAGAGGTTTAGTCGCGAGAGGAGATTAAAACGCCAAATGTTGTTAAGCAGTGAATCTTTAGCAATAATTACGGCTGTGCCCACAAATTTACACGCTCCTGGCAAGTTCACTGTGGTCCCACCACTCCTGCTGTCAGTCTGGAGTTTGTTCAGAGCAGTTTTGTTCCCAGAAGCTTTTTGCAGATAGAGGCTGAAAACATTGTAGTTTTTCTCATTATTAACACAAACCCTGGATTTCCATTTCTTTAGTCCACTTTGCTAATCCTGCAGGTTCTTTGACTGAATCAAATCAGAATCAGGTTTTATTGGTTGAGTATACTTGCATATTCAAGTAATTTGACTTTGGCAGACGTTAGCTCTCTAAACATACAACAAAGTGCTAAATATAAATGTGCAATCTGTGGAGAAACTCCACTTCAACCTGTGTTTCTAGCACCAGACCTGACATTCACAACTAGCCCAAGAAAACTTCTGGGCAGTCAGAGCAATTAGGATGACTTGAATCCTAAGTAATAATAATAGTAATAATTTGTAAAGCACCTCTCAAAACCCACTTTTATTAAAACTTTAAAAAAAGCAAAATACAATACAGTTTTGAGATACTAAATGGCTCTCTCTAACCACTTCCATTATTAATATTATTATTAATAGTAGACAAATTGCTATTTTCTGATCACCGATCAGCAATGTTTAAAAGCAGATAATATGTATTTTAATATTGGTGTGTTTGTGTCTATGTGAGTGGAGCTGAGAGAAAGCTGTTCGATAGTTTTGGTTTAACTCGCCTCAAAAATAAAAACAACAGGTTGCCTCGAACGCACCATGAGATCAGTAGATAAGGTTTGTTTCTCATAAAAGAATCAGCCGATCCCATAGAATCAGTGCTGATCGATCAACTGGTGAACCCCTAATTATTATTATTATTATCATTATTATTGTTATCCCAATCTAGCAGGTGATACCCAGTCCTTTGAAGATATAATAATTATTAATATAATAATTATTATTATTATTATAAGTTCCAATTCTTCCAGCAGTGTGGAAATTTTTGCGTACAGCTTCAAAATCTTTCATCTTCTAACTGCAAGTGTTTGCAGTATTTGGAAGTTAAACAAACAAATTAATTGTGGCCAAAACTGTTTTTTTTCATCAAACATGTTTTGAACAAATTCAGACTTGGAGTGAGAGGTTTTGTTGGAGTATTGTTATGTTTGAACCGTGCCATTATCGAGATATTTACTGAGGAAACTCTGACACTTTATGAGACTCCCTGTCAGTGGGACCAAACTACTGTGATACTGAGAGCATTACCTTCTAACAGAGTATAATTCTCTTAAAACTGACTTATTCTCTTACTCACCCCATCCTTCATTATAATTAAAAGTCGAGCAAGTTTACTGTTCTAGTGAAGGAAGCACATGCCGACTGGTGTTATAGTTAACGTCGCTGCTACACGTCGGGTCTCTCCTGTGGCTCACTCCGGTACTTTGCTCTCTGCTTTTTCCAAACCCTTCAAGTCGATAACTCTGTGCTTACATATGCAAACCTTCTCAGGCGTCAGAAGCCTGTTTAACATTAGTGTCAGACTGAGCTGTGCTGCAGTAAGGCTCTATAGCATCTTATAATATCGCTGTAATATCCTGAGTCCTGGCTGATGTGCGGCTCCACGGAGGGTAAACGCGTTCTGCACTTATCGTCTCAGATATTAAATCGCTCAGTGTTGTTGTTGTTTTCCAGTTATTACCAGATGCTCCTGCTGAAGATCAAGGCAAGGGATGGGAAATACAGGGCATTGCTTTCTTCCTTTTGTGGTTTTGATAATTTAACAGCAAGGTGTACCTTTTCTCATTCTTCCTCATGATGTAGTGATTGATGTTCATCCGTCTTACACCTCAATTTATCTTTTTCTATCCCTGGCGTGATTTCCCTGTCTGGATGTCTTTCTGAGATGGGAGGCACAATCCAGAGGCGATATTCACGTCTAACGGTCATTCATTCATGTATTATTTGTGTGTTTGTTTACAGTGTGTGTTTGTGTGTATGAGAGAGACAGAAAGAGAGAGAGAGAGAAAGAGAGAGAGAGAGAGAGGTGAGTGTCTTCTTTCCATGATTAACATTGTCTGCGGAAGTGCTAGGACTGTGTTTTGACAAAACTAATAAAGCTATATTTTAACATTGGAAGTGGTGGGATTGTTTATTCAGACCAATGGTATCTCATGAGGAAGCTCAAAAGAAACATATTAAGGACATTGTCAGTCACCTGCTGGTTCTACTCCATCAGCCAGAAAAACAGGACCCACCTGCACTCACAGTCGGCTCAGACTACCTCAGACTCCTGATCAGAGCTATTTCCTCCAGAATCCTATAGGAACCTTCACATGCCCTCTCCCAGTCAGTAACGAAGATGTGGAAGATATTGTGGATATTGCATCATTTTTCTACTCTAATCAACAATCTACCTCACAATCATGTTTGCATGTTATGTAAATACTGACGGCACACACTGGAGCCCTGCCCCACCACACCCACCTACTGGTCATCACCTCCAGGACCTGACATGCATGTACATCTGTATGAGCGGATTATTTTAAGTACTAACCTGTTTTGTACTGTTCCGTGCTATCAACTTGTGTCACCTATCTTGCCCATTTTAACATCGGCAATCAAGAGTCTTAATGGCTGTCAGATAAAGTTTCATAGGTACTTGGTGATAAATGTAATTCTGATCTGACTCCTGATCTTATTTACAGATGTTCCTATTCTGTGCACTAGTTTGAAGCTGCATTCACTTCTCATTCATGTCATTTTAAAGTCATTGCAAATTTGCACTTGTATACAAACTGCTTTTATCCATTATTCTAATGTAATACTTTTGTTGTGTCCATGTCACTCAGCTGTGTTTTGTCATCATGTTGTAGGTTCGCTCTAGTAGTGCTTAAATAAGCAGGAAAAAATGTAATCGAATTAAGACAGTCAACACAAACAAACACGTATACACAGCAACAACTACTATCTTTTCATATGGACTGCCTGCAAAGGTTGCCTTTTGCATGAATGATTTTTGAATAGCTTCTTATGACCGTAAAAAAAAAAAAACTGCAACAGAGACCTCTTACCCCACAAACAAACTTTTTTAAACATTTCATTCTTATTTTGTAACTCATATTTTGAACAATTCAGGAGATTGATCTGCATATTTATTTATGTTTTTAAATTTTCTATATTCTTATACATTATGTGTTATTATATGTAGAAGCATTTGCTGTCACAACACAATTTCCCCCAGGTATTAATTAAATATTCTGGGTTATGCTGTTGATTACTCAGCACTTTGGTCAACAACTGCTTTAAATGTGTTTGATAAATAAGTTTGATTTGATACAACATAGAGTAATAGCTTATTCCTAAGTAATTCATTTCTGTTTTGTTAGAAATAGAAGTAGTATTATAATATTTATCAATATCAACATTATTATTGTTATAATACAACAGTATTATTGTGTGCCACATGGACCTCCTCTTTTAAATGCCAAAAAAGAAGCTTGAATCAAAGCTAAATGTCACTGTTGTCATCTTTGGATTTCAAAAGTGATTGTAAAAAAATCACCGAAATTTCAAATATCACATTATCGCACAGTGTACTACATCGTTTATTCCGTATGAATCATATTTGTTGAGATTTTAAATGTTTTTTAACGAACGCTGTGACCGTTTCGACCCGGACGCTACACTGAAGCGCACCGGAGCAGCGAGGTGTTGCAGTCAAACCGGTCCGTGTAGAAAACTGGGTGAAAGGTCTGAGCAGCAGCAGCAGCAGCAGTAGCAGTGACAACTAGAAACACCTCAGAGCCGCAGCCGAGCCGGTAAGGGCTGTTCTTCTGCTCGTCTGGTTTCTGCATAGTGGCTGGTTTCCGTGACAGTTTGTTTTGTCTCCGCCGCGAAGTTTATTTTATTTTGTCTTTCTCGTGCAGACCAGGAAGGAAAATGTCCAAACAACCGCAGCCGATCAGCCCCATGAAGAACTTCTTCGCAGGGGGGTTTGGAGGAGTCTGCCTCGTCTTTGCTGGGCATCCACTGGACACCATCAAAGTACACACACACATACACACACACAGAGACACACACACACACACATACATTGCGGTGCTGACCCAAGCTTAAGGTTGCTGCAGCCCTTTGACCCATATCTAGTGTGATCCATGACTCAGCTTACACACACACACACACACACACACACACACACACACATCACTACACCTTGGGCAGGTCTCCCGTTGCAGGTAGTTTATTTTTGGGAATCAGACTCTGTGACTGTTTTACAAAGTAGCTATTACAACTCGGAGGAATGTGACATTGAAGGAAAAGACATTCATTCATTCATCTCCTTGACCTGTTTTGCACCCATGTCTTAAAATACATACATTCGCTAGTTCGATCCACCTTAAAACCAAGTAGTTGTGTACAATCCCACACAGACACAGACACACACTCACTCCCACACTCTCAGCTAGGGGCAATTTACAGTCTCCCATAAACTTAAACATGCATGTTTTTGAACTGTTTCCTCTGTGGGAGGAAACCAGAATACACACAAAGTCTACGCAGACATGGGGAGAAGGTGGAAACACATAAAAGGCTCTCTGTCTGGGCAGGGGTCGAACCCGGGACTTTGTTGCTGTGAGGCAACACTGCTTACATCAAATACTAAAGCATATGTGATATACATATACACAGACACTACTATGTATATGCAAGGACAAGATAAAGAATGAGTCAAATGAACACACATAAAACACATAACAACACAATATTCATGTGATTCACCTTTTGAACTGCACACTCTCTGTAGATGTGTGCAGATCGGTACAGCGATGCATGCAGCAAGCATCATAATATATTATCTCCTTTAAGCATTGATAAATAGGCAGGTCTACACAGACACCATTGTGCCATTGTGTTGTGTCAGCCATTGTGTTGTCAATCCAATATTGACTCTCTTAATATTGATAATAATTCCTCCATTATCTTACCTTCTTTGTACCGAAACAATGTGACAGGGGTCTGCTGACGTCCAGCACCCAGAGGGCGAAGGCTGAGAGTAAATTATGGTCACCAGGTCTTCACAGGAGAAACCCGAGAACTTTAGAGAAATTTAGAGTTTACAACCCAGCTTTGATGCATGTTTTCGACTGAGGGAGGAGACCAGAAAGTGCAGAGAAATCCGATGCAGTCACAGAAAGTCTGACTCAAACCAGGGACCTACATGATGTGAGCCGACAGCACTATTCTGTTGAAGTGAAGCTGTTCCCAAACAAAGACAATGTCCAGAAATATGTTAAATGTGAACAATGTCCAGGAATATAATATCATTTTCATGAATATATTACATGTCAGAGTGAAATGAAATTTTAAAAGTCGTGTGACGTAGACTACACTCCTCTCCACTAAACCTGTCAAAGTTTGCATGTACCTGCCTACATTCACTGACTGAAGGCACATGACTGTGAGAGGCAACAGTTTGGTGAAGTTTCCGGTGAAAGGTGTCCAGATTTCGTACTCCTGGTTCTTCCTCAATATCTGATTCCTCCTCTGACTCTGGATAAAACATATTCCTTCTATATGGGCTGAGGACAAGAGAACCTATCAGAGTAAAAGATACATGTGGTTGCCAGTTAAGCATGAAAGGGTGGAAAATATGTGCAGAGACAGACATAATATTCCCACACCTAAAGACAGAACTGTCAGTATGCTGTTTTGGGAGTTTTTTGATTAAACCAGATCTTCTATCTTAATACCATAAAATGAGGATAAATGTTCATTTCAGCCGCTCTAGATCTCCTGTAAACAAGGTCCAGATCCAGTGTTAAACTGTCTTTGTGTGTATTCATGTATGAAGTTAATCCATGCTGCTTCTTCTCTCTCTCTTTCCGTCAGGTGCGACTGCAGACTCAACCCAAACCCAAACCCGGAGAGCGCCTCCTGTACGCCGGGACCATGGATTGTTTTAAAAAGACTTTAGCCAAAGAGGTGAGGACGTGCACCATTAAGATGTCTGCGATGCCCTTTTAAATGACGTTTGTGAACTCTTTTAAAGTAAAAGACTGGTCGTCTGGTCGTCCTCTGCCCTCACAGGGAGTGAAAGGTCTCTACAAAGGCATGGCAGCACCCATCATCGGGGTCACACCCATGTTCGCCGTCTGCTTCTTTGGGTTCGGACTGGGCAAGAAACTGCAGCAGAAAACCCCCGACGAGATTCTCACGTACGTGACCGTTCGCTCCACTGAGAGTCAGGGCTGCAGTGAATTCAAGAACCGAGCTGAGAGTGATTCTTGAAATTTAGGTGCAGTGTTTGGCAAGAAAACTATAATAACAGGATTCGGTATCGATATGATTTGTGTATTAGATGTCCTATGCAAACAGCATTGGTAATTATGGGCTGCAGTTTTAGCTCAGGTAGTAGACATAGAAGCCTCAAAACCAGTTCCAATCCTGGCCTGGGAATTCATTTTATATGTTATTATACGTGTCCAGTCTGCAGCTACCCTATCTGAAAAAGGGGCCAGAAAAGCATGAATATTATTCCCTAACACTGTTCTTTCACCTTGTCCAACATGATGGAAGGACTGATAATTTCCTGCTTTGCTTTAACCAAATGTTCCCAGCATCAGAGAGGATTTGCAAAGTTTCTTAGATACTCATGATGAGAAAATACTTGATATAGCGACAACTTAATGTAATTTAATTCAATACAAAGGTTGGAATGGAGACAGTATCACACACTGTTGTGCATAAAGGGATAATTGGGGATCATTTCCTCAGTTGAATCATATGTTTATATTTGTTTCTAAGCAAAACAGGCTGGGTTTCATCCTGTCAATGAGTCGAATTTCTTTGATTTACAAATTCAGAACTTCAAAATTTACAGTTTCACTGCTTCCTCTGCCCTGTGCCTGTGGGTGATGTGACCTGGGTGTGTCCTGCAGGTATCCTCAGCTGTTTGCTGCCGGGATGCTGTCCGGCGTGTTCACAACAGCCATCATGGCTCCTGGAGAGCGGATCAAGTGCCTGCTGCAGGTCAGAGGACGTGTGAATGTGTGTGTGTGTGTGTGTGTGTGTGTGTGTGTGTGTCTGAGCATGACTGAGTGTGTGCAGATACACATGACACAGAGTTCTCATCATTTATTCACTCTGCACAGACAGTCCTGAAGGTTTTCACTAGTCTGTAAGAGAGTGCTTCGTAGATGAGGTGTAGCCACAGACTTCACATCTTTTAAATCAGAGTTCTGGAGCCAGGAGAGGAATAGCAATGAAAGCAATCAGGGTAAATCAATAAAATACAAGGTATACATGTAGAAAATGCATGGTAGCATACTGTAGCATCTGTAAATGTCCTGGAGGATCATTTCAGTCATTTTCAGAAAAGAGTGGGAACCCTCAGGTTCTAACCATTATAACTAAGTCACAGATGTAGAAAGATAGATCCAGCTCAGGATTTTACAAGTGTGTGTGTGTGTATGTGTGTGTGTGTGTGTGTGTGTGTGTGTGTGTGTGTGTGTGTGTGTGTGTGTGTGTGTGTGTGTGTGTGTGTGTGTGTGTGTGTGTGTGTGTGTGTGTGTGCAGATCCAGGCCGCTTCAGGCGAGGTGAAGTATGCCGGACCCATGGACTGTGTCAAACAGCTGTACAAATCCTCAGGGATCAGAGGAATCTACAAAGGCACTGCGCTGACCCTGATGAGAGGTACAGGAGGACGTCTGACGTGTCGCGTGTAACAGTCAGACTTCTAATGTGGAGAAAACACACGCACATACCTGTGAACAGGCCGACCCCAAACAGAAAGTCCCTCAGTCTGACAATGCTGCCCCTCTATTCCGTATTAACGTCCTATAAGACTTCACGGTATTGAACTTCCTCTTCCTTCGCTTGTAAATTAATCTTTTCAAGATGCTCCTTTCAAATCGGACTCACCTGTCACCAGTGCAATGTCCATCACATTCATCAGAATTAGTCTAGTTAAAGCAGCACTAGTTAGTTAGTAGTAGTTTATTCAATCATGTGTGCAAATTATTACAGTAAACATTCAATAGTGCATTCACTAATTCCAACTATTCATAAATGTTGCACACGTCAAAGAAGAGTAGGGAGAAGATATTCAGATTGCCCTAATTAAAGACCTCATTTCATCTAAGCCTTTGATTCTCTGTATGGGCTCAGATTAAGAGGAAGTAGCTGAAGTCTTCTAATCAGTCAAGTAGTCAATTCCCCAGTGATCAGTCCTACTTATAGCATGAATATCATACTATGTTTTAATTTCTTCATAAACTTATGAAGTTGTGTTGTAGTATTACTATTTGGCTGTTTAAAATCAGGTTTCCCTCTTAGTTCACATTAAATGTAATTTCACAGTCAGGGTTGAGGAAGAAGGAAGTTTTCCACTCTAAACTTAAAATAACAGGATTGATTGTCGAGCAGCACTCGAGAGCACAAAACTGATGATTCTGATTGTTGTTTTCTCATGATCTCTCTGAAATCAGCTGCAGACCTAGGGATAAACTACAAAGAAGGTTTATTTATTATAAGGGTTTATTACTCATTTAATTATTTGTCAGCAGGAATATCAGGATATACATAACGAACATATTGCATAATATGTGACAGCAAATTTTCTCTCTCCATTATTTGACCCTATTGCATTTATTTCTGTTGAATGTTCATTGTTTTTTTCTTCTTCTCTTCTTCTCTCATGAAAGTGAATTCTACTTACTGGACTCTTTTAATAAAAGTTGGAACCTCCCACCGTATTTTACACCATAGGAGAGAAGATGCGTCAGAACTTTGTACTGGTTTTGTGGTTTTTTCCTTTTTAAGTGTTTCCACTGTTTCCTCTCAGACGTCCCGGCCAGCGGGATGTACTTCACGTCCTACGAGTGGCTGAAGAACCTCCTCACACCGCCGGGCAAAAGGTGGAAAATTTAGCCCTCTCCTCCCAGCTTTTTTCTTTCTTTCCTTTTTACACTTGTGTGTGACAACGTGAAGACTGGTCTGAGAACACTGTTGTTGTTGTTGTTGTTGTTGTTGTTGTTGTCCTCGCAGCCATAACGACCTCAGCATTCCCAGCGTGCTGTTTGCCGGGGGAATGGCCGGGATCTTTAACTGGGCTGTGGCCATCCCGCCTGACGTGCTCAAGTCCCGATTCCAGACAGGTTTGTTTGTTTGTTTGTTTGTTTGTTTGTGTGTTGTTTCAGTCTCCACAGTTTGTCCGGTTTTTAAGTCTGGCTGGAATGACAAACCACTTTTACTACGGCTGTTTAATAAACAGACAGAGATGAACTGTAGGTCTGAAAACGTCACCATGATTCAATATTAAAGATTCAAGACTTTTATTTGTCACGTGTAAGACACTGACAGTGAAATGCAGTTGCAACTTATCCGATAAAACCCCCAAAAATCTAAAAATGTAAATTATCCGTACATATGAATATTGTATCAAGGACTATCTATACATCTACATACGTTTTTCACAGGTTTTATTATCTGAATCCATCATTGTCTTTCTATGCGTGTTACTGTCTATATCTATAAATTATTAACAATATATTTACAATAATGTTAACCAGCGACAAGTAACGATATATACAATGACAATCATGACTTAATTTATGTAAATATAACAGTTGTTTTGTGATCTATAATATGCTATTAACAGTTATTGCCATTGCTACTGTCAACAGTAATTATAATCATTATTTCAAGCACAGAAAACATGAAAACTAAGCTAAAACTAAAGCATATCATCATCCCTCCTCCAGAACAGGAGTGTCGCTTCTGTTATTACAGCTTTCTCCAGGAAGTTGTTGCCATACACTTGTTGATATTGTAGATTATTTCATAATTGAACTAAATTTCAAGGATGGGTTTAAAATTCAGACGTCATTCTCAGTTAATTTCTGAACTTTGTACAGTTCTGGTTTTTTGTACCCAAAGCAGAATGGTGAAATCTGAGGATACGACAAATTTGACAAAACATCAAAATAATCTGTTAATCTATGATCTCATTAATTGTTTAGTTGTTTAAGATATAAGATATGTGAAAATTGTTAACGCTTGATCCACAAAAGCCAGGATAAGATCTTGAAATTACTTTTTTTTTATCCTCGAAGGAAGTTCAGTTTGCTCTCTTAGAGGACTTAGAGAAAAAAAAACAAATTCACATTTTAGAAAGAACTAATTTTCTTAAAATTATTCTCAAAATAAATGTAAATGCGTGAATTGACTAGTCGATAATAAAAGCTTAAAGGGCCCCTGATGCTGTATCAATTGTATGTGTGTGTGTGTGTGTGTGTGTGTGTGTGTGTGTGTGTGTGTGTGTGTGTTTGCGTGAATGATTAAAAGGATGAGCAGGTGGACTTTGGACGAATATCATCTACTTTATCATCTCCTGCCTTTTATAAGGAGGTTTTACCACCCTGTTCTCGCCCACTCGTGGGATTTGTTTGACTCTGTCCTTTCATTTATGTTTAACGAAGAGTTTGGTGCAAACCAGCTCTAATGTATTGTGTCATGGGTAACAGTCAAACTTTGTTTATAGACCACCACCCAAAGTTTTTTACGCAATAAAAACAACAAATCATAAAAATAATAAGATTAACAGATAGGAACATATGGTATTACACTCAGTCAGTCAACTTTATTTATATAGCACCTTTTAAAACCACAGGGTTGGTCAAAGTGCTGTACATTGCAATTAAAAAGCACACAATAGGCATAAAAATGAAAACATGAGACATGAACATGATAAAAACACGTAAAAATAGAATAAAATAAAAACAAACTGAAAACGAACAAGCTCATGGCAAGTTAGAAGAGAGTGGGAAATGAATCTGGGATAGATATGGGACATCTTGGGAAGGAACAGATGCAAACAAACTAATGTAAATAAAACTAGTACAAAGTACAAGTATGAGACTAGAAAATGTAAAACTATGTTATTTTTATGTATTAGCACACTGATACTGAGCTTTCTATCATTCAGATGCTATGATACATAGTCTCAGATATTAGCTGAGACATTTATAGGGTCTTTCCTTCCTGTTGGAATGGAAACGCAAAGCCCAGATGAATCTGATTCTCTGCTCCTCTTTCCTCCACATCACCAGAGAAGCTTTTCGTTTCTCCTCAACGTGTCTCTTGTGTTTTTGTGTTTCTTCTCCTCAGCTCCCGAAGGAAAGTATCCCAACGGTTTCCGAGACGTTCTGCGTGAGCTGATCCGGGAGGAGGGCGTGGCCTCCCTCTACAAAGGCTTCACCGCCGTCATGCTCCGAGCTTTCCCGGCAAACGCAGTAAGTTCTCCTCGTTCACTAGAGCGGCTTCGGTCCAACGTAGAAATTATGAAATCACATGTGGTAGATCGCAGCACGGTGCAAAACGGAGCAGTTTTTTTCCCCCTGTGACATCAGCAGGGGGCGGCGCTAGGTGCTTGCTATAGCAGTTGCTATAGCAACTCCAATAACTTGCTTAGCAACCACTGAGCAACCCTCCAAAAAACTACTTCTTTTCTTTCAATATATATATACAAAACGTGTTTTTTACTGTTATTGTTGATGTGGTAGAAAAATGGTTGTGGAAAAAATGGAGAAATTTCTGTTATTTGGAAAAATACAGCCATCTGTCAAACAAGAACCTCCTGGAAAACTGCTTGATGAGGATCATTGCAGTAACCAGGATGATGAATTATCACTTGGTACCTTGTCTAGTCCTGCATTTTTACTTTTCCGGACAGATCAAGATTATTTTTTTCCACCACAGCTGTCTCTCCGTATCTGGGTGGAGCAGTAACACTGAGATAATATATGTATATAATATGTATAATAATATGTAATAAATACTGCATTTGCTGTTGTTGGCAGCCATCTGCTGAGGTGTTAAAGCCGTACAGGTGTTTGTGGGAAGATGTGACTTTATTCCCACTTCAAATCTGATAAAAACATTCAACATACGTCCATCATCTTATCCAGTATGTGCTTTAACAGTGTCATAAGGTCTGTAGTGTACATATGGTTAAAGGCAGGAAATACACCCTGGACACTATATGAAACCTATAGATATGGTTTTCTGATTTTCTCACATATTATATCTTATACAGATCTAATATAGACCCTTTTACAGACAAAAATATGAATCTCTGATCTCAGCGAATGTAGAGAGGCCAGATATTAATATTCATGTCTTTATACAAACAGTAAAAGGGTCTATACACAGTTACACATACACATACACATTGCACCAGAATTCCATAGAATACGGTTGCCATGGTTTCCATAGCATAGTTACGCGGTTGCTATGGTTTCAATGGCGTGGTTACACGGTTGCCATAGTTACCGTGGTTCTTGGATTTTGGTTGAGTTAGGCTAAAAGTGTCTGTCTTTTTCTCTCACACACACACACATCAAACTATAAATGACTATATACAGTCTGTTTACCATTTAATGGTCTTTTTTTCCCTTTTAAATCCTGTATATTAAAAAGACGCCCCCCCTTCACCTCTTATCTACTGAGGTGACGTGTGAATTATCTATATGTGCTGCTGATGAATGAATGCAGTGTCTTATCAGGTCAAGTTGTTCGTGATTAAGAAGAGAAAGTATGACTGACTCGCAGAGATTCCTCCAGGTTCAGAAATGTTTAGGATTTTCTTCCATAAACGTGTGTGTGTGTGTGTGTGTGTGTGTGTGTGTGTGTGTGTGTGTGTGTGTGTGTGTGTGTGTGTGTGTGTGTGTGTGTGTGTGTGTGTGTGTGTGTGTGTGTGTGTGTGTGTGTGTGTGAATAAGAGATAAAGTGAATAATTTGATTTTATGTGGAATTTAATGTGACAATAGGAGTCAGCTCCAAGATGATGTATCAGGTTGAATGCAGCCTTATCACTGTCTTTATCTGTGTTATTGTTATTATTGTTAATAATAATACTCAAATATTAAATGGTTACAATCAACAAGGGGAAAAAATACCTCAAACTCTGCAATAATAATAATAATTCATCCCTGTCACACACATTAAACACTTTTTTTGCTCCTTTTTCTTTTGTCTTTCTCAGGCTTGTTTCTTAGGATTCGAGTGTGCAATGAAGTTCCTGAACTGGTTAGCGCCGGACCTGTGATGACGGACAGACCCGCCAGGCTTTCACTTTCTGTGTGAACCAATCGCAGACCTCCGGAGTCATGGGCAGCAGAACACTCGGCCAGTCAGAGGACACCAACAGATTTTAGCCATTTTCCAATAATATACTTGATTGTGTTGGAGACGCTGTGGAAAGTTTTGTGAGCAGGTGTTTCACTGGGAGCTGAGGTGTTGTGAAGTCTGCACGTGTGCTAGTACACACACACACATACATATATATAATATAAACACACACACACACACACACAAAGTCGAATGTTCTCACTCCTTTTTGTCTAACTGTTTTTTTTTTAAAACCGTGTTGTTTTTATACAAGAAAAGGAGTGACTTGAACATATCGTGCCTTACCTTTTCTTACTAGGTGTACGTATCAGGGAAAAGGTGCATTTAATCGTGCTGTGTGTGTCGTCAGTGTCTCAGAAAAACACACACACGCGCACACACACACACACACACACATGCGTTTCAGACTGTCTGCTGCTGTCTCCTGTGTGGACCCGCTAACCACGCTCTACGGTCATTGTAATGTGAAATCTTGAAAGTAGCAATGAGATTGATTGAAAACTATGTCAGCATGTATAGAAATAATAATAAAAGAAAAAACAGAATTGATATGTACATTTTTATTCGTCCTGGCTCTTTTTTTTTTGGTCTAAAAATGTGTTTTTAATCATTTGTAGCGCTTGTTATTGTTATTTAAAAGCAAGAAGAGTCATAAACTGAGTGTGTGATGAAGACATAGAATGTGATTAATGAAAACATGCTCTACTAACTATAAATGTTCAGTTATAATATTATAATTGGGTTAGATTAGTTTTGGCTTTATTGCTATTATACGTATTACAGATACTTGCTGCAGGTTGGTATTCAACCAGAGGTGGAAGGGAAAAAAAGCATTAACGCCAAATGTTTACGTTGTAAGTTAGTAAAAAGTACAATAAAGAAAACAGAATATTTACTTGTTATGTGTTGTGAAAAGTTAAGAAGAAACTGAAGATTTGTCTGTGTACTAAAGATTGTCAGACCTCAACAGCTGAGGAACTTTTCATCTAAATCTTTTTTTCTGAGCATATGAAGCTTAATTTTATGCCATATTTGTATTCATATCTTTTTAACAGTTATCTAGAATGGTTATCCTTATTCTCAGGTATTAGAATAGACGCTACAGATCATTTGTTTCAGCATTTGTCTCAGATGCAACTTAACAAACTCTCCACACAAAGCTGTTTTTAGGTGTGGGAATGTCATGGTCATTTCAGCCTCACCTGCCACCGACCTGATGATTTATCAGATCTGAGCTTTTGTTTCCTAAACGATGCAGCTATGCAGCATGGACACATCCAGCGAGTCTGACGAGGAGTCAGACGAGGAGTCAAAGACAGAGGGAGAACCTGAGGCAAAAACGCAGAAATTTCACCAGAAACTTCACTGCAGAAAGTTTCCACTTCTGAGTCATGCGCCTTTTTCTTTCTTTTTTACTCTTTAACACAGTATGAAACTTTGTTTTTATGTTTTCATTGTTTGTATTCTCTTCATTGTTTCATTGCTTTTTTTAATGTAGAGCACTTTGTGTCTACAGAGGTTGCTTTTAAAGTACTTTATATAAAAATCTTCTCTTTCTTCTTCTTCTTCTTCTTCTTCTTCTTATTATTATTATTAACATTGTCATTATATTGGGAGGTGGTATGTTTGTGTCAAAGTTGTATTTATGTCACAACAGTCCAACCTTTAAAACAGTTTTTTTCAACATCCAAAATAAAAAAAAACACGATTGAGGACATGATCATGTTTGGGACTGGCGGTAGTTACACAACAAATCCGAGGTAAACGTGTTCTTTTACCAGCTGGCTCACCTTTATAACATCATTGAGCTCACCTGTTCACTGTGAGGCAAAGTGACTTTCATCGTTAACCCATTAAAGATCGGAAACGATTTTTTTGTTTGTTTGTTTTATCAAATGCCTTCATCACAGCTGTCTCTCTCTCTCTCTCTCTCTCTCTGTCACTGTTGTTTTGCTTTGCCAAATCATCAAGTTCTGAGGCGTAATCCATCGGACAGCCTTTAATTACACGCAGTGCCAAAAGTCCCGGTCGATACTTTCCGACAGGCTGTTCCAGATAAAGGAATCAATAAAGCTGCCGAGGGAGGAGCCGGGGCGTTGTTGCCCCGGCGATGAAGGCCCGGCTCCTCAAAGCTGTGGAGCAATCTGACGCTGGAGTTTCACGTTCGGAAACTCGATCACCTGGTTTTCTGAGATCTTAACGTCCGACTCTGACCCCTGACCTCTGACCTCTGACCTCTGGCACCATGAGCGTGGTGGAGGTCCCGGCCGGGCTGCGGGAGCTGCTGCAGGAGTACACGGTGGAGGTGCTCCGCCGCAGACCGGCCGACCTGGTCGAGTTCGCCGTGCAGCATTTCACACAGATCCTGGAGGGGAAGAGGGACGACCAGAGGGGCAAGAGGCGCGGCGGGAAGCCCGCGCGAAAAGGCGTGACCTTTGAACCCAAGGCGAACAAGCCCAACGAGGACGAGGAGCAGGAGGAGCAGGAGGCAGAGGAGGAGGAGGACACTGAAAGTGAGTGTTAACGTCTCGCATCTGAACTTTGAACCACATCTTTTTAATTTGTCATACATTGACTGTCCAGGAGGAATATTATAGAAGAATGTAGGGCTCAGAACAAACAGCAGATGAATAAACAAAGACAATCCATGATTGTCAAAGAAACAGTTAGAAACAGTTAATAAAAGCACATTAATAGAAAATAACCCACGATATGAGAAGACAACAGCTATGCAGTGCAGAGATCAGATCCTTACTGTGAAATCTTCTCTCCCTCCCTCTTCCTGCAGAGTCGACCACTGGTAAATACAACCGCAGAGTGTCAGGTCAGTGGCTGGAACATCGACATTAATAATGAAAAACCTTGACTTCGATGAATAACGACAGTCTATCCCGATCCAGAGACGCAGGACGGGTCCTAAAACCTCATCACTTCATCATTTATTTGATGAACTCTGGACATGCAGAGGCATTTTCTGTTTATCTGGTGTCAATGATGCAGCTTAACGTTCCTTATTCATTAAGAGCAACTTAGCTAATTTTTCTTGAACTGAGTGGGAACTGGGATGATACAGCTGTGTAGCTTGTACACATCCAACCTCACATGGTTGGGCCAGAATCAGAGGAATCAGGTATGTGTAATATCAGATATCAACCTTGTATCACCATAGTTATACTTGCAGCATCTATATTTATTTAGCTTCTCTTACCCTTTTCTCTGTATATCTGTATATGTTTAACATTTAATAACTGCTTATAACTTCTGGCTATATGCAAACTGCATTTCACTTGAGGCTACATGCAAAGTGTTTGATTCGAGGGTTTACGTCACAAGCTGCATGTCAACACCCGGCGTTTACACGCAAATGAGGATGTGATGATGTGTTGTAGAGCCTGCTGTACATCATAGATGATGGGGGGATGGACTGTGGTTATTTGCTCTCACTTGCCTTTTAGCAGGTCATTGTTTTAACACTGTCGGTCTCAATGCAGTCTGTGCGGAGCCGTACAACCCCGATGACGACGAGGACGGGGACTCGGAGCCGAGGGTGGTGCACCCGAAGACGGACGAGCAGCGTCGCAGGCTGCAGGACGCCTGCAGAGACATTTTACTGTTCAAGACCCTGGAGCAGGTAGAAAGCGTGCTCAGAAAGCACTGGCCCACCTCCCAGTCCATGCTCACTGTTTGTTTATTTTACTCTGCGGACGAAACACAAACAGGAATCCTGGACTCCATTCATTGAAGCCTGACGGCCGTCGTTTTGTTCAGGCACACTGACCTCAACCACTGACCCAAAAAGACAGAAAGTCAGCTGTTCGAGGGCGTGACTCCTGTCCCCAGTCGGTCCCTGCCAAACACAACACACACACACACACACACACACACACACACACACACACACACACTAGGGCTCTACAAGATTCAGAACTGATTGAGAGTGACATTTTACTTCAGAAAATGAAGTAGAATTACAATTACATAAGGTATGTGAGGTGCCCTACAAAAAAAACTCTATATTTCAATATGATTTATGCATTATATATCGTATATAAAAACAATGTTAGTGTGAGCTGTTTCAATGCGGCTCCACATTTATGAAATGTGATACCATGTATTTCCACTGTGATCTGGCAGAAAGCGATATCCAAGACATGATCTTCTCCTTATCTTGGTATGAAAAGTAGGACAAGCTATGTCAATTTAGACAGATTATTTCTCTTTTTTTGGTGAAAAAGGAGGACTCGATCCTTGAAAACTGTGCCCTTTTAATGAGAGTTGTAAATCATGATATTACTTAAATCACAAATGTGTGTGTTTGTGTATGTGTAAACAGTGGTATACAAAGGTTAGTTTTACACAGGTTATTTTCTAGAGTCTCCCTGTTGATGATGATATTTACTCACAATGTTAAGTTTAGGTTGTGATATTGCTAATGACAAATCAATCCCAGAAACGAGTGAAATCCTATAACAGTGACATGCGATTCGCTGCTCATCTTGTGTCCCTGCAGGAGCAGTTCTCGGAGGTCTTGGACGCCATGTTCGAGGTGCTGGTCAAACCTCAGGAGCACATCATCGACCAAGGAGACGACGGAGACAATTTCTACGTGATAGAGAAGTGAGCGGCGCTTTTTGTTTGGCTCGACCCCGGGCGACCTCGCATCGCTCACATTTCCACTCCTGTGTTTGGTTTTGCGTCTCCTCCCAGGGGCGTGTATGACATTTTCGTGCAGATGGACGGCGCGAACGTGTGCGTGGGAAAGTACGACAACAAGGGGAGTTTCGGCGAGCTCGCCCTCATGTACAACACGCCACGCGCCGCCACGATCGTAGCCACGCAGGACGGCGCCCTCTGGGCCCTGGTGAGTCCGGGGTCGGGACCAGGACGTGACTTTAACAGACCCAGGACGAGTCCAAAACGTAAACGTTATACTCTCTTCTGTCTGTCTTCCAGGATCGAGCCACGTTCCACAGACTGATCGTTAAAAACAACGCAAAGAAGAGGAGGATGTACGAGGCCTTCATTGAGTGCGTCCCGCTGCTCAAGTCGCTTGAGGTTCGTAAGTGGAAACAAAAAACGAAAATAAAAGGGTCGAATATGAATTTGATACTCCACTAGGGGGCTGATGTTTCTCGAACAATATTAAAAAGTCAAGTGTCAGGCAGTTTGATTGTCTTAAGAAAGAAAAAAAAACAGTTTGGATACTATTATGAAATCTAATGGATGATGAAGAGGAAACTTTAATAATATAGCGTTACAAAGGTGTTGCAATGCATACTTTTGCAGATGTTGAAGATGTTTGTTGATGTATAAACACATGCAAAACTCACTTTTTCATTGCTTTAGTATGTATGTTTGCATATTCGGACTGGTTCCCGACCCCTTAAGCATCAGTCTTACCACTGAGTCAGTGTTTGGTAAACTGCTTTAGTCAGGAAATGTGTCTCTGAATGTCTCTCCTCGTTATGTAACAGGGAGGTCGATTTGCATAGCCCCACCCTCACTCCTTACTCCTCAGTTATCTCGTCTTTACTTCACTCGGATGCCACAGTTTCAGAGTGATGTCAAAGTGGGAGGAGCCTAGATCGAGACCTCGTGCATGTTCTACTTTTTCTAATTGAATTTTGCATCTCGCTCTCGCATAATAAACAACTGAGTATACGTGTGATGTCACACACACAGTGCAGAGGTGATGAGCCCACACACACACACACACACACACACACACACACACACACACCTGTATTCTTTTGTTTTTCTCAAGCTGTCTGAGAGAATGAAGATTGTAGATGTTTTGGGAGCCCGAATGTTCAAGGATGGAGAACGCCTAATAACACAGGTACAGAGACGGAACCTTTACATTACAATGAATACTAATAATTTAGAGAAACATATTTGATTTTATTGTTATTATTATCATTATTGTTCTCGCAATGTTTGCAGGGGGATGCAGCTGACTGCTTCTACATCGTGGAATCAGGAGAGGTGAAGATAATGATAAAAAGCAAAGTGAGAAACACTTCACCTACATCTGTATGAGATCTGAGAGACTTAGTAAATTGTGATGATGATGGTGACCTGTGTGTGTGTGTGTGTGTGTGTTGCAGACGAAGGCAGGCCAGCAGGACAACACAGAGGTGGAGGTGGCTCGATGCACCAGGGGGCAGTATTTCGGAGAGCTGGCACTGGTGACCAACAAACCTCGAGCAGCTTCAGTTTATGCTGTGGGAGAAACCAAATGTTTAGGTACGTTTCGGGGCCAGATGTGCATCTCATTTTCAAAGCTGTTGAATGAATCCAGGCATTTGGGCTGCGTTTAGTGTGGTTTTGTGCCTAAATATACTCTTTTTTATTTACTATTTAACACCACACAGATCCCATAGATCTGCATAAGCAGGACACAACACTCCTGTTAGTGAGGAAACACTGTGTTACTTTATGTTTCTTTCAGTAATCGATGTCCAGGCCTTTGAGCGTTTGCTGGGACCCTGCATGGACATCATGAAGAGGAATATTTCCCAGTACGAAGACCAGCTGGTTGCACTTTTTGGCTCCAGTGTCGATTTAAAACACTAGAACGTGTAGTTTTAAAAGAAAAGTAGCATTTAAGTCAAACATAGAGCATGTAACACGTGATTATCTCCCCTTTGAGGTAAATGTAACATATAGCCTCCTCCTGTTATATTAAGGCAAGAGTGCTGCTCTTTATAGAAGTCTGCAGTTAGAAAGTTGTGAATGAGTCTCCTACTCTAGTTTCTGGTTTTCAGATCAACGTTCCTTTTCTTTTAAGGTTGTGATGGTGGATTTTATAGTTGTAAATGATAACGTATAATAAAAGATTAAGCCCTGATGGTGTTTTTCTGCTTGCTCCCAACACTTCCATGGCCTGCGGGGGAAACTCAAAATGAGCCAGCTTTGATGTTTATCACAACATCTGCACTCTACCACTTAAAATGCTTCATCCGCAGCAATTATTGTCGAGCTCTTTTTCCGAGCACTCTGTTGCTCTTTCTTGCCTGGGTGGATGAAACCGTCACCTCCCGAGTTCCAACTCCAGACTCGACCAAAGGTGTGTTTCTGAATGAGGTTCTCTCCAGTTTCCTCCCATAGTTCAAAAACATGCATGTTTAGGTCAAATGGAGACTATAAATTGCACCTAGGGGTGAATCAAAGTGTATAATGTGCTGTCCTGTGACTCTCTGACACACTGGTATTAAAAAAAACAAACATCAAAACAGGATTATGGGATTGGAGGAACGACACTGTGCCGCTCCTCTGAGGCTGACAGCCTCTACTCCCAGTTCCACCCTCGTCCCTGATGAACTGGCAGCTGATAAAAGGAGTATATGGGACACCGTCTCTCTCTCTCTGCCATGTTGTCAGTTGTCTGTCTGGCCTATTTGCTGCATGCGAGTTGGTCAAATTTCAGCCAGGAGTCGATGCTTTATCTCAATCCCTCTTCTCCTGGGATCTCAGCATTGTGTAGCTTCACCCTCCCATCCCAGACCAGGCTGGCGTCGGATGGATTGCAGAATTGTAAATCTTTCCCAGTCTCTGCATCTTTCCTCCCAGTGTGTCTCCCAGATGAATGGGCCACAGAGCTGCACACACACACACACACACACACACATCACACCTTTCCAACAGACTTCACACCTTCCTGACGCAGACTTGATGTGACATCACCGCAGGCAGATTATCAGACATGACACAGCTCCATCTGGAGACACATAAGGCTTTCCCTGTGCTTCCCAAAACTGTGTAAAATCAGTACTAATCCCACAGCTACAATGTTGCAAGAGTACAATCGGCTTAAAGGAGAGTTTTCACTTGTGAACCAAAGTTACTCAGGTGAAATTGATGATTTACCGTGCTGTGTTGAGGCTGATACTCTACCAATGGTAACTTCCTGTTGTTCTGTCATTTGTATGAAATCAAAGTGTTATCATTGCTGTCCTTTATGCTACATGATAGCTATGTTGTTAAATGAAAAGGCACTATTGCCAAACACACACACACACACACACACACACACACACACACACACACACACACACACACACACACACACACACAGAATATATAAAAGAATAAATGATTAAGTGTTCGGTATTAATATTTTCTAGAGTTTTATTTGAGTTAACAAAATATGAAGTGCCATCAGCAGACTCCACAGGAGAGTTTGCCAACCTTCTTGTGTTACAATTATTTACACCCAAAAATCAAGGATACCCATCCAAATTTCCACACGTTGCATTCTGGTAAATTTAAGTCTCTGTCAAGTTCATCCAAGCTCCACTGTCAAAGTTAAATATTCAAAATATTTACAATGTCCTGTATTTAAACTCTCCCAAGTCATACTGTAGCTTGTTCAATGCAAAGGCAGGTTTAACTGCTTCAGTAGTGTGAGAAGATGAACAGAGCTGGTGGAATTACAGGAGCTGTTAAATCGAACGTGGTCCTCTACGGGGTCTCCATATCTTTACAAGGTCTTCCTCTTACGAAACCAGAGCGAGGAAGTCTGTACATGATTCTTTGAACATATATGCTGAAATAGCTTTTGAGTCATTGCAGTAGAAGAGCTTCCGTGATCGTCTCTCGTAAGCAAAATAAAATAAACGTGACAATCGAGAAAGAAAGAGATGAAAAAAGAAACAAAAACAAAGGCCACCCAACAGACACACCCATTCCTATTTAACAAAAACAAAAACAAAAAAAACAAAAAAAAAGGTTTTCTTCAGAGCATCTCGGAACATTTAACTCAAATAAATAAAAATACAGCAAATAAGACTTCTGGTTTGGTCCATCCCTGAGTTCTTTTTGAGAAGGACAAAAACACCAGAGCAACTAATATGAAAAGACTTGATGATGAAACATAGAAAAAAAAGCGAAAAATAGTTTTTTTAATGTATACATCCTAACACATTCCCAATGTGTCCAGACAAAAAGAAGAGGAAAAAAAAGAAAAAAATCGAAAAAGAAAGAAAGAAATTTTCCTATTCCTCTGGGTTCCTGAGGCTCATCGGCGAGAACGTGGTTCCCACAGGTGAGGGTCACACAGAGGTGATGACAATCATGAGGTGTGGCGAGATGCTGGAGATCCTATCGAGAAGGTCGGGGGCGAGCTGCGTCAAGTGGCTCTCTGAAAAATCACATGGTGGGAAGATCTGGAGCACGTAGGCAGGCTGAAACGACAGAAAAGACGATCAGTGTCGCCATCACAATGATGCGGGTGATTCCAGACATTTTTTTAACCATTAATAACATTATAATTTAGAGCACTCAGGTTTCATTGCGTACCAAGAACATGCCGCTGTATTGGACTTTGTGAGATTGTGAAAAACTGTGTACACTTTCCCGTAAATAATCAATTGGACCAGGTTAAAAAAGAAAGGAGAAATTGTTGGATTTTTTTTTCTTTAATTATCTATGGCTCAGATGTCACTCAACCTTTAAATTAGAGCAAATGTCACTGCAATTTTCTACATCTGTTCAAAATCATCTTTCAATCTATATTTTCCATTTTATGAATAATAATAATGCTAAAAATAAAAAAGTATATATACATAATCTAAAAATAATAAATATCTATATATAAATAATATTTAAAAATATTTAAAGAAAAAAATAGAATATTAAAAAATAATATTTAAGTTAAATAAAATAAAATAAAATAAAATAAAATAAAACAAAATAAAATAAAATAAAAATCACATCCATGTTTGAGTCATAGTTAATTTGAAATCCACTGGCTGTCTTCAAAGCCAAATAGGAAATTTAGGCTGTATCACCCTGCCCCCTTCACCCAGCAGACTGCTATAGTAACACAATGTAAACAACAGATTTTTTTTAAAAAAAGCTTCTGTTCTCCTTGTGTATTCTCCACGGGCCAGTTGTTTTTAGGCACCTGATAGAAATGAACACGTCCTACCTGATTAGACCCTGGATTGGGGATGTTGATGATACCAGCAGCCAACTTTGCCTGCAAGTAGTTGATGAACGCAGCCTTCAGAGCTTGAGTTTGGGTCACGACATCCTCTTGATCACGTCCACATGGCAGAGCAAGTAGAAGACAGAAGTCGCTGTCGCCCTGTAAAGGTGAAACCGCTGTTTGAGCCCAGATCTGATTAAACTCAAAGGACGATTTAGACGAAAAAAGAGAAGGACACCTACCGTCATTCTTCGGGCCACACTTTCCAGCTGTGACGCTTCCAGTCTCATTCGCTGGACAATCCTGAGCAACGCACCTCCTTCTTGTAAGGGCAGGGAACGATGAGCCAGAGCTTTGTTGCCGCAGACAAAATGCAGCTGGACAGCGGCTGTGTCATTTTTCAGTGCGAGCAGACCTTGCCACACAATCGGGTATTTCTGCTCAGACAAACACAGAAATACATTTCTCAATCGGGCCATTCCCTACAGACAAAAAAAACACCACTTTACATGAACCATAACACTTGTCTCACCGTGAGCAACTGCACCATTTTACCAGGTTGTGTCGCCTTGTCGTCTGGTTTTGGCTGGATGTCTGCACCCTGAGAATTTAAGAAAACATTGCCATGAAGTTTCTCTGTACCAAGATATGGATCATTTAAGACCATCACCTTATGAAAAGTTATTTCTTTCCAACAAAGCTGACTCACCATGGTTGGTGTGGCATTTATTGTTGGTTGGGCAACCGGTCCAACCGATGTCGTCTCTGGTATCTGAGGGTGGATGCCTCTTGGGTTTGTGTACATCCCTGAATACTCAGGGAATGAGCCACTTGTTCCTGGTGTCATCAGCTGGATCCTCTGTGGAGATGCCATTGCTTGTCCTGACTGCCTGATCCCCATCATGCCATCTTTGTGAAGAGGAGAGAGGGCCCTCTTTGCCTCCATCGGCTTTGTGATGTCCTTCTCTGTCACTCCTTTAGGCAACACGTGCGCTCTTGGAGAAAGGGAGAGGGGAAGATTGGAGGGTGCTGAAGATGGGGGGAGACTGTCTTGAATGTGGGCAGAGTGAGGGTCCCCTTGTTGGTGCAACAGAACGCGCCCATCTCTTTGTACAGTCATGTACGGCTCCAGCTGTACACTTCCACGCATTGTTCCTCGTGGATCTGTCTCAGATTTCAGCTGCGAGGCCGGCTGTCTTCCTGGGGGTGGGATAAAGTGCCTGGCTTCTTCCTGTTCCCCCTCATGAGGCCTCAAAGAGCCAGGGTTGACCTTGAGGACCTTGTCTCTGCCGACGCCCTGGGGTGAAGTGGGCCGCGGCTGCATGGATCCAGACCATGGAGAGGTGAGAGGCTCGCTGTGCATGCCGTAACTCATCACAGAGAGAGGCGGAGTGTTGACACGAGCGTCTCCTTGGACAAGGTGGCCCACTGGGATGGACGGGTTGACACGGTGAGGAGACATCCTTCCTAGGCTTCCTGGCACACTGTGAGGTGGCATGATGACTGACTGTTCTGGATGATGGACACTGGGAATATACTGCTGCATGGGAGGTAGCACTGTGGGCAGCATCACTGGTATGCCCTTGGGTGAAGAGGAACCAATGGGCGAAGACACTTTAGTAAATGGGGAGTGTGGATGACCCGACTTCCGGGGTGAACGTGGTTCCTGTTTGGCCCCACTGATATGTGAGGGAGCTCTTTCACCAGCTGTGGAAACAAAGCCTACATGGTTGCCAGGTGGAGAGGGCAAATGGGGGCTTATGGCAGGACTTATAGCCGCAGTCCAGGATGGTTTAGTTCCATCTGAGCCATGAGAATCGGCACTGTCCATTTTCTTCTGGTGTTTCATCGGCATGTAGTCTTGATGGTATCCCATTACTTGTGGGTTACTCTGAGCAAGACGCTTCACTACTCCTTGAGTTCCCGATTGGTAAGCAGACTCCATCTTCTCCAAACCAGCGCCCTCCTGAGTCATGGAGGACAAGGTTGACTGCATCTTTCCAGTATGTCCATGGTCTGCCTGTGCAGAAGGCCCCTTCTGAAGCCCTGAATGAGTGTGGCCATACATCTCCTGTTTGATCGGCATCGACACCAGCTGCTGAGATTCCATGTCACCCGCTGTTGCTTGTGGGATCTGACTTATTTTCGCACTTATCCTTTGAGGTCCCTCGATCTTCTGACCTGAGTGACTCAACACAACCACTCCTTCCGATGTGTTGACTCTCAGGCCTGGGCAAGGTCCCGCACCAAGGGTGGAGCTCTCGACAATGAAGCGGGCAGCACTCCCAGCGCCATCACCAACAGGCGGGCCTTGGTACGGTCCTGTATCGTCCTTGCTAGACCGGTACGGTTGTTTTGGTAGAGCCATGTCCACACAGGGATTTGCCATGGTAACGTTTACTTTGTCTTCAGACTCTGGAGGACAAACACGACTGATAACAGAGGTTGCAGTAGACGCAATGACAGAGATCACAGACTTCGTCTCAGGACCAGAGGCTGGAGGAGGCCGAACAATGGATGGAGCTGGATGAGCCTGCATTCTGCTTTCAGGCAGTGGCGACTTATTTGGCACAACAGCTGAGAGAGTGTTACTCTCAGAGGGGTTTTGATCTCGTAGGGTGAGCAGATTACCAGGAATTGAACTGCTGCTGCTCGGCAGGGACATATTTTTGTGTTTCATGAGGATCTGTCTCAAGTCACTTGTACTATGATCAGCTTCTGTGTTTTCAGAGTCTGAGGGTAAAGGCTGGTTTTCTTTAGATGCCAACAGCATGACAGGTGAGGAGGAAACGCCGGTATCCTTAGACTGTTGACGCCAATCCGGTGGGGAAACTGGAGTTTTGCCAGTTTGATGGGTCGGTTGGATTGGTCGGATATTTGGCCTGTTGGTAAGTGGCGATGGGGACGGCGACGCACACTCAGGTCCTTGCGATGGCTTGGGGCGTATCTGGCTTTTAGACTGGGGGTTAGCTGACTTGTGCTGACCGTGCTCTTCAGGAGATGACTCCAGCTCTGAATTTGTGTCTGCAGCCTTAACAGGTTCCGGCTCAGCTTTCCAAGTGGTGGGAGTGATGACTACAGCCGTGGCAGCAGATGGAGTTGGTTCAGGAACTATCTTGACACCACTCTCTGTTGAGGGACTTGCCAGCTCTTCACTCGATGAATGTTCTTCCTTCAAATCCTTTCTTCCTGGCTTTTGGCCTTTGGGGCGTTTTAGCGTCTTGGGTCTTCCTTTGGGGCCTTTTTTGGGTGTGTTTGGCAAAGTGGACTCCTCGTGTAAAGCAGATGCACTAGTTTCAGGATGAATGAAGTCCTGCAAGTCAGACTCTGAGCCAACAGCCACACTTGGTGGAGGCGCTGGGTTTAAAGGTACGGTTGGTTCCCCACCGGTGATCGAGTCGATGGCAGCCATGAGTTCAGTCTCACTGGCAGGATTAGAGGGTTTTTCCTCCTCTGGATCACTTTTGACTTCTGTGGGTAGGACAGGTGGTGTTGGTGGTTCCGTTGGAAAAGCTGGATCTGTGAGTTTAGCAATGTTCTCCACAGCCTGCTCCAGTTCTAACTCCTGAGAAATTAAGCTTTTTGGCGTTTCCAGGTCTTTTTTATCCAGAGGGACGATGTCCTTTTCTTCATTTTTGGAGCTTCCTCTGTTGGCTGACTTTGACACATTATCACTGTGCTCTCTGGATGCTCCCTTTTTTGAAGGATCATCCTGATTTCCATATTCTTCCTCCCCCAGCTGAAGAAGATCTTTCACCTCTGTGACATGTAGTCTGATTTTCAGGTTCTTAAGGACAGGTGATTTAGGCATTTTCGTTGACTTGGATTTTCCTTTCACAAACCTGTCTTTTTCCGACGTGGATTTCTCTTCTGCGACTGAGGAGTCTGAATCTTTCCCATTTGATTTACCCTCGCCAGTCTTTTCACGTGAAACATCTTTATCTCTGCCAGGTTCTCTTCCTTGTTTCTCCTCTTCCCTTTTCTTTTGGTCAACTTTTCCTGACGAATCACCTTTCCCGGAACTTGATGAATCTTGCAGAGGCAAAGAATCTTCATCTATGAAATCCACTTCCTGATCCTCATCCACCACAGTCTTTTCTGCCTTCCTAGACGATGCAGATCCAGGCGCTGTGGACGTCTGATTGGATGAACTCTTTGTGCCATGAGAAGATGTTTTCCCTTTTGGCAATCTTTGACCACCACTTTCTGATTCATTCGAATCTGTGTCTTTACTGTCAACTTTTGGCATCTGTGGTTTAGCGGTTGAACTCTCATCACCTGGCTTGCGGTTCTTGGGAGGGCGGCCGCGTTTGGGTCCAGTGACAGGAGCAGGTGGGTTCTGTTCAGAGGCGTGTTGCGTTGCATCCTTGTCTGTGCCTCGCTTTCTGACAGAGCGCGGCGATTCAGTCAATTCCTTTCCAGACTGTGCCGCCTCTTCATCCTGTTTGGCATACACCGATTTGACGTTCCTTCGTCTTCCTCTACCTGACGGCGCACTCTGCTCCGTGGCATCAGGATCTGATCCGTGAGAAGGCGATTTTCCGGCAGATTTTGAGTCAGCTCTCGGGGACGAGCCACGTTTCAGCTTCTCTTTATCGATGCGCTCGCTCTTGCGTATACCCTGTTTCTCAGAGGCAGAACCAGACGTGACAGGAACTTGAGCAACAGGGGCAGGGCCTTGTTTGGACTTTTTCATTTTATTTTCTTTTGTCTTCTGCTCTTTTTGAGGTGACATTGGCACTGTATTTGTATCATTATCAATAACCATTTGCCCTTCATTACTCTCAACTTTCTTTTCCAGAATCGGCTCTGTTGCAGCTTTGGGAGGGGTCTCTTTCTTAAGTGTTTCCACTTCTTCTGCAGGACTAGGTGGTATCGGACTAGCAACATCAGTCACTTTTGGTTGGGTCATTTCAGCATCGAGGTCTGCCTCTGAACTACTCCAAAACTCTTGAGATTGACGGCGGTTTAATTTTTCTGTAGAGGGTTTGGCAGCTTCGACAACAGTATCGAATTTCCCTTGATATGGAGAAAGTTTACCCTTGTTCACAGAGAAACTGGGTTCAGGTGCTGCTATTGGTGCAGTGGTTTCAGAATCAGATGATGTCTCAGGGTCATTATCCTTCACCTCTTTCTTTAAGACAGACACAGAGGGAAATGAATCAAGGGCTGGATTTAACCCGACACATTTCCCTTCAGGTGGACGAAAGTCTTTGACCATGGGTAGTGTGTCAGAGGGCGGTAAAAGTCGTGGTTCAGAAATCTGCTCTTCAGCAGGACTGATGGGTTTAATTTCAGGCTCCACGACAGACTCTGTTGGTTCAGACAACTGGAACGTTTGTGGCTCCTGACCAGGTGGTTTTTCTGCTTTGTCCTCAGCAAGCATTACACCTCCTTTTGTTTCTTGCAGCGGTTGGTTTTTATTCTTCTGTTGTTGAAGTTCCAAAAATCGACTGTGGAAAAGCACGACTGGTCCTGTGTCAAGTTCACCGTCTACTGTCCCCTGCTGACCTGGCTGCTGGTTTTGAGTATGCTCAGGTTCTTCGTGTCTACGCTCCAAATGTTGAAGTCGTTTCGAGTCTAGCTCAAAGACAGGACTGTGCAGAAAGCGTGAGGCAAATAATTCCCTGCGTTCCTGTTCCTCAGGCTTAGGCTCCTCTTTCCTGTCATCCAGCTTATCTTCAGATCCACTCCGAATCTTTTTCTTCTTCATGTACCAGGATGGTGTCGGTCGTGGTGTCGCCTCAACCTTCTCTGTGTCCTTTCTGTTTCGTAAACTTGCAAAGTGAGAATCATAATCTAAAAACGACCAGTTGTCCTCTCTGGAAGATGAGAGTGACTTGGCACGTTCAAGCAGAGCCTTTGTATCGGGTGTGATGTTCTGGTCAAGAGCAAAGGAGTAGAACTTGTTTCTTTCCAGGTGAGCAAGTTTGGGGTCTGAAAACCTGACCGCTCTTTGCCTCTCAGCAAAAGGCATTGACGTTGAGGGCAAAGGAGAGTGGGTTTTAGTCTCTCTATCCTCCTCAGGGTCGGATCGTACTTCCCCAGGCTCCAAGTCCGGCCAAAGACCATATTCCAAACGTTTGCGAATGTTGATGTTTTGCTTAACTCTGCTCTCCCATCTCCTCTGTTGCTCTTCTTCTGCAGTGAGTGCTGGAGGCGGGTTCACCTTGTTAACTTGTGTGTTGTGTGTCCTTTTGACCAACAGCTCTAGATCAGGGTGAATTTTTTCTTCATTCCTGCTCAGCTCTTTCTGAGGAGGGTCCACAACGGCCTCTTCTGCGTGTTGAGGGAAGTGCTGATGTCCCGGAGAGGCCGAGCTGTTCCAGTCAGGATCTTCACTTTTGTGTTTGAAGCTCCTGTACACCCGCTCCCTCTTTGTGACTGTGTCACTGTCGCATTGGTCCAGTTTCTTCAGTTTATGAGACGGGAAATTGTCTGTGACATCTTCAGGCGGTTTACCAACCTCATGCACAAGACTGCGATGTTCCAAATCCTCCGTTTCATTTCCCTGGGGACTTCCCGGTTTGTCAGGCTTTTCAGACTTGTCAGGCTTGCGCTGCTGCTGCTGTTGATGCAACCGTCTGTTCTGCTCCATTTGCTTGCGGTAACTCTGAGACAGGTCGATGTCGACGTGATCCTCCTTGTTCTTGACATTTTTGTCAGCGTCGATATTCTGAGGAACAGGTTTCACAGGGGGGTGAGGTTCTGGCTCTTTGTTGCCACCTTGGTCAGCAGGAGGTGCATCTTGAGAAAACTTCCTAGAAGACACTGGAACGGGATTACGTTTTGGTTCCACTGCATCCAACGATCCCTCTAATTTTTCTTTTTGTCCTCGAGGTTCCTCTGGACCATCCCTAACAGGGACACTTTTCTCACTTTTAAGTCTGGTTTCTCTTCGTTGTAAGTCTTTGTGTTTGTCACCGTCTGCTTCTTTTGGAAATGTGGCACTAGCACCAGGGTCAGAGGGTTGGACGCCCTCCTCCTCTTCATGCCTGCTTCTCTTCTGACGGACGATCCTACCACCAGTATCAGCAAAGCGCCGTTTCCTTGCAGCAAGACGATCTGAATCCACAGATGAATCCTTCCAATCATCAGACTTCAGGTGTTTCTTGGGTCGATTTTTTCCATCCAAGTCTGGATTCTCACCTTTGACTTCCGATCTTTCACTTTTTACAACCTCATGATGACTAGTTGATGACTGGTTTCCAGTAAGAGGGTCACTGTCTCCTTTACATTTCTGCCTGTCATGAGCATCTTGGTCCGATCCCCTTCCTCTTACAGACCCTCCATCAAACTCCGTCTGAAGCTCCGGTTCAGGCAGTGGATTGGATGGAGACTGAGGCTTTGCTTTCCTCGATTTAGTCTTCTCGGCTTTGTCCTTCTCAACTTTCTCTTTTCGCTTTGTACGTTTGCCGGTTTTCTCAGCAACTGCCACGCGATCCGGTTGACCGGTCTTCTCACTCTTGTCACTCTTCGAGGCATGTTCCAAAACAGTTTTTTCGGCTTTGTCAAAGTGTGGTGGCGACATTGAGCTCACACTGCCACCGCTCCGTTCAGAAGACTGGCTGTAAACACGTCTTTCAGGGTCTCTGGGAGCGCGCTCAGATGACGGCGATACCGTCGGAGTAACCGGTCGCCTTGGATGGGAGGGACTCCACCGGCCACGGTCGGCTTCAAAGCGCTCTCGCTCTCTTTCTCTCTCCCTTTGGATGTATGTGTATTTCCTGATATCTTGCTCAAAGGGGTCTCTGTAGTCCCGGTAATCTCTCGGGTCTTCGTGATAACGTGGGTCAAAATGTTCTCCCTGATAATGCTCCAGTTCTGGAAAGCGGTCTCTGCTGCGAGCAGCATAGTCCCTCCGAGCATCCTCTGTGTAGAGGCCAGGCGTTCGTATGTTCTCATAGTATGCCCTCTCGGCCGTGAATTCGTGATATGGAGCCCTGCGATCCTCCCTGCAGAGGGAACAAGGAAATGAATGATTTGAGTCTGCTAAATTAAATAACATAACATAATTTGACATTAAAAATGTAGTTGTTGGGACTTGGCAAACGTTTGCAGTTACAGTTTTAAACAATAGGGGGGAAAATTTACCGTCGTTCAGGAGGAATTTCGTAGAAGTCTCTGATATCTTGACCAGACGCCTGCATTGCACGGTAGAATGCCATCTGGCTTTCCTGGCTTGCAAAATCCACCTTTTCAAAAGAAAACAAGTTATTATAACACAAATATTAACACACAAACACATACACACACACCCTGTGATACATCATACTGTTATTTGTTCACCTTGATTTTATTTCCCCCAATCTTCCAACCTTTGGTCTCCCTTACAGCTGCCTGAGCAAAATCTGTGTTGTTGTACAGGATGAGGGCCATCCCTTTCAATCTATCAAAAACAACCTTGGGGGGGGAAAAAAAGAGTGGACACATAGTGCATTTAAAACATTGAAAATAAAGAAATGCATGAAAATCTCAAGATGCAATTTAACCATGACAATATACACCATGTTACCTTAACTACATGTCCATATCGGCAGAAGTGCCGAGTGAGGTATTGCTCCGTAATACTGGCTGTCAACCCGTCTAGCCAAACACACGTTGTGGGCATACTCTTCCCAAACCCAAGCTGTTTTAGAGAGACGAGCACAAGAGTTACAAATAGAGCATGAAAACACAGCAACGTCAAATGTTACCCTACGTTCAAGACAAAATTGCTACCTTTAATCTGTTGCTCCCCAAATACTCTCCATCCATCTTCTTAATGGCCTTGCAGACACTTGCAATGTCTGAATATTGCACAAAGGCATACTGGGGAACTCCATTTACTTTCTTGATGTCAATATCCTGGAGGATAATAGCACGTCCATTAGAAATGCTCAAACACCTACTCATTTCTAATTTTTCTGTACTGCTGCGCAACATACCACTATCTCTCCAAATCGTTGAAAAATGTCAAGAAGTTGTTGGTAACTGGTGGTCTTCTCCAGGTTTCCTATGAACAGTGTCCTCGTGGCCTTTGGATGGAATTCGTCAATCCGCCCATCCAGGGGCCTGAACTCGTTTTCACTTTCCGTTTCTGAGAGAGGGAAGAGGCTTCTCATTCATACAACTGGCATGCTGATGAATGTCTAACTCATACTTTCCACCTTAAACTGGGAACAAACTATGAGATTTTTTTGCCCGATTTCACCCACATTTCACAGACGGGCTGAGTCTGCACCAGTTGGGAACAGCTGGGGTCATGATCAGTCAGCACAGAAGATTGTGTGTGTGCGTGTGTGTGCATGTGTGTGAGGGGGACAGACCCGACCACTGTGGCAACCATTCAAACATGTAATGAGTCCATATTACCGGCCCGACTGCAGACATAGGTCACCAACAGTCAACGAAAATGAAAAGAGGAGGTGGTGTCAGAAGACGGAGGCAGAAAGTGGCAGGCATAAAAGTATAAGAAATACATGAGAATCATTCAGTTGGGCACGGTTTGTTTGACAAATCGTGTGGTTTAATGTGTGAACCCCGCTGAAACCAATCGGTCAGCGTGTGCTTCAAGTTGTTTAGAAACAGGAAGTGAAGCTTTGTAGAGTGCCCCTTACATTAGACAATATTAGGGACGAAAGTGTCCTATCCAGCATCTATACTGGGGCAAATTTTCAACATAATTCCCTGTAGAGACAGATATCTGACCCCTTAAGGATCCTAAGTTGTGTCCAGGATCAGGTGTCCACACACACCGTGTGGAAACGAGCAAACCACAAGACACATTCATCTTCAAAGGTTCCCTTCAGTTTCTCACTCACTCTAAGCCTTTGTTTTGTTTCAGTTAAGGCCCGACACCTCTTCAACAAGCAGCAATATCCGTGTGCCGTGTACGTGCTGTGCGTTCGAGGCAAAGAGGAGGCTACAAAACGCAACTGTTTCACCAGTTTCCAACCGAATGCTCTGACAGGCAAGACGACAGTGTTGCAATTGTGACACTTCCTCTTCCTGAGGCCCAAGGACCGGAGCCACATCTCAATGTGTCTCTGTCGATCTATTATTACCTAAATGTGCACCACAATGAGCCACACTCACTGCCGTTTTATAGACCCATCGTTTTACTTTAGACACTAGTTTCTCTTGAAGTTTCCACTTAAACTATAAGCTTGTGCAGAGGCTGCTTCCACAAGTGCCGACCTGTTCAAATTATGCAGCCACAATTATCTGCTATTATAGTTGTTGGACTTAATTTCTCGAATTTCCTGATAGAGAAAATGTGGCGTAACACACAGTAAATAAAGTTCAGGCTGGTATTTGATGTATACGTGGTATCTGCTCGACCAGTTAAACTTAGAGTTAAACTACGCCCCTAAAGAGTTTTTTTTAGTGTTTCGATCTCTTCATATTTGCTCTTAATTTATTCTGTTTATCTATTCTGGAACTTCAGGCTCCTCTGGCTCTTCCCAATGTCTCTAATTCCTCTTGCAAACATCTGCTTCTCCCAGACCAAAAGCTGATATGTTTTTTCCCATAGTGGGGGGCAGGGTTTGTGCTTAGTAATGCAAATGTCCTGCTTTTGTTACTGCCCCTCCCGTTCCCGTTCCCGACCCCCCACCCACCCAACTCGAAAGCACGGGAATGTGACAATTCTTGGGAAACTCTGAGGCCTGAATTGCTAAAAACAAAATATGTGTTCAAACATCATTGGAAAGCTTAGGAATTACACTTTCACAATCTGTAAATAACTCAGAATACCCCTCTAATGACTTGTTCCTGTTTGGTCATGAAAGTCTAACAAATAAATTACTTTGGGATGCATTTAAAAAAAAAATCAGTGCACTTCTCTGAAGTGTAACCGCAAAATGTAATCTTGGACACAAAACTAAAAAACACACATAACGTATACATGAAGCTAAGAGTGAAATATTGAAATATCACTTTGACATAATGAAATCACTCACCAGGCCCGTTCCAGGCGGTGACTTCTATCATCATGCCAAAGAACAGTTTTCCTTTGGAGACAGTCAGAGCTTTCTCTTGATCCTCCTGCTGTCTGAAGAACACCAAACCGTATCGGTCCTCTGAGGCTCCGTGGATCTGCACCGAGGTCACTTTCCCATGTTTCTTGAACTCATGGAAAAGTCCATCTTTCAAACTTGTGTCTGTGCAGAGGAGAGAAAAGGATAAACAGATCAATCTAGAGCCCATATTGAAAAGACAGTTCTCCATGGAGCATGATATAATGCAAAAACACTCTCAGCTAAGGATTTTCTAAGTAAATACATACCTGCATTTCATCCATAATAAAGCGTCTCCTGTAACTTTTATTTACTTTAAATCAACTCTGAATACTTCTTCTTCTTCTGAAAACTGCATGTTTGACATTGGCTTTTATTCAATAAAGTGTTAGGTCGTTTATTTCAACCACTTGTGTCTTACATTCCTGCATTTTATCTAGATGATATCAATTAAGCTTATTTCCTCCTTATTTCCTCTTTTAACTATTTCAGATGTAAAATAATGTCAACTTCAGTGTATGTGTTTTGGCAGGTTTCTGCTCCAACACACTTGACTGAAATGATCGACCAATCTGAATTGAAGACTGGGAGCTAGAGCCATTTTGTTTACAATTTTTACGACTATATTTTAATAGAAATAACAATAATCATTCCCTTATTGATCTCACAACAGGGAAATGCAGGAAGTACAGAGGCCTGGGGACAACTGGGTTGAGGTGACTTGCTTAGGGGAACTTCAATGATGGAGGCGATTCAATCATAAGACGTTTGGGTTACAAGGTTATTGGGTTACAATACTATGTATCTGAGGATAAACGATAAGCAGACGATGTGTAATAATGCTTCGTACCTTTATAGCATTTCAGGGTTTTGCAGACAGTGTAAAGGCAGGGAATAGAAACAGGATGCACACACGCAAATTTACTCACATTTTCACAATTTAGCAAGCAATTGCAACTCTAAAATCAACTTAAAAACATGAATAATTTTGCAGGTGTACCCCATGGAAGCTCAAGCAGACACAGGGACAACATGAAAACCCCCAAGAAGAAAGACAGAAAACAAAAAGACTAAAGTCACTGTCTCTCAGTGGGAGACAATGCCACCCTAACATGAAATCAAAGAGAATATACTTCATAATTAAGGTTTAATTAAACATAAACCTTGGTGGCTGTTCTCATCCTCAGTCTCCTCGGTTTCCCCTCACAGTTAGAGTTAATTAAGTCCAATCAAAGTCATGGCAAGAACTGTGAATCGTGGCTACAGAAGTGATATTAGTAGATTTTTGTGAAAGCACAGAAAATAAAGAGAAAAACAGCAGTATGGACTGGCTTAGACTCCAAAATGTGTGTAAACAAAGCACAGATGAGGGCGACATAAGTTTGACCGTCAGACCACAACCTCAACCACTTGACTGACACTTGACTCTCTGACACTCTGTCGTATTCATTCATTGTCAAGAATCACACCTTAGCCAACGTCACGCTGGGCCAAGCGAATCACAAGACGCTAACGTACGGCATCATCCTGAGGTATAAGCTCTTCCCTGCTCGAGAACGTCGAGAAAACCCATCCCATGAAACCTGTCTGTGGATTTTCTCTTGCTGAGGCCTGATAGCAAGAACACGGCAAAGACATCTTGGTCATAAGTTAATAAGTTAAGATCGAAAGGTCACAACGGTGTCTTTGGGTTTCCAGAACGATTAGTGACTCTTCTTTTAAGACATTAGGGGAGGATGAGGAAATGACCTCAGACTGGAATCGAACCTGGGTCCCAGGGTTCCCAGTACGCCACGGCACCCCCACGATTAGTGACTCTTAAGGGCAGGAACTCTGAGCCTCGACTCATGTGAGTGAAGCTACCACCTTACACATGGACGCAGAGGGGTCACTGGTATGATTATGTCAAACCCATTCTTAAAACTGCACCAAATGAATAAATGAATATCATTGCAGGATTTGCCAGCTCAGAGCCCAGGATAAACTGTCCTAACCCATCGTCTGTTATCCTTGAGGAGTGTGTCACACCGATGGATATGTGGAGTTGGGTAATATCCGCCTTATTACTATTTAGTAGTATACAGCAACACGTCATTAACTTCCCGGACAGTTGCAGTTTTCCAATTAGATCTATTGAGTACAAACACAGAACAGAACTCATATCAGAGCTGGGAAGGAACAAACCAGTTTAATGGGATATTCTTTGGGGAACAACAAGTGATTTACAACCCCTAACGATTCGCCACCAAGGAACAATCTGTGAAATAACTTGGGTATTACTTGAGTAATACCTGCTTTGTAGAGACATCTGAAGAGGCAGGTGTGCACAGTCAAAAACAGGGCATGAACAGCTATTAAAGTACGATGCTTTGTGACATATTGCGATATAGTAACCGTGGAGATATCACTTGATCATACACTAAACTTCTGATAGTGTTCAGCAACCTACCATGAGTCTCTATGGAAATAATCAAACCCAGGAAAGAAAAAGACTGATCTGCACAGGGACAGTCTGACTAAACAGTCAGTGACCATAAAACAGCATCAGTTGTGTCTGTCTGATCTCCTCTATTCTCCCCACGCCTTCACACCTCCGAAGCTTTAAGACGGGGAGGGCCTTGGAGACGGCACCGACCAATGACTTGCAAGGAGAGGCTACGCTGCTCTGATACTGGCTCTCGCCTTCAGACTGTGAAAGTTAAGAGCGGAAGTAAAGAGAGAGAGAGAGGGAGGGGACTCTCCGGTTCAGGACGTCGCAAAATGACAAAGATATTAATAGAAACAGGGAAACGGCACCGTTGGGGCACGCTGGTGTGAGCCCCAACCTCACGCATACCATTTATAGTCAACCTAGTTAGACAATATCGCATACAATCACGATTTAGACTTCATAAGGGCCCTAATTTTCCCCAAAGTGATTTTGTCAATACTTTTCAAGACCCCGCAGACACCCTGGGTCCAAACTGGATGTGATGATGGATGGGCGGATCAGAATCAGATTTGCGAGGCCTCGGCGTGACAGACCGACACGTACAGTCCCAGATGGCACACAACTTGAGGCTGCTCCCGCCACAATGTTACGTTGTGCGTTTAATCAAGGATGATCAGAGACAGTTTTATAAAAACATACTCTACACTCACAAGCCACTTTGTTAGGTACAACTCGCTAGCACTGGGTTAACCCACCTGTTCACGTTAAGTGCAACATTAACTCATTCACTTGGGATGCATTGGGATTCAATACACTTCCGTGCACGTTCCTGATCTTGGAGGAAACACTATATGTTTTTGTTCGGCTTCACAGTGTGACCTCAGACTATAGTAAAAAGCAAGACAATGTTATGAGAACATTATCAGGATATTAAGACGACTCAGAGAATGTAAACGTCGTAACATGAAACATGCCCGACACCGTGAGACCACTACCAATCCTCTCACACCAAACTGTGACCCTTCCACCTGAGCAGAATACGAGACTCTTCAGACAAGACAACATTTCTCCAGTCTTCTTTTCTCCAACAGCTCCATCTGTTTCAAGATTTGATTTGCTGTGCAGACTGAAACGTTGTTCTGCATATCTTGGTTTTCATAGATTGGTTGTACGACTGGCTGTTGCCCTTATATCATCTCAAAAAAGTCTGGATTAACAAAAAAACAGAGTTTGATGTCTGTCAATGAAAGACCATGTATTCCTGAACATCTTAACGTATCGTATAGAGGTTGAAAGCATATTCAATAAGCTGTCTGAACCTGCAATCTCTAATCTTATTAGTCACAAGATAGTTTTTATGTCTGGTTGACCTAATCCTACCCTTTGGACAACACACGGATTTAAGTAAGTGAGCAGCGTTTCATCTAGTTTCAGTGAGTTAGAGATAGCGGTAGAAACATCATAACTAGCCGTCGTTATCGACCAACATTGACTCACCATTACAATTAACCACAGTGCCACACCACAATTAACCACGCTACACTGCTTCAACTCGTCTTGGCTGCACATATCGAGCCGGATAACACAGCAAGGAAGGTTTGCGTGAAAAACAGACACAGCGTGTTGTATATCATGAGAAATAACAATTCAACAAAGCTGCAATTCACAAAAATCAGCTTTGATGATATATTTTTCTAATCGAATTACTTGAGTAATCATTTCAGCCCTACATAGAATCTCTGGGAGCACGACTAAGATTAATTCAGCTCCTGAATTCAGTCCATCTCCCACACAACAGATAATTAGAATTTCAATTGTAATTCTGTTTTTTAAGCCCCAACACTGGAAATTTCCAGGGACGAATGAAGGAACATACAAAAAAAAACAGCGCACATCCAACAGAGAGTTTGCAAAACTTGATCCCACAAGGACGGCAAGTCCTTAGAGCAAAAGTGCATTAGTCAATAAGTCTTTTACCAGGTTGGCTTTAAAACCCGTAAACAACACAGACTCACCTGTGGAGCGCACGGGAAGGTTTTGCACTTTGATTCCAAAGCTCCTGCGCGGCTCGTCCGAGTCCAGCACCAGAGACGACTGGGTCGGAGCGTGTGCCGCTGCGGACTGCACGGAGCGTGGCTGCGAGCCTTCGCTGGAGCTGCTATTGGAGTCACTGTCCACCGACACAAACAAACAAACAAAAAGAAGAAATAAATCAATCAGAACTTGTAATCCAAGCCAGAAGTGTAGAACACGTGGATTCAGCGTGTGAACAACATAAACATTCCCACCTGCCGCTGCCGGTGCTGCTGCTGCTGCTGACCGAGTCGGAGCTGGAGGATCTGCTCCGGGACCTGGATCGGGATCGTGGGCCCCTCCCGGGGGACAAAGGCGGTCTTTTGGGGGAGTGTGAGGTTTTCCTTGACTGTCCCGTTGACCTCTGTGGGGACGGGTGTCTTGACTGCGAGGAGTGAGAGGACCTGCTGCGGCGGTGGTGGTAGGTCCTCTCCACGCGTCGCCCTCTGTCCTCTCTGCTGTACAGCTCTCGCCGGGTGGTGTTAGTAAGAGTGAAGGGGTCTCGGATTCTAGTGTCAAAGTGGGGGTCGGTCGCCTCGAAACTCCCCCCGATAGCGCTGGTTGCTGCGCCCGCTGCAGCGAACAGGGAGCGATCTCTGTAATAGTCAGCATTGTAGTGACGCTGCCTGTCGAAAGTGCCGCTGCGTTCGTGATGTCCATACGGGCTGTGATCATACGCACGCTCACGGCTTTCTGAGCTACTGTAAAATAAGAACAGTATAGAGAGGAGAGAAAGAGTTACAAGGGTACAGCTAAGTATACACACACACACATATACAACACAACACAAAGTCCAAATGGACACAACAGCCTGATAAGATATGATGGTCTAACTAAGCAGGTCTATGCAGGCATGGAACAGCAGTGCCGGATACATCAATGTCAGTGTCTTAATTAATCCCTCACCAAAGCACATCTGCCAATTTTTGCTTTGCTACCTTAAAAAAAAAGACATATTTTGGCAGATGAGTGGTAACGGCAAGATCTCAGGTTCGACTCCCACGCCGGGCCGAGGAACTACATGTGTGAAGTTTGCATGTTCTCCTTGTGGCATTTTCCTCTCACAGTCCAAAAAAGTACAATGTTCGCATCAAGTGGAGGATCTAAGTAGCGTCTAGATGAGTGTGTGAGTGAACGGTGACAGTGTGTGTGTGTGTGTGTGTGTTGTCCTGGACTGGGGACCTGTCCAGGGTGTATTCCCTGTCTCCGTCCTATGAACGCTGGAGATATACCCCTGCAGACCCCTGCAGTATCTTTAAGGGTACAAAGTGGGTAAGATTATGAATGCATGGTCAGCCAAGATTAAGAAAGGTTTATCAATAAGCTCAATAAGTCTACTTAAGGTTTTAATATCTCCTATACAACATGTAGATGGTTTTTAGGGCACATTGAGGATTTGCAGCTATGAATATAAGAATATAATTCAACTCATCGAGGTGGGTTAATCCATCAAACGCTGGCACCGTCTGTAAATTTCATTACGGACACTCTGCTCTGATCTGATCCTAAAGCAATCACAGATCATTGAGAATAGCTGAAAAACAGTCACGTGAAACAAAATTTCCCCAAACCGTGGTAGGTCTGGAGCTTTTTTGTTTCCTGTTTTATTCTAGTTTTAATTTAGCAACGCTGAAACACACGTAGGACGCTTCTGTTTCATCTGACTGTGAACTAACCTTTTCCAGTAAAAGAAACCTGTTTGCCTATAAAGAACATCAGTGGTATTGATATTAAAACATGCCACAAGAGTTCATGAAAGTATTCTGCATTGTACTATGTGTGATACTGGAATAAGAGGCACTGTATATATTCCTTTAAACTAGAATATCTTTCTTTGTCCAATTCCTCTGAAAGCGGTGCAAAACCTACATATACGTATGTGTAAGACAAAAGCACTAAAAGGAAGGTTAAGAGAAAGAAAATATGCACATGGCAGAGTAATACCAACCTTTTTGGAAAAAGAAGTTACTGAAATTAATCCAAATAAATCTAGGTGGTCAGAATGTGAGAGCCCGAATGAAAAACCCAGGGGGGAAAAAAATCAATTAATCTTAAAACGGATCTCTTGAATCGCACTGCATGTTATCTTCAAACACTGTGGAGCTGAACAGGCCCGTAGGAGGAGGAGGTTGTTGTTGTTGTTGTTGGTGTATAATCCACAGTAAGGCTACAATAATAATCTTCACTGGATGGGAAAAAAGTGAAGAAAAAAAACCCCAAAACAATCACAAATATGGACCTTGTTATGGATTTCACGACAAAACTAGACGAAGATGAGACCGTAATGACTAAATATGAATTTAGGGGGGAAAAAGAAAAAGATGATGAAATTCAGAGTCAACTATATAAATGGGATATACATCCAAGCTGGTTCAGTCTTCTCTTGCGATATAATAGGAGGATGTCCCAAAAATTTTGGCTTCAGGTACATTAAAAAAACGTATTCCAGTGGTTACTGCCGAGACTCGTGGAGACACTGGATCACAGCACATAAAATCCATAATCCATCTCATCATTAATCGCAAAATTTCGACTAACTTTTCAATGAAAAACTGTCTTCGTCTCTGCCTAAAAACACCTGTCACACAGCTATGTCCACTCTCGGATAATCCAAATGCACGGCAGCTACAACCTATCCAGACTAGCGTCCACATCAGTACATCCAATATGGGTGGGGGGGGGGGCCTCGGTATTCATCCAGGTGTGTACGTCTCAACTGGGCTGTTGGTCTTCGTGTCTTCATGGCTTCACCAGTCCAAAACATAGCGTAGAGTAGCTCCACAATCTTTGCGATGGGACGCTGGGAAGGTTCTTGCAAACTTCTTGCAAACAGTTGAGGACGAATAATGGCATGTTTATATAGTTTATCTCTGTCTATAATGGCTTGAAGTACTCTAGGACTTACGTATTACATCGGTCTTTCTTCTGATGTGTATAAAAGGTTTACGTTTTTCCTCCTTATAATCAATACTTAAATCCAGAGCAGGCCGTATCCACAGATGCAAAAACAAAAGAAAAAAAAGGTAAAAGTAGTCCCGACCATCACCTTGAAGTAATTTAGACACTGCCTGAGTGGATTCTTCAAAGATGAGTAAAAGTACATCCTTCGCAACAGGGATTTACTTCCAGTTTCAAGCGACTCCAAGCGAAAAAAGTAAAAAAAACAAAATCACCGTTAGATCCGATATTTGGGAGAAGAGCGTTTTATAAAAAATCCAATAGTTCCCCAGGGTAGTTTCCCACAGAATGTAATAAATCCAAAACTCACCAGGATACTCCTCACAGATGTAATATCCAGACCAGATGTCAACTGTTTGAGTAATAGTTACCTTACCAAATGATAATGTGTAAGTTAATTTATTTAGATCCCATGGAAAGGAAGGCGAGTCAATTATGATGAAAAGTGGAACGATCCCTAAATTACCTTTATGTTACCCCTTTTTGTGAGGCATGTATCCCTCACATATGACCCCCACGATGTGTTTAGGTTGTTTGTTTTTTTTTACACCTATCCAATACCTACTTTCCCCTTGGATTTTTTTTTAAGGGGAGGCCGTGTCCACTTACCCATCTATTCTCCGTTCATAACGTCCCTCTCGGGTGTGAAGGGACACAGGGGGTCCAAACACCGGACCAACTGTGGCCCTAGAGAATCCAGTAACTTCTCGACTGCTCGAGGGAGAGCTGTCTTCAAGGCCCCGTACTGCACTAGGCACTGACCCAGGTTCATTGTAGTCAGTCCGCAGGTCCCGGTCACCCATCTTGTTGACAGCATTGTGAGCTTTCTGTGCACTTTTGATATCCACAAAATCCACAAAGGCTGCAACACCACCCTCTGACCCGCGCTTCCGGAGTACTTTAACACTTTCCACGCGGCCATACCTGAGAGAGAGGGAGAATTACAATGAAAACAAAAAGGGGGGGAGAAAAATTACATACACAATGTAGAAGCTGGTGATAGCTGTTAATCTCTAAACCACAGGCAAATAAAGGGGGCAGAGAGGGCACTGATATGCAAACAGATGAGAAACTCTTCAACAGCGTTGATGATGCAGGATTAACTTTGTGTTTACAATCTTATGGTTTGTCATCGTCCTCGACGATTCAGTGTCCTCCTGAGACCCAAACATCCTGCTCTAGGAATTACCAGAAAAAAAAAAAACACACACCTTTGATGTTTTTCTTTACAAAAATAAAAACGTACACAGAAAAACGTGAAGCCGAGTGGCCTTAATTTACTTATTGTGTTTATAAGCATAAGTGGACTTAAATTGCGTTTGTAAACAGTCCAGATGGATATTATGGCGCGAGCCAAATAATTTGCGCATCTCACATGTATTTAAATAAAACAAAAACACCGAAGTTTAAGCGACAGCTTCCGAGGTCCAGCAGCTCGACAACTTGCTAACATTTGGGCTTATCAGCCCGGTGGGATCATTGGACGAGCTCCACATTTCAACATTTTCTCCATCGTCGAAACTGAAGCAGCCCGCGTGTAAGACGTGACGAGGGACCAAAAATAACTCAAGTCATCGGATATTATCCACCAGTTTAAGTTAGCAGCCTTTTTGGTCTTGTGCCGATTATGAAAACGGACTTCCAACAAAATGGTAGGCTCGATGTTAGCTCGTCAGGCTAACAAGCCTACTAGCTTCCTGGCTTTGCTTCCTGGGGGTTGCAAAAGTTATGGCAAATACTTTTTAAAAAAGAACACAAACATTTGCAACGATGTGTTGATGTTCCATACATTTCACATGTATTACATATGACTGAGTTTGTACAGTTAATATGCACCCACACGTGAGACACTCCGGCTTGTACAACTTGTAAGCGTTAGCTTCGTTAGCATTGTTAGCACGCTAACGTTAGCATTAGCCCGGGTTGCTCCGCCGAACACACACACACACACACACACACAAACACGCATACACATACACAGAGAGAGAGGCTTCTCTTGCGTAACCCACCGTTTAAAATGCTCCACAATCTTCTCTTCGCGGACGTGTTCGGGTAAATTGCCCACCCAGAGGTGTCTGGTCTCCCGAACCATCTTACGCTACTCTTTCCAGCTTCATACACACATGAACTCGCACGTTTCTAGAGTCCCTGCCGGTCGGAGCTCCGCCAGAACAAAATGACCGTCGGTGGATGTCGGTGTAGCTCTGGGCCCGGCAGCCTGCGGTCCGCGCAGCCTGAGCAGCAGCTGCGTCCTCGTCGAGCCTTCACAGCGGGAACGCGTACGTTCCTCGCTCACGACGATGGCGGATACGCGCACGTACCCCGAGAGCGCGTGCCAGTCCTCTCGATTCAACTTAATGCAGCTCTTCACTTTTCAAACTTCTGTTTACTGATTTATACGTTGTAGAGAAGGGCAGTGGTTCTCAGTTTGTGGTTCTAGTAACCCTTGGGGTATTTGAAGGTGGTCCAGGGGAACATCAACATCAGTTCTTAAGTCTATTTATATAATATATTATATCCTCGACTGGGGACATTGTCGGGCAGTGGAAGGAATACTTCAATCCCACCTCACCTCAATCACCTCAATCCCACCGACATGCCATCCTTGGAAGAAGCAGAGGCTGAGGACTCAGAGGTTGACTCATACCCAAGTCGAAGTCACTGAGGTAGTTCAGAAGCTGCCCAGTGGCAAGGCTCCGGGGTGTGGATGAGATTCACCCTGAGTATCTCAAGTCTCTGGATGTTGTAGGGCTGTCCTGGTTGACATGCCTCTGCAACATCACGTGGCAGTCAGAAACAGTGCCCCTAGAGTGGCAGACCAGGGCGGTGGTCCCTGGGGTACCGGAGGGTGTAATGTGTATCAGTCCATCGTGGTGAAGAAAGAGCTGAGCTGAAAGGCCGGTCGATCTATGTTCCTACCCTCACCTGTGGTCATGAACTTTGGGTCATGACCGAAAGAACGAGATCCCAGATACAAGCGGCCGAAATGAGGTGAGGGTGAGGAGCTCTGTCACCCGGGAGGAGCTCGGAGTAGAGCGACTGCTCCTCCACACCGAGAGGAGCCAGCTGAGATGGCTCGGGCCTCTGTATCAGATGCCTCCTGGACGCTTCCCCAGGGAGGTGTCCCGGGCATGTCCCACTGGGAGGAGACCCAGAGGAAGACCCAGGACATGCTGGAGTGACTATGTCACCCGGCTGGCCTGGGAATGCCTCGGGATCCTCCCGAGAGAGCTGGAGGAAGTGTCCAGGGAGAGGCCAAAGTCTGCTACAATTACAATTACACTCCTCCTGAGCCTGGGAAATCGGGAAGGGAAGAATACACATTTACAAATGCTGCTTCTGGATCGCCTCATCAATGACACCGCAGTGGAAACAGTTGACAGACGACCTGCTCGATGTGTTTCTCTCGGCATTCCTGCCGTCTTGGAGTTGCTCGGATGCTGTGGGGGACCCTGGACTTTCATTGTGACCCAGTCTTCACCCACTGGGTTACTGCTCCATCAGGCACCACTGGATATATTCTTCCTAGTCATTCCCTTACCACTGGGTTAGGGTTAGGGTTAGGGTTAGGGTTAGGGTTAGGGTTAGGGTTAGGGTTAACCTAACCCTAACCCTAACCCTCTATACTGTTTCTTTGTATAAAATGTTTTAAGATAACATTGTTACTAGGCACTACACATGGTCCCCATCACACTGGAGCTCTTGTTTAGGAAAGTACAACCGCATATTTCTACTTCACCTAAATTTGCAGTATTGCTAACTATTTATTACCACTCCTGCTCTGCCTGCATGGAATTTAAATACTTATTTGATCATTTTCTATCATTTTCTTTTTTTTTCATATATTTTTTTCCACAATAGCAATCAAAAGTTTGGTTTGAAATAAACTGAAACCATAGAAATCACAATTACCATCAAAAACAGAAGTTTGTTATTTGCTTATTGTTTTTACTCATTGTTATTTTGCTTACTGTCTTTTACACAACTTACTTATGATATTAATGTTTATTACTTGGTTTTAAGATTTGGTTTAATTTGTTTTTATTACTTATTTGTGTTACTATACTTATGCAATTCACCAATGTGTGGATGACTGCAAACATAGATCTCTATGAGGAACAATAACAATGTAATCCTTTGGAACATTTCTTTCCATTAGAAGGCAAATATTCTTAATCTTTCAACAGAAAATAAAAAAAAAAGTTGGACTTTTTATCTATCAGATAAAAAAGAATGAGAAATAAACACGGAGATGACAAACCTTTTAAAGGAAATGTTTTATTAACTGTTTTGATACAGAGAAACATTTTTGTTTTGAGATACAGAACATAAATAAGAAAGTAATTCAGCTGGAACCTGAATGAAAGTTTAATAATACAAATCAACGTTAGGAATAATAATTATAATAATAATAACAATAATAATAATAATAATAAGACAGGTGCTGTTTTCCAGTAAATACCTTTGGTTATGACCACTTTCACATCAAAAGCACCATCAAGTTTTGGTCCATTGTACATGCTTCAGGAAGTCATTCCACTCTGTGTTAAGGGTCTGGAGGCTGGTCCACGTTGATGCTCTATTACACACTAACTGTGAAAGAGCTGCGCTAAGGTGTCTTTATTGTTTGGGTTGAAGCGAGAACCTGAAGGTTTCCTCCCTGTGTGTGTGTCCTTCAGCATTAGCTGTGTTGGATTTGCCTTCGGATTAAATATATTAGTTTACTTTTATATAGTCTTGTTTTTTTTTCTTATAAAGGGTTAATGAGAAAAAGAGACAGTATGCTGATTGAGATTCAGAAAAATTTAGAAAGTGTTTGCTGTGTTCAGAGTTTGCAGCATAAATATACATGATGCTTTTTGTAGAGTTTATTGAGTGCAAAATTATCAAGTATAAAAGAAGGATATCAGAATCTGCAGAAAGCATGATATATTGTTTAAAAAAAAAAAAAAAAGAAGCCTCATCGTTGGTCTATTGGAAAAAGATGTGTGACGGTCCAGAGGTTTGCACACACACACACACACACACGTGCAAAGTCTCCCATCTCTTTGAAGCTGCAGTTTTCCGCCAGTTGCAGTTTATCCCGGGCTGTGAGGCCTGTGTTAGTGCTGGCCAGAGACCAGGCTCAGATGGCAAGATTTGCAAAGCATCCTCCCATCCAAAGGATAGCAGCCGTGCTCATTTGGGTCAGGGGAGAGCTGGATGACACAGACCTGCAGACAGCACGAAAGACTTACTGAGCGTCTCTTAAAGTGGTGGAAGAGATGTGTGACTGTGTATTTATACACATGTTACATACATGGTCCGTAAAACACACCGTTTGCTCACAGAAGGCCTACCTCACATCTGTAGCAGTTCTCATGGTAGGAGCGGCCCAGGCATTCAACATTATAGCTGTCGGTACCATCTTCTTTTGGTATGATTAGTTGGTTGCAGGCATGACACTTTGGAGCATACTTCCTTTAAGCGAGAAATGGATATATTAGACAAAGAGAGGCAGATTTATCTACGATACTTAAATAGTATTGGGTGAGAATACATTTTAGTGACATTTAAAGAGCACTGGTTTAATCAGGAATGGCCTATTGCAGTTCTATTTATAGACATGGGTATATATTATGGTCTGTTTCTGCACAGATCTGACATGTTTTCATGTTTATCTGGCAACCACCCATAGACTTTACAAATGCTGCTGACACGAATAATCACTTGACTTTAAGTTCCTTTCTAAACAACTGAGCTTAGCAACTTTTTCCTAAACCAAATGGTTCAACATATTCAGCTTTATATGTTTGATCCAGAATCAGGGCAGGAATCATATATTGAGATGAGAATCAATTTCACCTGAAATCTGACCAAACATGTGCTTTCATTTACTTGTATGAGGAACGTGGATGGTTTACTGTCTCTCTAGCTGTCATTTCAATGCCCAAAGTTTATAGAATAAAGAGGATATGATGATCTTTTTGGTCCTGCTGTATGTTTGATATTATTATAAATCCAAGGTGAAAACATGTTTTCAGTCTCGGTCACGTGTAAAAAAAAAAAGAAAATAAACCAACTAAAATCTCCTCCTTGTGCTGAATCAGGAATAGGGTGATAATCTTTCTCCAACTCCTGTGATACCTGTAGTAGTCCTGGAGGCAATAAACCTCTCCGACTTCTCCCTGAGCAAAAGGTTGCTCTCCAATCTGCAGGTTACACGTCGCACAGGTGAAACAGGAGAGATGGTACGCTCGCTCCAGAGCTCGGATCACGTGGTCTGTGATAGCCTCGCCACAGGCCCAGCAGAGCTCCAGACTGGCCTGGAAAAAAATACACACAAAACAGACAAAAATATGTAAATAAGCAAATAAACAAACAAATAAATATCTTGATGAGACTTTCCAGTGTTAAAGGATAACTCAAACATTCCAAAATCCATTTACTACCAACAACATATGAGTTTTGCCTGTTATCTGAAAAAAGAGCGACTGTGATATCCAGCATGTCTAATGTTTGGAGTCAAGAAAATAAAGCACACTTGAACACACACGCACGCAATTACAGTCCAACATTGACCTAAACATGGATGTTTTTTTATGTTTTTTGACTGTGGAAGGAAACCAGTGAACCTGGAGAAAAGCCTCACACATATTAGTAGAACGAGCAGATCCTGCCCAGGTCTGACCAGAATGCAAACCCAGGACCCTATGTAGTGTTAACTACCTTTCCCTGCTGTTGAAAGATGTCCATATTCATTTAACACTTCTGTGGTACTCCATAGGGGAATGTAATCTTTAGTCTTTAAGGTTTTGCTGACTTCCCATAGTGAAGCCTGTGGGTTTTACCTGGTAGCAGTCCTCACACAGCGGGATCCCCGCCTTGTTGTAGTACGGTTTCCCAGCCAGCGGCAGGTTACAAGATCTACACTGGAAACAACTGTCGTGGTACGTCCTGTTCAAAGCCTCGACCGCAGGTTCGGACAGAGCCACGGGTTTCCGACAGAAGCCGCACACCTCTGAAATCACCCGTGGATATCATCAAATGTCAAAACAGATTGTAGGAAGTCGTTGAGTAATAAAGCTACTTGAAGAGTGGATTTTGATACCGTTGCTCTCCCCGCTCATTTCTCGGATATTTTCTTGGATCCCTTGAGATTGTTCATCTTGTCGTAACCCGCTAGATGGTGTGCTTGTTTCCACCTTAAATGTAAAGCAGATTGCTATGGTAAACGACAGGTTTGATGCGAGATGGAGAAAAGGAAAGGAGTGGTTGAGAACTTTAAAAAAAAGTCATGTATATATGATCTGCATTGTGTTTGAGCAGCTCGGTTTCATGCAGGTTCAGATTGTTCTTGAATCCCTGTCACAGAAATGAAAGCAAAAACAAACTTAAATCACACTTTCCCATGAGAATCTTAATCCATTTCATCATCACTTAAAGCTCTAAAACACTAAAGTCCTTCCCAAGGCCGAGGCAGCGTTGTGTCAGTCTTTACATTCTTTGTAATCAGCGTCACTTCTGAAAATACTCACTGATCTAACTCATTTAAGCCTTAAATCCGTAACGTTTTTCCAAAACTGGTATGGAGACGGAAAACTATTTCAATCCCAAGATAAACTTCACGCCAATAGGAATATTGGATGCCTGCTTAAGGAATTGCACAAGTGAGGGATTTCGGGTCGTTTTCGTCAAATAAACAATAAAAGCGGTCAAATGAGATGTTTGTAGGGAAGGGAACGCTTGCCTATTGTTAGACCTCCTGTTCTGGAGCAGCCCACCTTCCTGATCCGCCATTGTTTCTGAGACAACGGCGTAACGAAGGGAACTGAGAGTCTCTGTCGCAACTATAATCGAAAGTTGCTTTGTTTCTGAAGGAAAACTACGTCCACTTCCCGGAGTGTTTTTGATCTTGGGGCAATATATCTAAAACACAGCTGTTTTTCTTCCCTCGTGATGGGTTCTGCAGATGATTCTTCTTTACAGCCGCTGAACAACATAATACAATATCTGTAAAAGTTGAAATCCTTCACTGTGGGAATAAAATCACTTTCCTGCTTCGGGAGAACTTTATTGAGGAAAATGTGGGTCAAGTGTTAAAAAACAGTAAACGGTTTTGGTCTACAGGGTTGAAAAAGGGAAAAAAAGAGGGACTTTAGGTTAACATCGACTGTGGCATACCTCTCTGCTATAACCTGTCTGCAGGCCTGGGGTCAGAGGGCAGGAGAGAGGAGTCTCAACAGGAGGAGGAGGAGGAGGAGGAGGGAGCGCTGATTCTTCAGAGAACGACGTTCCCAAAGATGAAGGTGGTGCAGCAGCAGCAGCAGCAGCAGGAGCAGGAGGAGGAATAGGAGGTGGAAGGAGCTCTGTGTGACAAGATAAAGAGTCGTCTCAAGACATGTTGTGTCAAGTGAAGCAGAAAAATGTGTTTTCTGTCCCACGATTTGATTCGATTTTCCAATTAACGGTGAAATTTCCTGAGATTTCCAAATAAGAAACCTAACAAAACACACAATGAATAAGTAGCAGCAAAACAGAACGAGAAGTCGAGGCTTGCTTTGATTATTGTGTCTCGTAGGAATGTTTGTTTCTCCTCGCATGCCAAACTGAAGCGACAACTTTCCTAAAAAATAAAAAGAAGGGAAGTCAAATGTGATCAAACGCAGCAGCTGCTCCTCACTGACAATGATTTAATGCCTCGTCCGTGCAAACAATGCACCCTGAATTCATTCAATACTGGGAAAACAGGCTTGAGGACATACAAGAGGACATGGAGCAGCTGGAGAAGTGTTATCCTTGATTTCTGATGGATCGTTTCATCAGAACTTCCTTAGAAGATGTTTCACAACATCTTTCTCAATCCTCTTCAAAGGAGTGGGAGTATTACACCTGTGTCCACACAGATCTGGTGCCCTTTTCTGCTTATCAGGCAACTACACATTACACTTTACTCCGATTGGCTGTCTTTCCTGACACTCACATGCAGGATCAGGTAACTTTTCTTTTTTCTTTCTTTTTCTCCCCCTTGAACTCAGTGGTAACTGGAGCGAAACAGCTATGGAGCATGTACACATCCAGCTGTGAAAGTTGGAGCCAGAATCAGAGGAGGAATCAGATATTGAGCAAGAACCAAAAAAAAATACAAACTTGACAGAAACTGTCCACAGTTGTGTGTCTTCATTTACCTCCTCTTCTGTACAGAGGCATGTATGACTGTTCTAGGGGTGGGACACAGTTTGGTTTGCTCCACATTTGTGTTTTACAATATCTTCTCACTCTGCCCACACCTTGTGTTATTTAGCATCAAAATTTCATTCTGACATACACTGAAATAATGCCAATCACATATAATCATAATGTAAATAAGGAAAAGTCTAGTATGGGGTCAGTATGGGGTAGACACAGTTAAATACAAAGCAGGTAAGATGATGGAGTGATACATGAATGAGGAGGTGATGATGGCATTGAAAAGACTGTCCTGAAAGTCTCTTTTCATCCTACATCCCCTTTAACACAGTATTATTGTTGAGCCGAATGTAATTTGAATTACAATTCTCCAACCCTGCAACGGGTCCACCAAGGCCCGGGTACTATTCAGGGTACTATCCTGGGTGCCATTCTGGGTACTATTCAGGGTACTATCCTGGGTACCATTCAGGGTACTATCCTGGGTACCATTCTGGGTACTATTCTGGGTACTATCCTGGGTACCACTCAGGGTACTATTCTGGGTACTATTCGGGATACTAACCATTCTGTGTACCATTCAGGGTACTATCCTGGGCACTATTCTGGGTACTATCCTGTGTACCATTCGGGATGCTATCCTGGGTACCATTCTGGGTACTATTCAGGGTACTATCCTGGGTACCACTCAGGGTACTATCCTGAGTACTATCCTGGGTATAGTATACCTGCAGCTCCTCTGTCGTCTCCCTGCAGTTTTGCTCCCCTGGCCTCAGGTTGGGAAGGACTCTGGGGGCTCTGGGGCTCCAGAGCTCGGGCCCTGGCTCCTCCATGGTTGCCGGGGGCAGCCTGCGCCTGCTCCTCTCTCCTCTGTCTGAGAGAGGAGGCGCTGTCAGTGGAGCCGAGGCGCCGGGCGGCGTGCTGCTTGCCGCTGGCCGGGGCGCTGTGGGCCTGCAGGGCGGGCTGCTGCTGGGTCACCGTGGCTCTGTGAGGAGACGCCAGAGTGATGAAGAAAGAGGACACCATCCTCTTCGGAGGAGCTGCTGACGCCATGTCGGAGTGAAACCCACATATAGCCTGACGGAAAGGAGAGAGGGAGGGAGAGAGAGTTCATTACATGGATGGATGCAACGAAAAACCATTAAAAGTGATCTGGAATGGTTGAATGAAGCTACGGGACACTGGTTTCCAGTTAACTTTCCAGGGTCTGATCTGAAGCCCACATACACCCTAGACAGGTCACCAGTCCATCCCAGGACCTAGGGGCAATTTGGAGTCTCCAATCGACCTAAATACCTACTTTCTTGTTTCACCTGTGAGAGGAAACTGGAGCAGAGGACACACAGACAGACAGACAAACTGGGATTCAACCTGTGGACCTTCTGGCTGTGAGGTGACAGAGCTATGGGTCGTAACAAGATTGTTTGTGACACCAAGTGACAGTGACTGACACAATGTGACCTGCTGTCACCTGGAGAATGTCCTGGAAACGAGCTGAGCAAATATGAACTCAAATAGGTGAAAATACTGCAGGATGAGAGGAATAAAAGGACAATCAATGAACAGAAACACATGACACAGACCCGCCAACAACGCTTGATCTGTCCCACAAACCATCAGTGTGAGAATAAAACGAGATAATGATGAACACAACGTTTGTCACTAACACATAAGAATGATTTAATCTAAGTGCACACGCCCTCTTGGTCAACTTTGTCAGAGCACTCACTCTCACTTGAGAGAGGTAAATTCACACACTCACAGCTCTCATTACCCATAATGAATGGTTGAAGAGGCAGAAAGCTAAAATCTGGATCATCTGTTTCCTTTAAACCCACTCACTCTGGCTGTGAGCTGCCATTACATACCCAGCAGAGGACTGTGGTCAGAGAACAGCTCTGTCTTTTCTTCTTTCTCCTTCCCTGTTCTGTATCTCAGAACGTCTGGTTTGTTTTCCCTCCTGTAAGCTACCACTGAGAGAAGACTTTACTCTGGTGGAGAGGGGCGACTATCAGCACCAGGCCACTCCTTTTCCTTCTGCACCTCCCTCATCCGCCGACCCCTCCTCCTCCTCCTCCTCTGGCTGAATGACAATACCACCTCCCTCCCAACCGTAAAAGGTGAACAGTTAATCTCAGGCAAAGTGCAGTAAAAAACATGACACATTCATCCACTATGAAAACTTGGCAAACACACACACACACACACATACACACACACACACAGACACACACACACTCAAGGGCCTGCCTGCACGTAGACACAAAGAAAGGCATGCAACAGTTGAGCAATCTGACCAAAAGCACACAGTCAGACGCTTTAAAAGCGCAATATGCAGTATCACAAAGCATCTCATGACGATCCAGGCCCTTAACTAGATAAGCAGAGTTAAAGCGGTCACCTCCCATTTCTTTATCTCTTTTTTTTAGCATGCCAGAAGGAGGTGACTGTACCTGTTTTCTAGCTCTCTCAAACTCTCCTCTCCTCTCTCTCTCTCTTTTTTTCTGCAGCTCTGCCTTATTGTTCTGTCAGCTTTATTTTCCCTACCTCCCTCATTGAGTCTGCCTCCTTTTTTCTTCTCCCTCTTTCCTTCTTCCCTTCCCCCCACTACATTATATCACTTTTTGCCCCGACTCACTATCAGTATATCAGGGATTACTCCTGTGTGTGTGTGTGTGTGTGTGTGTGTGTGTGCCACACTGTATGTCTGATAATGCGGGCTGGACTCCTCTGGACTCTCCTTTTTGTCCAGCATTACAGTGCAATGAATCAGGGCATTGTGCAAGAGGAGATATTGGTGTATTAGGAGAAGGTGGAGGGTAGGGTGGGGGGGGGCTCAACAATGAGTGATGTCTGAGAGAGGGCCATGAAAAAGCTGCTTTGTTGTGTTTGCTGCCCTCCGCCAGAGTGAGCCCGAGCAGTATCAGCTCTGCAGATCAGCAAAAATATTGTGGTTGGTTTCCCGAGCCAAACCTTAAGAGGTCTACTCTCCCCCCACAGACCCCAACGGGGGAGGATGCAGCGAGAAAACTTAACGTTGAGTAAAACTTTCCTGCTCTGTGTGTGTGTGTGTGTGTGTGAGAGAGAGAGAGAGAGAGAGAAAGAGAGAGAGAGGGAGAGGGAGGAATGTGGGAGCGAGGCCGAGGAGCCGAGGAGAAGTGATGGGGGTCTGTGTTGTTCCAGCTCTGGGGAAAGGAATGCTGCAGTGATGTCACGCCTGCAGGAAGGAGCATGCCTCCTGATGACACAATCTCCAGACCTCCATGCTCCACCCATCACCCCCCCCCATCACCCCCCCCCATCACCCCTCCTACCTCCCTCCCTACCTCCCTCCCTCCCTTAGACCCCCACCCGCAGCCCACAAATTCCTCATTAAACCCTCTGAACCTCCTCACTGCTTCTGTGGCATGACTTTTCAATTTACTCACCAACATCACTGTGTCAGCTTTTTTCTTTCTTTCTTCCTTTTCTTTTCTTATCATAATCCTCCATTTGGGGGAGCAGGGGCAACACAGGAAAAAGAATGAAAGGAAATGGAGGGAGAGAGACAGGAACAAACACATCTGATAGGAAAGAGAAAAAAAAACAAAACAATGACAATCACATGTTAACAAATGCAGCCGATGTCCACTGATTAAATCTGAACATCTGGAGCAAACTTCGTCAGGGGAGAAATGAAGCTGCTGGCTCACCCGGATGTTGAAAAGATGGCTGACCTCTGGTGTGGAAATGTCTCAGAAACAGGAACCTGGTAAGTAGTAAAACTATGAAAAACACTGGATTTTGCATTTCCTCATAATATCGCAATTGGTTGAGATTAAGCAAAAGAAGATTAAGCAATAAAGTAAGTTTCCTCTGCAGGGCCCACGCCTCCTGTTTGCATGCTCTCGGCTCATAATATGAGTTGAGGTCAAGTCGATGACATCACCGTGTCTTCTCAGACACTTGGGATTAGCACCGAACCGATCCGCTCACGTAAAACTGCCAGGGTCTCCCTTCAGTTTGTGAAATGTGAAATTAATCAAACTACTCTGCTGAGTGCAACAACATGTACACGTCAGTGGACAATGTGTAGTTACATGCTAATAATCCCACATGAGGCATGTGTTCAAAATTTTCACCCTCCATATCCTGAAACAATTCAGCATATGGAAGCAGTGTACTAATTAGAATATGTATGTCTGTCTGTCTATCTGTCTGTCTGTCTGTCTGTCTGTCTGTCTGTCTACCTATCTATCTGTCTGTAAGTCTATCTGTCTGTCTCTCTGTCTGTCTGTCTATCTATCCAATCTGTCTATCTGTCTGTCTGCCTCTGTCTGTCTGTCTGTCTATCTATCTATCTATCTATCTATCTATCTATCTATCTATCTATCTATCTATCTATCTATCTATCTATCTATCTATCTATCTATCTATCTATCTATCTATCTATCTATCTATCTATCTATCTATCTATCCATTCATCTTATCTGTTTTATTGTCTATGTCTTTATATATACACATTCATCTATCTAGTGTCTGTCTGTCTGTCTGTCTGTCTGTCTGTCTGTCTGTCTACCTATCTATCTGTCTGTAAGTCTGTCTGTTCGTCTCTATGTATCTATCTATGTATCTATCTGTTTGTTTTATCATCTATTTATCTATCTATCTATCTATCTATCTAATCTATCTCCCTGTCTGTCTCTGTCTGTCTGTCTGTCTGTCTGTCTACAGTATGTATGTATGTATGTATGTATGTATGTATGTATGTATGTATGTATGTATGTATCCATTGATCGATCTATCTATCTATCTATCTATCTATCTATCTATCTATCTATCTATCTATCTATCTATCTATCTATCTATCTATCTATCTATCTATCTATCTATCTGTCTATCTATCTATCTATCTATCTATCTATCTATCTATCTATCTATCTATCTATCTATCTATCTACCCATGGAGCTGAACAGATCAAAACACAGTGACAAACACATAAAAAACTTTATTATTTCAGTCTTAATATAGACACAGAGCTGTCGTCATCAGTCATCTGAGGATGACTTCTCGTTGCTCTCCCTCCTCCTCCTCATCCTCCTCCTCGTCTCGTGGTCTGGTTTGTCTCCGCTCGTCTCTTCCTCCTCCTGAAAGTCAAACACATCAAGTCTAAACATCACCTGTCTCACAGCTCGCAGCAGGTACACCTGAGAGAGCAGCTTGTCGCTCTGACCTGCAGGGCGGCCTGCAGCAGGTCCTGGGAGGGCAGCAGGCAGACGGCCTCCCCCAGGAAGGAGACGAAGACGTGCAGGACGTCGGACCAGTCGCCCACGGTCAGCACCAGCACCAGCAGAGCTCCCAGCCGCAGCAGCACGGTGTGCAGCAGAGCCTCTGCCCCGGGCTGACGAGTCTGGCCCTCTGAGGGGGGAGGAGGGGGGCGGGGGGGGGGTGGGGAGGGGGGGGAGGAGGGGAGGGGAGGGGAGAAATATCAAATTAGTATAGATGAATGTATTGATTTTAGCTATGGAAAAAGTGGTATGATAATATAATGGTTTGGTGGTTTCATAGTGGTTTAATGATGCCTCGGTTGCTTTACAATGACTTTTTACAATCCATCCATCTATCTATCTATCTATCTATCTATCTATCTATCTATCTATCTATCTATCTATCTATCCATATATATCTGTCCGTCTGTCAGTCGGTCTGTCTCTGTCTGTCTGTCTATCTATCTAATCTGTCTATCTATCTATCTATCTATCTATCTATCTATCTATCTATCTATCTATCTATCTATCTATCCATATATATCTGTCATCTGCCATCCATCTTGTCCATTTTATTGTCTTTGTCTTTATATATACACATACATCTATCTAGTGTATGTCTGTCTTCCTATCTATCTGTCTGTCTGTCTCTGTCTACCTATCTATCTGTCTGTAAGTCTGTCTGTTTGTCTCTCTATGTAGCTATCTATCTATGTATCTATCTGTTTGTTATATTGTCTATGTTTATCTATCTATCTATCTATCTATCTATCTATCTGTCTGTCTGTCTGTCTGTCTGTCTGTCTGTCTGTCTGTCTGTCTGTCTGTCTGTCTGTCTGTCTATCTATCTATCTATCTATCTATCTATCTATCTATCTATCTATCTATCTATCTATCTATCTATCTATCTATCTATCTATCTGTCTATCTGTCTGTCTGTCCGTCTTTCGCTCTGTCCGTCTGTCAGTCGGTCTGTCTCTGTCTGTCTGTCTATCTATCTAATCTGTCTATCTATCTATCTATCTATCTATCTATCTATCTATCTATCTATCTATCTATCTATCTATCTATCTATCTATCTATCTATCTATCTATCTATCTATCTATCTATCTATCTATCTATCTATCTATCTATCTATCCATATATATCTGTCATCTGCCATCCATCTTGTCCATTTTATTGTCTTTGTCTTTATATATACACATACATCTATCTAGTGTATGTCTGTCTTCCTATCTATCTGTCTGTCTGTCTCTGTCTACCTATCTATCTGTCTGTAAGTCTGTCTGTTTGTCTCTCTATGTAGCTATCTATCTATGTATCTATCTGTTTGTTATATTGTCTATGTTTATCTATCTATCTATCTATCTATCTATCTATCTATCTGTCTGTCTATCTATCTATCTATCTATCTATCTATCTATCTATCTATCTATCTATCTATCTATCTATCTATCTATCTATCTATCCATTCATCTTATCTGTTTTATTGTCTATGTCTTTATATATACACATTCATCTATCTAGTGTATGTCTGTCTTCCTATCTGTCTGTCTGTCTCTCTGTCTGTCTGTCTGTCTGTCTGTCTGTCTGTCTGTCTGTCTGTCTGTCTGTCTGTCTATCTATATATCTATCTATCTATCAATCTATCTATCTATCTATCTATCTATCTATCTTTCTATCTATCTATCCTTTTCTTGTTTTAGCTGCTTTTCCAAATCTGAAACGTAACAGGGAACGTGGTGGCTTCCTTTGGTCCTGTCGTACACAGGCTTATAGAAATTATCATCATAGATCACATTTTCAGCCTGATAGGTGAAACTCTATGAAACTCAAACTTAGCTTCCAGTGTGTTAGTCAGTGGGACAGAGCGGCCTATTTACAACAGGGCGTCTCCATCACATGATGCCTACTGTTTATCTTAGCAACCTTCAAAATAGAATAAAGTCAATCACCAGTTATTGCAAAACATCGTAGCACTGTCAGTTTATGCTGTGATCCTGTTTTAATATGAAATGAATTAGCTAACATATAACGAGCTATCATATATTTACGTCTTTACTTTAGGGAATGCATTTAAAGGCAATAACACCCTTTAACCAGGGATCAGATTTAGCTGAATTTTTACTTATATTTCAATTTTTATTACATTTAGAGTAATTATATTTGTATTATATTACTCTATATTTAAAAGAATGTACCTACTTCCTGGTAGGTACATGATTTTATGGAGTCCTTAATGTAGTGTTTCCACAGTCATAATTTTTCTCTGGTTATCTTTGATTTGACTTCAACACTACTAAACTACTATATTTGTTTTGTCTCTTAGAGTTCTACTTTTTCAGTGTTGACTTGCACTTCTCTCTCTCCCTCCTTTGTTACTGTGCATTGTGACTGAAACTTTTTCTCTTTTGTGCAATCCAAAGGTTTGTTTCATTTGAAGGATTAAAAAAGAAATCTCAAAATGTTTGATGAATGCATAGGGTTTTAGAAAATATACATGCAATGTTACAATTTTCAGCTTATCTTGATATTTTCTTGTTCAAATGAAGAAATGTAGGAAAAATGTGTTGGAAAATGTGTTGATGTGTGTTATGTGTGTGTGTGTGTAGGTTGTTTACTTCAAGAACTATACCAACTTTTTTCACTTTTTTTTTCCAATTTCAGATTTGAGGTGTAGAGAAGAAGGTAAAAAAAATGAACCCCTATGGTCCCTGATTTCATCCTGTGTCCTGCCATAATCTTAAAATAGACACTTGAAGGATCATGAAAACAGGTGACACCACATAAAAACAACAGAACAAACAAAACAAACAATTCCACTATATGTGCTAGCAGACCCCCCCCCCCCCCCCCCCCCAGTGGTTGCCATGGCGATCACCTTGAACGTAGAACACCAGCATGGCGTAGCAGAGGGTCAGCGGAGCCCACAGCTTCAGAGCATCCTTCTCTGACAGGAAGTGGTCGTACACCGTGGCGATGGAGACCACGGTTGCCATGGCGAACACCATGACGACGGCCCTCTGCAGCGAGGCCAGGACGCCGTGTCCGGAGGTCACGAGGCCGATGCACTTCCCACAGTAGCGCTCCGTGCTGTGTAGTGGGAAGAGTGTGGCGACGTGTGCCCACAGACTGCGGGCTGCCGAGGCCAGGCCCCAGCTCAGGGCGGCTGCCAGGAGGGAGCTGAGGGAGCTGTGTAGCGCCCCCCGATGGAGGAAAACCAGAGTGCAGGCCAGGCCGCAACCCAGGGAGAACTGGCTCTGGACGAGCAGCAGGTCGGGCCCTCTGCAGCCGGAGTCCTGAGGGGTGTGAGACAGGACGCAGGGACAAGAGGTCGAACCAGGGCTGAGCAGAATTCATAGTGTAATAACAATATACACATTTAAAAGTCCTGTTAGAGTTAACGTTATCGATCCCTCTGGGATGACTCCCTCATGGAAATTTACATTTCCAGCAGCATAGAAAAAAAATAAGGAGATAGAAAAGAATAAATAAACAGTATAAACCGATAAACTCTTAGCAAGAAGTCCAGGACAAAATCTACCATCCCACCCTTTCCTTCAAATTCCCAGATTGTGCTGTTTGGTGAGTTTGAAAATAAAAAATGAATGAATGAATGAATAAAAGCACAATGAAACACAGGAAACCCAACGTGCCTGCTCCTATAGATTTAGCAGTAGTAACAGTTTAATTAACTGTGTAGTTAATTAGTGATTGTCATCATGATTGGTAATGCAAAAACAGATCGACAAAAAAAACGTAATAAAATAATCAACTACTATGTCAAAAAATGAGAATGATTTTAAGAAATCAAGTCAAAATTATCTGATCTGATGTGTGAATGTTTACTAGTTTCTTTAGTGTCTGTGACAGAAAATTGAATATTGTTGACCTGAGGACAAAAAAGTAATTAAAAGGGTTTAATTTAGCCTCTGTGAAACAGACATTTCCTTTTTTTTTGCTTTTGTGTCGTTTTGTAAACCAAACAACTACTCTGTTAATCGAGAGGAATCGACAGATTAATCAAAAATGATTGTTTGCTGCACCTCTAAATGTAAAGTTGATAGTAACAATAATAGCTGAAAACAATATTTGTATAACAAAAAAACTGGTTGCAATACTTACAAGTCATGTAACTGCAAATACTGTATAGATGATAACAGATAATTATGTATACAGCTTAAGCTACTGTGAATGTATTTGCATATCACAAATAAGGGAAATCTTGTATTTTGTAGCTCAGAATCGCACAAGGAAAAACACTTGAACGTGAGTTAAAATTTGAGTAAAGATAAAACAACTTTTGAACCACATCAGTCATGTTCTAGTTAAGACCGCTGAATATGCGTTTGGGTACAAAGCAGGTGATACAGTGGATGGATGCTCACATTCTAGTAGAGCACAGATCTGGTTCTTACCAGTGCAGATCTGCTCGAGAGTGTCGAGGAACTCACCAGGCCTGAAGACGCCCAGGCAGAAACTGCTCGTAGGGAAAACTCCAGAACAATCAGAGAGGAGACCCTGGAGCCCACCAGAGACAGTATGAGAGCCAGGGACCAGAACTGGAGTCCCGCTATCCAGCTTTGAGATTTACTGGAGGTCTTACTTCCAGTTTTCGACTCGGAGTCACTGTGCAGAGACAAAGACAAACAATGACTGTGAAGCCAAGACACGTCGTCACTCTCCTCCACTGTTAAACTCACCTGCATGTCTGAATGAAGTAGTAAACACGCATCAGGCTGCACAGCACTGATACGCCACACGCACCCACCAGACCTGAAACACACAAGTTACACAAAACACCCAATATAAACAATGGACTGATTGAATAAAGCATTTATGATTGTTCTCCCTGTTGGTTTTAACGGAGAATCTATGGTTTAATCGAAAAACGCCTCAGATGCTATCCCGTTTTTGTCATTTAGGCTTTTCATGTGTCTCTTATGTAGATATGTATCTTTATCATCTCATTTTGCACAGTTTTTCAAGCTCCCATTTGCACAACATCATTCACATTGCTTGCTGGATTTGTTCATGTTCTTCTTATATTTCCCCTTGTTCGACCTGCCTCTCTTTTGATGTATGCCTTCCTTATCTATATCACTTTTTTATATTTACCATGTTTACTTCCTAAAAACTCTGTGCATCTTTGAATGACTGCCTCGCCCACTGTGACTTTACAAACAACAGAGCTTAGCAAAACATTTTCTTGAACTAGGCAGTAACTGGAGCCTTAAACATCAGAGCCAGAACCGGTTTATTTACTGAGCAGGAACCAGAACCACCAAAAACTGCCACAGAAACAGATGCAAGTACAGGCAAACTATTGTGAAGAGATGGGTGGGGGTGGGGGTAGGTGGTTTTTACACCCCACACAAATACTAAGGGACAGTCTGTTTCCTATCAGCATGCAGGAATTGCAGATGCAGATGTGAGATTGTCAGTCTCTTGCTAATCTGAACCCGTTTTGTGAAAATCAGAGAGTTCGGCTTCGAGGGGGAACGGCGTTGACTCACCTTGACAAAAACTTTCCACCGGGCTGGTCCAGCTTGTCTGCTCATCCGCTCCCAGGATCCAGGTGTAGAAGAGGAACATTTTGAGCTTTTCTCTGTCTCGCTGTGACCTCTCACTTCATGCCGCCCGGAAGCAAGAACCCGAAACTACAGGCGCTACGAGTCCCACGAGGAGAAGATCCCCTGTTGCCTTTGTTTCCTCCTACTGATCAGACATGATTGTGACTGTCAACTCCAAGGGTCAATTGTGATCACAGTGCTAGTTAATTTAATCAAGTCCTGATGTAAAAGGCTGAAAATCCCCTCAAAAGGATGATTGATCTGGCAGTGAGTCATCACTATGCTTTATTGTTAACGTCATATGTCCAAATGAAAAAAAAAAAAAAACTTCACAGACTTTTTATAAAAAAAAACAACCTTTATTATTATTTTATCATTCATAAAACTGACGTTCAAGGGCTCAACAAACCCATAGGCTTCATATAACTTCATTTCATGTCAGTAAACAAAAACATTTCGATCGGATGTCTTTCTTCACATGAAACATACAAGGCAACTAGAGTGATTCATCGACAGTGACAAAAATGACAACGGACAACTGAGAGAGGCCGAGCTCATGTCTCCACCACCCGGACCGGATGTCGAGGTCACGTATGTGCTCACAGGTGTGACACCCTTAACTCTTCATTTGAGGTACGAAAGTAAAACCTGATAGTTTATCTGCGACTTCATGTGTCTGTGAGGTCTGAGAGGAACTGCTGCTGGAGGCCATGCAGCATGTGGACATATTCAGCACACACGTTCTCCTCCTCCTCCTCCTCCTCCTCCTCCTCCTTCTCCTCCTCCTCTTTCTTCTTCAGTACAGTCAAAACAATGACTTAAAGGAATAGTCTTACATACAGTATTGGGAAGATTGCATTCTGCTGGAGAGCTCAATACGGAGATTAATAAAATATCGTTACTATCTATTGCTGGAGGAGTCAACATAGCACGTACTATCCAAGCTGTACAGTTTTGCATGAATGCAATATGCAGAGGCTGTTATTGCAGTACGACATAAGGAGTTAAAGGTAAAATCGTTTTTTTTTCTTGCCGATTTTTCATTTTAAGAAGACTTCAGTCACGCTTGCACAGTAAATATGAAGCAGCGGTCAACAACTTAAGACGAAGGCTCGTATCTTTAAAGTAATTCATGCACATTTTAATCTAGTAAACCGTCAGTGAAAATGTGTTAAAAGTTCACTAAAAAATCGTGCTATCTAACCTTTCCTAAAATGACAAATGAACTCGGTTTCGTTCAGACTGAACCAATCAGATGTAATGTAACGCGAGCAGAGCTTTAGAGTGCTGCTCCATATTTACTGTGCCGACACCAGTGGAAACAAAACAAAAACAAAACAAAACAAAAACAAAACACTAAGCTAACTCTCTGCAGTGAAAGCAAATAAACATGTTTACCCAAGTGTTGAACTATTGCTTTTTCAAGTACGCCTTCGATCGGTCGATCGATACATCGACTAGGTCTAGGCCCAGGCGTGCCAGGTGTTTTAGCTCCTTCCCTGGCTCTGGTCGACCTTTAGTGTCTGTTGTCTCAGCAGATCCCAGAACAGCATGCTGAGCACAGTGTGCGGGGCCAGGCGGAGGAAGACGGGGCCCATGCCTTTGTACAAACCCAGCAGGCCCTCGGACTGGCACACCTTCAGCATGCAGTCTGAGAAGCCGTGGTAGAGACGCCCCTGGAAGGGAAGCAAAGGAGGACGAGAAGACTTCACTTCCTGTCACTCGTGTGGCCCGACTGTACGATCTGTTGCATGGTGACGCAAATAGACGTGTGCAATGAGTCATGTAAACAAAGATTTTTCATGACTGTGACCTGATGAAAGGCCACATTTGGACTGAGCACTGACTGGAAAAAGATGTGGACCATTTCCAGTCTTATTCACAATATGCAGATATGTTACGATTCATTTCATTCAATTGAGTTTCAATCTTGCGTGTTCATATGTTCTGCTTTCAGCATTGATGGTATTCTGCTTGCTCTGGTACCTCATCATTGTTTCTACATCTGTTCTGCTTTTATTCTTCATGTTGATACCCACCTACATGTATGTGCAGCACTTTGGTCGACTGCCATAGTTTAGCTTTAGAAATAAACGTTGACTTTACTTGAATAACACTCTATTTTCTTTTATAAACATCCAATGTTGCAGGATTTTGACAGTCAGCAGTTACTCACTGTTGTTCAAAAACATTATGGAGTTAGAAAAAAAGCATCTGATTTTGCACTTTTATAAACTTGGGAAATTCTTTGAAAATGGAGGCTCTGAATGTCTCCAAACACAGTAATGGTAGTTTGTTTTTTTTGCATGTGACATAGCGATTGAAAGGTGAAACACGTACTCTTGTCTGAACAAGTTTGAAAACACTGGAGCACTCACTTTAACTTCCCAATATTTCCATATTATAAACAATATGTGCATAGGAATCAATATAACGTGCATGTCATCCCACTGTGTTCTTATAAATATAAATCATATTATGAATAAATATGAATAAAATATTCTATATCCACTCATGTAAACGCCATATTCACATTATTGATAAGGATCAGATATGAAGGTATGGACTGTGGGCTCCTTCCTCTGCATTAAAAGTGTCATATTGATAAAATTTGATCTTTTTTTTTGTTTTTATTCCATGTAACTCAAAGAAAATCTCCAACCAGGACAACAAAAACCCAATAATAAAACCTCCCTCCCCCTCCCCCTCCCCCTCCCTCTCTACCTTATTAGCTGCGTCCACCGGCTGGTTGTAGAGTCGCGTGCTGATGACATCAAACGGCGTCATGGTGATCGCCACGGCGACGCCGCTGATCATGGCCGCGATCAGGGCCGTGAGCCAGCTGTTGGGGGCGAACCACTGCCGGGGACGAGAAAGACGAGAAGGCAACAGCTGTTGGGTAACGTTATGAAAAAAGAAACAGGAAACTCTCGTCACGTCTCCTACCTGGGTATGCGACACCCAGTCCTTGGCGGAGGTAAAGGTCGCCAGCTGAGCAGCTGATCCCACCATGACGCGGGGCACGGCCCCGTTCACGCCCCTCCACAGGCCAATCAAACCCTCTCGTCTGTAGATGGTGACGAAGGCGTCGGACACTCCCTGAAAGGCAACCAAACAAAGGCCTGTAGTAAAAGTAGCCACAGCTTTACTTGTCCTCCATGAAACCCTGGCTCCCACACAACACCACGCATAAAACTGGAAGAATATAACGTGATAAAAAAAAGATATAGTGGAGCGTTTATATCATGTTTTACTTTCCCATAAGGTCAATTTTAGCCGCTTCATCTCTGCTATCCACCTATTTTATTGATTCTAAATTGCATTTTAATGTCTGTAAGTTCTTTTTTTGTTTACATTTTATTATGATTTTCTAAGGTTTTCAATTATGTCCTTGAACCTAAAGCACTAGGAATCGCCTTGTTTAGTACAACAGAGTATTAGGGCCACGTTTAGTGAAAAAAAAGTCAGAAAAATAACATTTAGAGAATAAAGTCGTTAATAACAAGAATAAAGTCAGAAAAAATCATCAATTTCGAGAATAACGTTGTTAATAATGAGAATAATTAAAAATAATAATTATTTGAGAATAAAATCGTTAAGAATAAAGAAGAAGAATTTCAAGAATAAAGTCATTAATAACGAGAATAAAGTCGTAAATTAAAGCTACAATATTACAAGAATAAAGTTGCACGTAAAATGAACGTAGGTAGACATGAGAACGTCGGTATTAAACTGAACATAACAGGTTAATAAACTTTTAACGTGTAGTCTACCGTGTGTAGTCAACCGTACCTGCTCACCTTTTCTTGTTTTAAGTGCAACTTTATTCTGACTTTAATCTACGACTTCATTCTCATTATTAACAACTTTATTCTAGTTTTTTTTCTTCTTAATGCGGCCCTGGTACTCTGTCGTAGTTTAGGAGCGGTGCTATATGAAGAATAAGACTTGTCTGGCCTTTTAAAATGTGACTAATAGATGACAGGACGTGAGAGATTAAGGGGAACGGACATAACGGAGTTAAAATGTAACACGGCTGATAAAACTGCAGCAGATACAAGCAGCACAAACAAGACGTGGAAGGCGGCGGCACTGTACGTGACCCGAGAGATAACACAAGCAATCATTTGTTCCACGGATCGGACACATTCGCATCGTTGCTTCAGCAGAAGAGCATCGATGCAAGAAACTTCAGAAAGAATAAAAATGTGAAGATAAAAACTGTATTCTGAGGTGACTAAATTGAAATGAAACGCCCTGGGTGACTGTGTGCAACGAGCCGGCGTGGCTTTCTCCCTCTTACATAACGACACACGTGACAACACGGGACCAAAGGTGCCGGAGATGCAGCCGGTCAAAATGTAATGGAATGAATGTTAGTTAGTTGGACTGGTTTGACTGGTATTACCTGTAGTGAACCACACCCACGTATGTGATTAGATACAGAAACCCACAAGAAGAAGATGATGATGATGATGAAGAATTCATTGACCCATAAAGCGCTTTTTACTTCATCTACTGGAGTAGATTTGAAACGAGGGATTACTCTTAAGGATTACTTTTAGTATTCAGTAATCCCATGTCATACAACTAGTTATGGCTGCATGGCGGGTAAGTGGTTAGCACTGTCGCCTCACTGCATGAAGGTGCCAGACTTGACTCCAGATCGAACCGAGAGTCTTTGGGAGGTTTGTTCATACATGCAAATACATGCTTGTGTTGATTGTAAACTCCTAGGTGTGTGTGTGTGTGTGTGTGAGACAATCAAAGGTGTGGGTGTGTGTATGATAATGGACTGGAGAGCTTGTCCATCCAGTCTCTCTTTCTCTCCCTATGACCTCTGGAGAGAAGCTCCAATATTGTTAAGGCACAAAGCAGGTGAACTGATGGATGGATGGATGGATGGATGGATGGATGGATGGATGGATGGATGGATGGATGGATGGATGGATGGATGGATGGATGGCTCTGTCTGTCTTACCAGGTGGTTGTGCTGGTGGCCCACTGCTATGGCTTCCACAGTTTGCGCCTGCAGATGAGTCTTCACCTGGGAGGAAAACGAAGGAGAAGTGTTTTTGTTTTGGTTTTAAACCCATTTTGTCATTTCTAAACACAGAAACAAGCCAGAGACAATAATAATAATAACAACAATAATAATAATAATTAAGAAAGTCCCCTTACAAAACATGGACATGAACAGATAGCCCTACTGAACCCTACACACTATGAATATGAATGTGAGTATGAGCAAATACAGAAACAAAGGTGATCTTCTCCGCAAGATGTATACTTTCATGATCGCTCCACCCTCACCACATCATGCCACCTTCATCACAGTCTGCCTCACCACCTAGCGAGACTCAAAATGTTTAGGAAGTTGGTGTGGATACCATTTTATCAGTGGTTTCCCACAGTTCAGAGTTGCAGCAGAGTAAAGCTGCCTGATGAGGCGACGGTGAAAAACAAATGATGAGGACGGTGAGAACAAGCTGATAGAAAGCACACAGTTGCTTTAACTGTGGGTTTGTGACTGAGACTTCACACAAGGTCATACAGGAATATCCCTAAATACCCTAACATCCCCAATGTTTACGCTCGGGCCTGTAATTATAAGAAAATAATACAGCAAATAGTAGCCATTCAGTGATTTAAACACCAAAAAGTATGAATTCATAGCAAAACAACAGGTCAACAATGAACGTTCAAGTTGAAAAGTTGTAGGATTTTTCTCCACAAATCACACTTTTTTTTGGAAATGATGCTCAAGAACGTGACGTCAAGTAAGAAGAAGCTACACTTTTGTGATGTGGGTGAAACTGTCTATTGATACGATGAAGGCTTTGGAGTATTTTCAAGCATTTTGTTTTTTAAGCGCTTTTCATTCATAATGTGGGAGGGTGGAGGCGTACGTTCATCTAACAAGCTGGAAACCTCTGGAAGATCCTGAGAAGCAGACGCTAAAGCTACTCGTTTAGAATAAGGTCATTTATTCACATCATCCATAATGTAGCAGGTGATTCCTGAAAGCTCGACCTCCCTCTGAAGGTGACCTTCACCTCCTCCCTCCATCCACTGCCAGCAGCAGAGAGCAAGGGATCAAACGCTTTTGGCCACGGAGGGGGCAAAAAAAAAAAAACACCGGGGTATATTTAGCGAAGACCTAGATACAAAAACGAACATGTCACGGAGCGATACTGTCTTTCCATGACGCGTCAGAGAGATGTTTGATGGTTTTAAAACGCGTTGACAGACCAGCGGAGTGAACTGGGGACACTGGGGGGGTGAGATGATGGTGTTGGGGGAGGGTTTCATAAAAGACGAGGCCTCGACATCCGAGAGCGGTGTTAATGTCGGGACACGTGTTAGGAAAAATAAACATTTACGAGCGCCTCAAGTCTCCGGAGGTTTTTACAGACGCACGTTCAATGTGTGTTCGGCTGCACGTGGACAGAGAGAGAAGACAAGCTATCCTCTGCAAAACACAAAACACACGTGTCGGCTCCAAACGATGCCTCGGTTTTCTCGTTTTTCTGTCGAAGGAGATGTGATCAAAGGAGAGGTGACATGTGACTAACCTGACTCTGCCAAACACACACACACACACACACACAGAGGATTAAAATAGATCCAGGACATCTGAGACACCTTTGAAACCGAGCCCCTCTGCTTTCATGTCTTACAATACTGTTTACTTCCCACTGGGGTCCTATTATTATTATTCTATAATAGTGGCTGTAAAGAAAACCTCTTGTTTGTAGAGTATAGATTGACATTTTGTCAATCTTCAGTGCAATCATCACTACCTGGACTGGTATTTTACAATGCACCGATCACACATCTATGTTCCATATGCACAGTGTTTTATGTGGTTTATTAAATAAAATGAACCACGTTGTGAACTGGAATCCCACTGTGGGCTTCTACCAAAGACAGACTGTGAGATTTTCACATTAAAAAAGCTTTAAAGGTCTTAAAATTTCTGCAAAAATCTTCAAAAAGCGTTTCATACCGACAGTAGCTGCAGCTTATATGCATCTATACTGTAGGCGAATCGAGCCTTTGAGGACTTTAAGCAGGTAAGAGAATCTGCTCCGATGCACACACACATGTAAGTGAGTGCACGAGGTAACGCGACCCCGTCGTTTTATGCAGCGTAAAGCTCACAACGAGCCCGTGTGTGAGCCGAACCGTCCCGTCACCGATGTGTTGGGCCTGGGTCACACGCTCATGCTCGTAGCGAGACTGTGAACCGGTCTGTGTTTTGTTTTCACGCTGGCTCTCTGTGCTTCTTCTAGCTCACGTCGCCCATTTGGATGCAAATTGAACGATTCAGTTTTTCTTTCGACATGCATGCGAATACGCAAGGGGGTAACCCAATCGGACGATCTTCTCCCAAGTGGTGCATGAGGTTTCAACCCCCCCCTCCTCCTCCTCCTCTTCCTCCCACCTCCTTGTTTCCTGTGTGACCACAATCAGACAGATTACACCAAAATTACAGCAGGGCTGACCTCTGGAGCTACGTGAGGGACGTGTTTTAAGCCTTCAGGAATGAGAAGGACCGTAAGACCTGCTTGGGTTCATCGAGTTTGTTGGTCATTTACTCTAAGTGGAAACAGTGTGGGTTTAAATACAAAAGGCTCCTAACTCTGACCTGATTTAATCACTTGACCTACAGAGATCTTTGGAGCCAGGGTTCCCGCTAGGATAGGGTGTACTGTATGTGTTAATTTGAGTTTAAGGCAAACATTTCTCTGATATTTGCACTTGAGCTGTAGTCCTCAGGGCCTCTAGAGACTTCTCTAAATATTAGCTTTAGTCAAAAGTATTTTATATCAAATGGGGAGAAGAGACACTATGAAGTGCAGTATTTGACAATAATGCCCCACCTTCTTCTCTGTGTGTTTTATGTCCTCTTCTTTCTTTCTATCCTTAGATCTTCTTGTGCCGTCTTAACACTTGGACGTCTAACCTAAAAAGATTTGCGCTCTAATCTCAAACGTGCTTGGAAATTATGGCAAATTTACAGACCAGTGCACGTGAGAAGCTTCTAAACCTTAGTTCACAAGTTAGAGAGAGGAGCAGCGACAGGAGAAATCATTTGTACTCTTTCTCTAATCTCTCATGCGTTTTCAATGACTGGAAAAGTGGTCACCAATTTTCCACATTTCCAAGGAATTTTACAACCCCCGCCACAGACACAGACGACATCTGTCCGATCAGCATCATGACACTCATAACATCCCAGGACTGGACACTTCTCACGTGTGCAATCAAAGAGGCCACAACCAAGAAACATTGTGTGCAATACTCAAAGTGTGCAATGAAAGATGAAGATCTTACTACGCTCTCTCATCTCGATTGCGACTCTTCTTGTGCTGCTTTTATTCTTCATCATTACTGTTATTTTTCTTGCCTTGAACCCTACATAGAGGTGAGAATATTCCTGTAAGACGAGCTGTGCATTGACTACTTTTAACCTATGATGTCTTGAGAGGCAACATGCCACCTTTACAATACTTAACTAAAACTATAGTAATTGTTCAACATCCTTAAATAACCAACAAATTTTGGCAAAACCACCTTCAGCTCATTTTCCTGGAACATTTTACAATGAACACTCGATCACAATGATTACTATGGACAAATAAAAAAACTGACTACTGATCACCAGCTGCTCTACTTTAAAACATAACGGTTTCTTTTAAAAGATGTCCGGTCCGGGTGTTATTCATGCTTTGTACTTTTTTTTCCCACTGTGGTCTGTCTTGTCTAGCTGTGCTCTCTACACCACAGTAAACGATTCTACGAGAATTAAATAAAGACATATCATTAAATGTCACATATGATCATAGTTATATATGCACGGTAAATGGGATGGTTTTAGTCTTCTTGACCCCTCAAAGCGCTTTAGGGACAAGTCTGCAAAGTGTCAAGGTGTCCCAGGTCACGTTCACCCATCCATACACTTGCAGCAGAGGTTACCCTACTTTAACCATTCACACACACTTCCACCTGATGACACAATGTCAGAGGTTTTTAGGGTTTCAGTTTCTCACCTGAGGACCTATGACCTCAAAGTTTTCTGATCTTATCTTTCAACATCTAGAGGCAAACAAGGTAAACTCACCAGGTAAGCGGGGGAGGCAATGAAGGCACCCAGCGCCCCGGCCCCGGCCCCGGCCAGCAAGCTGCCCCCGTGCAGGGCGGTGAGCCCCGTGGCCTCGCAGTAGGAGTAGGAGCCCAGCCTGACGCCGTTCATCACGCCCTGGTAGATCAGCCCCACCGAGAGCCCCTTCTGCAGACCCCGGAGCCCGTCGGTGCGTCCCACCACCCACAGCGCCTGCAGCACGCCGCGGTAGTGCCGCTGGTAGGAGCCCCGGGCCCGCAGCTCTCCCTGCAGCTGCAGCCGGGTCTTCACCACCTCCAGCGGGTTGGTGAACACGCAGGCGGCGCAGCAGGAGACGGCGCCCAGGCCGAAGTCCAGGGGGGGCCAGACGGCCTGAGGAGGCGGCGTGGGGCCGAACACCCTGCGTGGCAGGCTCGGGACGGCGGCGGCCATCCTGTGGGCGGACTGAGCCCCGAACACGGTCTCCTCTGGAGACGTCTCCAGCAGCCGAGCGCTGGTCATCCCTGAGAGGTGAGGCTCTTCACGGTCCGTGGTCCTGTCGTTTCACCTTGTCAGGGAACAGAGCGAACGGAGCTGTGCTCAGGACACCTCCAGCTGGGGTAACTCACCATTAAACATCTGTGGTTTATTGTTTTTGTTTTTTTTGCAGTACTCCTACAGTGCTTGCAGCTCCGAGGTCCCCTGTGGCGTTGCTCTGTTAACTTCCCTGGCTGCCGGGCTCAGAGGAGGCACCATCTGCATCACAGTGGAAATGTGACATCCAGGTGTGTGTACAAAACAAGAGGCGGCTGTCGTAGGCGTCTATTCAAGTCATGAGTTTAAATTTGACACGGAGCGACGTTTGTTGCAATGCCAGTCATGGAAAATGACATGGTTCTTATGTGTGGTGCTTTTTCTAGTCCTCGTGACCGGTCAGAGCACTTTCACCCATTCATACTCATTCACACACTGGTGGCTGAGGCTTCCCTACATGGTCCTCTTGGTCACCCAGGATTTGTTACCACTGACCCATTTTCGTAAACTGATGACACACCACATCAGGGGCTGTCTGGGGTCCAGTATCGAGGATACCTAGATATGTAGGCTGCAGTGGGCAGGTATCATATCACTGACCTGATATAAGGACGACCACACCGACCTAAAGCTGCAGTCACACAACACAAACAAACACAAACAAAATCTAACACACATTTTGCTTTAGTGACAGCTGAATACTCTGGGAAATTGAGAGTGCACATCAAATGTTATGTAATTAATCAAATGTTATAATAGGTCTATGGATGATATTCTTAATGGGGATTTCTACTTTTTGATGTTTACATCAATTTGTCATTCACAGAACAAACAGCAGAATTTCCTTCACTTTCACATCCATGTCATTTACTTTAAATTAAAACACAGTTTCCTGTTTGTGCATCAGCTCAAAATCAAGAATGAAAATAATTCTCTATCTATTATGATTCTCTGTTTAGTTTTGCACAGCTCTGCTCTCTAGAAATGACAACAGAGTCCCTTTACAACACACAGCAACACTCGTTTATCATCTCCTTTGATCATCCAACCTCTGAAACAAAACCTGTCAGAGCACATTAACCGAGTGAACTGGGAGAGGGTAAAGTTCGGAGCTACACCTGCACATTTCCCCGCATACAAAACACTTTAAGATAACATAACACCTGAACAATAAACACCTGAACAAGTTCACACACACACAAACACGCTCGCGCCAGTTAACATGAATTAAAAACAACACGCAGTCACACACACGTCTCTTTAAATGGCCTCTCGTGTTTCCTCACTCAAGACACTCACAGTGTTCCTGGCTCCATCGCTGCTCGGTTGTTCTCCTCTGCCCCCATCATTGTAAACATGTGTCCTCAGCACATTCATTGTCGCAGGCCCCGCCCACCTCCCTCACTCTCAGCCAATGGCGTTCGAGAGCCCCGTGCCACATCAACACAGCGGCGCGTCTCGACCAATCAGAGAGGCTCCGCCGCTCGCGGCCCCCTTGCTCTGAGCCAATGGGAGCTCTCTGGGTAAAAGGTTATTGTTGGTCGCGAAGGGGGAGGAGGAAGAGGAGGAGGAGGTGGCAGAGGAGGTGGAGTGTCTGGGGGAGGAGAGAAAATGGATCCAAACGCAGACTGTAAAAATAGGCGCTCTCTCTCTCTCTCTCTCTCTCTCTTTCTCTGAAACAAGGTCAATCAGCCTGAGGGATAATCCCACAAGCAAAACAAACACACATATGTGTGCTCTTGTTTACTCTTGCATCATGTCGCTCCATTGATACTCTTCTTGTAAAACAGAAAGTGAATATAATTCATGATGATGTGGATTAAATCACGAGTGTTTGGGATTATGTAACCGGATTGAATTGAATAATCAGAGACACCGATTTTTGTTTCAACAGATTATGTAATATTTGGAATAAATATGAATATCAAATCTGGATAATCAATTTCCATCGCTCTGCACACACCTCACAATGTTAATGTACTTGTTTTTGTAATTTATTGCTATGTATATATGTTATGCTACTTATATATATGTATATTGAAGATAGATCAAAATGTATATATATAAAAACATGTTTGAAAATGCATAAATATTCATATTTATGTATAACTACATTTTTGTAGTTAAGAGGCATTTGTGCCTTTCAACTTGAACATTTTGCAGTCAGGTATGTCACAATTGCAAATTTTCTGACAGTGTCTTTTTTTATTTTATGTTTCCTTCAATTTTTCACTCAGAGAAAGGATGTTAAAATGAGGATTTCGAGTTACAGTATATTTAAAATGTTTGAAAATTATGAGAGTTAAAGAAATATAATGGGGTTGCAGGGGTCTGCTAGAGTGTATCACCTATGGGAGCAATTTAGAGTTTACAGTCGACCTAAACATGTTTGTTTTTGGACTGAGTTAAACTAGGGGACCTAGAGAAACCCCACACAGACACAGGGGGAACTTTTTACAATCAGAAAATCGACAGAACTATCTGTGCACACTGTTCAGTGATTCCTTCAGTTTTGTTTTAGTTATGGGGCTTTTTTTAAGCAGTGTTAGTGTTGGAAAATGTGAAAAAGTTTTGATTCTTTTTCATTTGTAGCGTTGTTAGTACATTTCATGTACACACTAATCTTTCCCTTGTACCGTCAGATGTACCAGCAGCATCACTTTCCTCCAGGAATTAAACAAACTGATATTGCCTGATGCTCATCAGATTTATGTAGGAGTCCATTTTTACGACTTGCTTCAGGAAGTGATCTTTTAGGACAGTCTGGCACAAGGTTCCATGAGAATAACACAGTGTAGGAAAACTATATACAGTTCAAGTTTGTTTGTTTTTTTAACCTCATCCTGGATTCATCAGTAAAATTTGGCACCTTAGTATCCGGGGCCAAACTCCTCTCTGTTATCTCAAAGTTGTAATTAATCTCACTGACAAAAACTTTGCAATAACTTTAATGTCATTACTTTTGACCAGGACGAATGAATAAAACTTAAAAGACGTCTGACCCGAGTTCCACTGGACATAACAGACCCGTTACCTAACGGCAGCGGTTGGCCTCATAGTTACCATGGTTACCAACACGGTAACCATGATAACAACCGTGTTTCGGTGGTATGCTAATATTATATCCCTTATTCAAAATGACACTTTTTTTTGATAAACACAGACTTGGATTGTGATCAGAGAAAAAATATTTAGCGGTTGTTTGTTTGTTTGTTTACAGAGGTAGAGGCGCACATTAATGACGATCGGGTCAAGGTGATTAACGGAGACTAGTGAATGAGAATGTGTTTGGCTGTGTGTGACTAGTACAGGCCCAGTGTTGTTGCAATGCGACACCTGGTGGTACCGATAGGCATTGCAGGACAAAAAGTGAAACGTGAGCTTGAAATTGAAATATATTTCATGATTGTTAATATAAGTGCCTGGCTGGCTGTGATTTTCCCTCCTCTGCCATCAGATGTACAAAAAAAAGAGTATTTTTGTATGATACAACTTCTGACCCAAAACTTCACAAGTGTGTAACAGACAGATTCGGTACAGCCACTTTTCAACTTCCGAGTTTCAGGTCCAAGAATAGTTCGGCTATTACTGCCTCATTGACTTATTAGTCAAACGTTTCAAGAAGTTTAAACCACTCCACACTTTCTTCACACTGACCAGGAATACGTAGACTGCGTGCAACGATAGTTTTCTCAACAAGCTCTTTCCTAAATTATTTGGATATAGCAAAAAAAAGTGTGAACTCAAACTGAGCAAATCCACAAATCATTCTTCCACAATCAAGTATAGAGTTATCGAGGTATTACTAGCATGACAAAATCATTAGCATGCCTACTCTGAGACCTTGCTTGTGTCTAGTATAAAGTATACTAGGATACAGCAGACCTATGTGGCCCTAAGCAGGGTTGTACCTGTCATAAAATCAGAAAACGGGAGAAAAAGTTGAATATAGGCCTGTGTAACAGGGTCAAGTTTGTATATGTATGTATGCATATTTGATTCTGACAGCCCATGTTTAGGACATAATGCATCACTCTTTATGATACACAAGTCATCTTTTTCATGTTTATGCCGTTATTGTGTCTAAATTTGACTGTATGTGGATTGAGTGTTAGATTTTTTTCATTACTTGCTTTTAACTTTGTTCCAAGTTTCAGTGGACACGTCTGAAAATGCTGAACAACCAAACAGCTGAGGATTAATTGATGTGACTTTTGTACTGTCATGTGGATGGTGGTATTTAGGGAATAGAAATTGCAATTTCACTTGCATTTCACAATCGTAACAGGGAGTTGTGTGATCAGTTTTGTCCCATCGGAAGGACAGTGCCGTACATCCAAGGAACGGTAGAGTCGTAGCAACTGGACTTCTTCAAGTCTGATTCTTGAAGCTGCTTCGAGAGGCAAGTGAACTATAGGAGGAAACATGAAATATCTTCAAAAACCTACAAGTCCAGCTGCCATGACTCTACCGCTTATTGCATAACAATATCCTGGATGAAAGGAGTCACAGTTAGGTTTTAAGTTAAACATCAACAATAAGGGGAAAAAAAGGAAACTATTCATTTATTATTTAAGTCTTTATTGTTGAACTATGATTAAAGTACAGTGCCACATCTCTCTCAACCTCAAGTTTAGACACACGCGCACACAGTTTTCAATGTAAACATTGCAGGCTTTAAAAGTGATAAAAATTAAAAAACACAAGGTAGTCGTCAACCATTCCCATTGGAAGCAGTCCGTCTCTCTGGACAGTTCAAGACAGAGATGGTACGTGTGGTTGATCGTCTTTTAAGGAAGATTTCCAAAAACACTGCAGCCACACACACGCACGCACACACGCACGCGCGCAAACACACACACACACACACTGTCAATCAGTCAGCATTCGCATTCAGACAAATATTTTTATCAAAGTGTAATTTAAGTGTTTTACTTTGAATGCTCGCAGTAGGCAGAAGGGAGACAATAGTGAATTAGAAGTGGAACACCTTAACAATGATTATGTTCTTCAGTCCATTGTCCTCTCTACAGGAAAAAGGCCTTGTGTGTCAGTTCCCTTCTGTGGTCATCTCCGGAAGTAGCATCCGTCTTCCCAAATCCGCCGGCAGCTGCATTATCTTTTAGCGCGTACAAAGTACAAGGCGTTGGTTTTAGGGTAGTACTTCACATTCTGTTTTTTGTCCATGAGGCCTCCGAAGATGATGAGCTCCCCTCTGCCCTTCACCAGCGTGTGGAGACTGGTCTCGGGCGGCCCCATGACCGCCGGCGGGTTCCCGTTGCCGTACACTCTCCAGGACACCACCCCGGCAGACTTGGCCCGGGACACGTCCAGCACGTACATCTGCATGGGCTTGCAGTTGAGGGACTGGTACGGAGGCTTGCCCACGTTCAGACTCTGGGGCGGGTAGTGCCCGAAGCGTCGTGCGATGGGAGGGAGGCGATCGTCGACCACGACGACGGCCTGTGGGGGGCTGGGCGGGGGCGAGAAAGGAGGCGTCCAGGAATCGGCGCCTCCTGCAGCACCTTCTCCTGGGGAGGCTCTCTGCGTCTGCTGGGAGGCCGGTGCGGAGGAAGATGAGGAGGAGGAGGAGGGAGACGAAGATTTGTTTTTCACCGCTTCCAGGCCGCGTCGCAAGGCGGCGGGGGACACCGCCCCGGGCGGGGTGCGGGCGGAGCCCCTGGGTGGCGTGTGCAGGCTGTTGGAGCTGGGCCCCGCCGCAGACGGAGGCGACTCCAGGTCAAAGTCTGAGGAGGCGGGAAGGTGAGGGCGCAGGGGAGGCGAGGCGGCCTGGGCCGGGCTGGTGCGAGGCGAGGGGGAGGAGCCGTTCAGCACGGGGCTGGCGGCGCCCTGCGGAGGAGACGGCTGCCTGGACGAGGACGGGCTCTCGCTCCTGGCTCCTCCTCGGGCCAGGGGCCGGGGCCTCAGCGTGCCCCAGCGACCGTTCACGCACGGCACCTCGTCCACGGCGCCCAGGACGACGCCGGCGGCCCCGAGACGCATGGCGGCGTGGGAGCGCAGGGAAGGCAGCTCGTGGCCCGGAGGGACGGGAATGGCACTTATCGGGGAGGGCCGGGAGTTGAGGCTCGGGCTGAGCGGAGCGCGGCCTGTTGGAGCCTGGGAGAAGACCACCACACACTGGCCGACCTGAGGGAGGCAGAGACACATACAATCAGTACCCTGGTTAAACAAAGCAGAGATGTATGAGACCTGTGTGTGATTCTGAATGGAGCATTCGTCCTTGAACATTGGTCTTAATCCGAAATGCCTCAGATGCTGTTTAACAAATACTGGAGAAAATGGTACGATTTCTTGTCCCATACTGACGTCACCAAAGACCAAGTGCGTATATGATGTAGACGTAGCTGCGTAAACTGTTTTTACGATGGTATCTGCCGGCACCAAGGACTGATCCCCGGGTGCGAGTGGAAACCTGGGATCTGCACCCTGGATCTACTCTGACTGATAAGGACTGAGGATGGAAAGAACAAATAATTCCAACCGCTGCCTTGTTCCTCAGGGCCAAGATTAGAGAGGACACATTTTGATTTCAGGCTCCAGTTTTTAAAGGAGAATTTTTATCTCTGTTCATACAGAAAACAGCTTTAACGGGCAATACCTGCAAGTTACAGTGGTATTTTGTCCAAGTCTTGACACAATCCTTTCATTTACTTAGTGAATTATTCACAAATTATTTAAGAGGTGGGAGAATAATGGTTATTTTCTACTCATTTTTTCCACAAGGAAAAGATTTTATTGTTAATGACTTAACTCTGATTTAGTGCTTTTCCATTCTCAGTCCCCTCTAATCATTCTTTGACCCGCCAAACTAAACTAACTTCATCTTGTGAACTTCTACCGATATAGTTTCTGGTTTAACAGATAAGAAGTTTATCTTCCTGCCTGTTTTACACATCTCAGTCTAAACATCACGGGGGTTGACGCCTCAGATTTATCAGTGGCTGGTGAGAAATGCATGTTTCACACCCCCTTAGATCTGCACAGGTTTCTATGCTTCTACGTTTCTATGTCTGACAGACACGTACTCTGCACGCAGGGTGACACCACAGCTCTGGAGCTCCATGGTCCTCGTTCTCCACCTGCAGCTGCTGCCATCTCCACGGTTTAACATCCATGTGGAGGAGCCAAGCGTCTCTGAGGAGCTGTAACAGACGAGAGGACAGGATGAGTCAAGGCTGCACTCCCTTACAACTTTCATGGAACATTTTTGGAACATCACATTTTTACTTGTACACAGACATAAAGAAGATAAAACTTACTGCGTTGGGGCCACCACAGCCGCCCAGAATGAGCAACGTCTGATCGTCCAACACAATCTGATGAGAAAACACAAGAAAAAATGAGAGATACAGCATCTCACCCTGTTGGAGTTGGGAGTAAGAGGAAGGATGGATTGTATAGTTGTTTTTTCTTCACAACTGAAGCCTTCTTACCTGTGACTGGCCTCCTCGTGGGTGAGGTGAAGGGCCTGATATGGGGGGTTTGGACCAGGACCACTGCTCCAGATCCAGAACCCAGACTTCATTACTCCTGATCGGGAACGTCACAGACAACAATTAATTATTATAGTCGTAAATTATGCTCACTCATACAGTCAAAAGATCAAACTCTGGTACTGAAGTAGAAAGCCTTGTGAGCTTGTAACATCTTCAGCCTCTGAGTAATTGTGAGAAATCACCACTGTCCACATAAGTATTCCTGTCTTACATCCCCTGTTGATCCAGCATATCCCCCTATCTGATCCAGTACAATCTTATCCGCCCAATATTGGAAAACAATGATGTCACACAACAATTCACCAGCAGTATATTGATTTTGCTCATTATCAGTCACTTTATCCTGAGCTGTTTCTTGTCGATTCAAAAACAAAAACAGTGCTGCTATTACCAGTGTGGGCCTCTTCTACCATTAAAACATGAATGTAGAGAGCAATACATGTTCAGGCTAAGTTTGAAAGCAGGTAAAAAGAGTACAGATTCCAATAACACTGAAACAAGGCCACATGGAATGAATATTGGGACGCTAAAGCTGCTGCTAATGCTAATGCTGGAGCTGGTCTCCTGTCTATTGATGAAGAGTTATAGTTTTCTAAAATCTTCATTGAATGATGCAGTGAAACAATAATAAATGTATGAACTCTTCTAGTTTTTCTTGTGATTACAACACTAGTGATGCCTGTTACATTATTATTTATAACCCAGAGGACAGAGGACCCAGAGGTCCGCAAAATGTAGGGACTAAATGTTGCAGCTTTACTGATTGACATGAGTTTTCCAATAAACTCAAGTGTCAAAACTGGAACAGACTCATTTAACCAAAACAACCGTCTGAACAACATGATTCTCACCTCCTAACCTTCTACAGCAAAACTTCAAAGCTGCTACACACACTGCAGACATAATATCACAAGACACCACGACTTCAAACTCCTCCCTTCAAGGTTTTTTTTAAAGGTATATACGACACACCTGTGCAGATGTGAAGTAAGCAACAGCTTGAATTCATCACCTGAAACCTGAGAGGTAAATGCATTTCTACAAATGGAAGTGAAATACCTTTGCAAACACTGCCCTGGATGTCTTAAGTTTACTACAGTGTAAAAAGTGAATTAAGTTAAGGTTATGTAGCTCAGAGTGCTGGATGGTGACATCTACAAGGAAACGTATGTTCTTACATCTGACGTGCGCCGAGAGATCCCCCAAACACCACCATGGTGTTTCCGATCACAGAGGAGGAGTGGCCGGCCATGGGTGGAGGTCCACGAGTTGTTACAATGCAGTTCCACCTGAGACAACGGAGGAAACCAGTAAAGATTAAAGACAAGAACAAATAAAACGCTGCTACAGCTGGGGCCTCTCTCTCATTCCCTCACCAGTTCTTAGAAGGGGAGTAGGTGTGGATCTCCTCAAAGAAGCGCTCAGGTTGGTGCAGTGGGTACGGGCTGGGCCGAGTCCACCCTCCAAACAGCACCAACAGGTCTTTGTGCATCACCAGGGTCGCTCCAGCTTTAGGAGACGGGTAAGAGCCTGAGAAAGAACAGGGGCAGGGTTAGAGGAGCTTCAAATAAGCAATTCATGCTGCGCCAGAACTAATCATGGAGAATAGAAATGTCATCAAATCCCCTCTGACTTGACCCGCAACGCCTCAGGTGAAAACAGCTTCATTTTTTCAGTAAAGGCTCTTTACTAAAAAGGTTACATTCATGGAGGTCAGTCTCTTCATCCTGATCGTGCAATTTAATTTCGCCACAATCCCATCTCTCCCCCTTTTTTTTTTTTACCTCCACCTCCTCCAACACAGTGTACACAGCAGCAGACCACTATATCCACTAATGTGGTTCTCCCTCCCACAGTCCCCCTTACATAAGGGCCCATGTGCTGTTACTTTGTTCCAGAGCTTGGGATGATAAAAAACGAGAGCAAAGACTCCTCTTCGACACTACAGCTTGTAAAACGTCTCGTACCTGAGGCTAAGGGGCGGATCCACTCCTTGCTGTTGAGGTCCAGTCTCCAAAGATCATTGAAGGCAGCATTGCAGCTACTCTGAGTGCAGCCTCCAAACACATACATGGACTGGTTGGAGTCATAGTAACACGCACCTGAAACACACATGCATTAAAAAAATGTAATTAGATGAGAAAAATCAAACCATGGCATCATACCTTCTGTAGCCAACAGTGACCACAGGGAGTTTAAGGGAGTTTCAAGACATCTCAACATCTTTATCCAGGAAGTTGTAGGACTTGTTGAAGAGTTCTTCCAAGATGTGTGTTGGAAGAAAAAAGCGATAAACCCAACTGTGTCCCCCCATGTTACAACACAAAACGTTCCCTCAAAATGAGAAACTCAATCTGATTCAGATCTTGGCCAATCAGAACAGAAGGAGCCTCTAAGAAGAAGATGAAACATCAAGAACCTACAAGTCCAGTGTGCCAAGACTCTTAAGCTACATGGACCAGGATGAAAGAGAACCTCCACACACCTACAACTTTCTGCATGTACATCTATGTAACTGCACTCAGAGGTGACTTCCGGAATTAAAATGGCTTATTTTCCGCTGGCCTAGTTTCTCAAGATGAGATGACCTCGAAAATCCAGAGTTGAGCTCATCTGCACCACAGTGAAACCATCCTCTCCTTCTATATAAGTGAGGATTTATCCACGTTAAAAGAAGTGGTCTTCTATTCAGCGCAAGAATCAAATAACATCCTCCAAATAAAGAAGTGCCCAACTGGACAAACGTGGTCCGAACGAGGACATTTGCAAGTGCATGTATCATGACTTACTGAAATCTATTTAGTTGAAACTTTGAATACAAGTTGAAGAATGATTAAATGTCTTGTTCTTGGTTTGTAAGAATGATACAAAGATTTCAATGAAGACTTATGTTTTAGTTCATGGAAATCCCATGTTACGAACGACATATCCTCAGATGAGCAGGAAAGATGTTTACAGTGCAGACATATCAAAATATCGACAAACGTCTCCTTGAGCCAGGGGGAAGGTAAAGAAACCACCCTCAACTATTTGGAGATACTTAAAGTTCGGAAAGGAAGCTGTACAACAAACAGAGCGAGCTGCTGACAAAGTTATCTCACCCCCCAACACAACGCAAGTACTATCAAATCAGAGCTGCAGCAAAACGTTTGATTCTCCGTTTTATTTATTGGTGTGAAAATGATGCTGTGCGAAGCCGCCTTGTACTGACTGTGCGAGAAGCGCTGAGTGATCGGTGTTCCTGGATATGGGTACGTGCGGCTCTCCCACTGGATGTTTCCCTCTTTGATGGCTTTCAGGAAACCATGGTAACACTGATAAGCAACACCTGGCAGAGATACAACATCGGAGGGTTTCGTCAGCGACGTGGACGTTAAACATTTCAATACCATCAGACGTCGAGCATCGCTAGACTCTCCTCGTGTTTACATTTTTTTCTACGTACCTTTGATGAGGCGATACCACTGCTTGCACACGAGTGCAGCAATCTTGTGCTCCTGGTAAGGTGACAGAAACGACAGAATATGCTCTAGAACTTCTTCCGGCAGCTCCCCCATCGATCTCCCTTCTCCTTTGGCACCCGTGTCCATCTTCCCTTCTTGATGGCTGGACCCCATCTTCGCCTCCTCGGTCTTTGTTATCACAGAAGCCTCTGCACCATCATCCTCTGTGTCCATAGCAACAAAGCATCCATCCTCGTTGTCGGGGGAGCGGGACATTGTCTGCAAAGACACGGGGAGACATGCGATGCAACACTGACGTCTGTCAAGCAATTCAATTTAAAGAGAGCTTAATTCGTCCCTAGGGGCAGGTTGTTGGAGCCACGTCCAGAGGTTGGACAACACAAGAGGCCACAAAATAAGAGGTCGGAGGGTGGTTAAGTGGTTAGAGCTGTTGCTTCACAGAAGGATGAAATCCTGGTTGATTAATGCAAATGCATAAATCATCGAATCAGTTTGTCTCCAGTCACCTGGATGTTCAGCGTTTCTAACCAATGAAACTTAAACAATATGCGTTTTTTCAACTAGGTGAAACTAGAGCTGGGTATCGCCACTGATTTCTTTCAATGCTGGATCACAAGGTCTCGATTAGATTCTACAGATACTTCACTTCCCGCACCGGTCTTGCTTGATGATGAAAGAAACATTCGCAAAAATAGCGCATATGAGATTAAACCATCTCACAAACTCTCATAGAAGTATCTACAACACTTTAATATGGAATAAAAATGACAAATGTATATTAAAAATAGTCTTCAAGGTGATCAAATAAAAAGATTTACATCATAGAAGTGATTTTTTTTTTAATAAAACCCCACCCTAGGTGAAACATCTACAGTAAGTCCAAGACTCTATGACATGCCAACTTCGATACAGCAAACTCTGGACTCATATTTACCCTGGTAGGAAATGGGAAATAGCAGTGGTTCTTGCATAACTTTTTTTTCTAGCTCTTACAGAGACGAGTCATGTTCAACCACTGACAGTGGTTGCAGAGGCTGCTTTACACAGCCCGCCTGCTTGCTGTCTTCATGTGAAGACATTGCTGTCTTCACATGAAGACAGCAATGCGTCACAAGGCAGTTTGGGTTTCAGTATCTTGCCCAAGGACGCTTCGAAAGATGCTGGCATTGAACCACCGACCTTCCGATCCATGGATGACCACGTTGCCCTTAAGCCACAGTCGCCCGCACAGCTGCTGTATGACAAGAACACTGCTCCTCAGCCTCTCATCTCAGGAAGACGCTGAACAGCTGAAAGTCAATTTATCCTCGTGTGTCTGGATGTTCTGCTTTTCTAGGTGTATCTAGTGAAATTTAAACAAAGTGATAAAGAAAAACTCAAAAAAACTAAACAAAAACACTAACACACAGACAGACAACGGGCCAATTCACCACTAAGACACCAAGGAGAGAGAGAGTAGAAGATGCAGGAAAAAAACACAAGTAATGGCATAAACATATACAACAGGTTAATTATACACAGTGGTAAAGAAGCACTGGATCATAGAGATGGTCCTCAAGAGAGGCCACAAGGTAGGAAGAGGTTACCACCATTGCCTGACCGCAAGAAGGTCCCAGATCTGACTCCAGGTCAAACCCAGAAGTCTTTGTATTTAGTTAGCATGTTCTCCACATGTCCAGGCCAAAAACATGCACGTTCTGGCTGAACAACACAATAACACTGTATTCGGGTTGATGTTTTTAGATAATTGATAACATTTACCTGATGCTAAAGTGGATAAAGAAAAAGAAAAAGGTGTCAGCCATCTTCCACTCAGGTTTGTGGTCTCATGCAGACATCCAACTTGATGAAAGTCTTTCCTTCAAGTCCCACATTGCACATCTTTTTTTTCCTTTGGGAATTGAGCTCATTTATCATTCAAGGCCAGGAAAAGACTTGTTGCCGTCCCCTTCTTATCGCTTCTCGATAGCACTGACGCTGTTTGTGCGAGAAACGCCTCGACCAGCTCTCTAATGTTTTTTCAAACAGTGTTGTTCAAGGACCACAGCTCTGCATATTTTAGATGGTTTCCTGCTGCAACATACCTGATTACAATGGGCGCCTCATCATCAGGCCTTTGCAGAGACTAATGATTGGCTGATCACTGTAATCAGGTATGCTGGGAGCAGGAAACATCTAAAACATGCAGGGCAGTGGTCCTTGAGGAACACGACTGAGAAACACTGCTCTACACATGTTGGAATCTGCCTATCATAGAGGGACAAGATTGATAATAGGATGCAAACCCCTTACTCACCACTTAGCAACCTGTGGTCATCATAACCCAAATGTAGACTTCATTTGCAAATCCATCTTTGGTTTGCTTTTATATTTATCCTCCTACATGTTAACGCAGACAATGCAAACTCAGCCTGCGCTTCCAGGCACTTATTACCCTGTGTTCCCTCAGTACATCCAGAGCTCAGTAGAAAGGCATATTATCTCACTCTGACCCTCCAGCTTGGGAAGCACTACAGGCAGGATCTAATGTTGTCCAGCTTGATCCCAGTAGGAGACTGTAAAGACATTTTAAGGGCACTGAATAGAAAGCATGATCAGAAACTTGTTCTTGTGTTTACTAACCTTATAATCTGCTTCCACTAATAAATGACTGATATAAATACGAAACCAATACAAAGCAGGGCTGAAACAAACAATGTGTAGTCGATTAATCAATCACTTTCTTGATTAATCGATTAGTTGGTTTCTGAAAGAATACAAAAAAGGAGGCCAAAATAAGGTACTTCAAGGCCTGATTTTGTTCTCGCTTAAACAACATGTTTCTGTCTCAGAGGAGGAAAGGAACATTGAGAAAATTTTGACCTAATTTCTTAAGAGTCACTAAAACATGTTTCAAATGCTTCAATCGATTAAACAAATAAAAGAGTGGTCGATCATTTCATTAATCGATTAATAGTCAGTCAGTTGATTCATTGTTGCAGCTCTAATACAAAGTACAAATACTGACAGTTTAACAGTATTCACATAGCAAAGAAGTAACTCATTCTTGTTGTACTATGTCTGTGGTAACAGGCCTCTCTTGGGAATGGGACCCAGAGACTCAATGAGACATTATTTAAACTAAAAAAATGAATCAATAATCATAATGTATATCGCTTATCCAATTACTTTTGCTTGGGTATTTCCTTTCTAGGCCTTATGTGAGCTCCAGAACACCCTTACACCACGGGGTGCAAAAATAGATAAAGAAATTAATTAAAAAAAAAACAACAGGATTCATAGACACTGGATTATAAACACAACACACGTTTCTCAAGAGGAGACGTTTCTTAAGAGGAGACTGCACGATGGACAAGTGGTTAAAACTGGTGCCTCACAGCAAGTTTCTGTATTGAGTTTGCAGGTCTCTCCGTGTGTCTGCGTGGGTTTCCACCCACAGGGTGATTAGACTATGTCCCTCAGATGTGGCTGCAACAGTAAATGGCATGTCTGTGAGTCTGAGTGTGTATGTGTGTGTGTGTGTGTGTGTGTGTGTGTGTGTGTGTGTGTGTGTGTGTGTGTGTGTGTGTGTGTGTGTGTGTGTGTTAGACTGGTGACCTGCCCAGGGTGTATACCAGCAGACCCCTACCATAAGGTACAGAGAAGGACAGATGATGGATAGATATGAGCAGCAAGTTCACTTGAGCGATTAAGATGCCCCCCCTCCCCACGATTATCTATCAACCATGTACATTTGACACTTTTATTGGATTTAGTCTGGTCAGACTTAATGTGGATGAAACCTCCATGTAACAATAACGGGCAACAACCCTCCCCTCTTTCTCTCTCTCTTCAATGACATTGCAAAGCTGAAACGATCACTTCTTCGACAGTGTGTTAATATTTCTGCAGTCTCCAGCTGCGGATCTATTGTCTGAAGCGGGTGGTGGCCTGTCTTGAGCCGGAGCAGCAGCAGCATCTGGCCTCATCCACCCTGCACACCCCTCTCATCACCACCGGCTACATCTTCCGTTAGCATCTACATAGGAAATGTACTGTCTGAATGCTAATGCTAATTAGCACCCAAATGCTCCCATATCTCCCTCAGTCTATCGCTTATTAAAATAATAAAAGCAACGCGTGTAACGTCTATTTTTAAGAAGCAGAAGTTTTTTTCGCGATATATTCAAACGTTTAACGTGTTTACCGGCATCCGACAGCTCCGCGTTGTTTAGTTTATCGTCTGATGCTCAGGGGAAGATGAGCTAGCGGCGGCTAGCATTAGCACCCAAGCTATCGCCAACATCAATGCATCGTTTCCTAAAACTGCAATCGCCCTTTCTTAAACATTAATTTAAATGACAACACGTAATAAAAATGCTCCTCGCTGCCATCCTAGCGACACGACAGTCTTGATAATCTGTGCTAACACATTAGCCGTTGAGCATCGTCTGGGTGCAGGTGCTAACGTTAGCTCTCATGAGATCATTCACGTTGTCACTCAGGGGTTTTTTTTCCCCCCACCCCACTTCACACACACCAACATTGTCATTTAAACATTCCGATTGCTGCAGAATTAGTTCATACCAATGTTCCAGATGTGATCTTCTCAGCTGAGCTCCGACTGTGAGCGTTTTCTTCCCCTTCTCCGGCTCCTTCCTCGTCCCGGTATCAGCTCCGGTGGATCCCTGCAGTCGCCATCTTCCGCTCTGTACTCCTATTAAGGAGGGCAGTTAGGGAGCTGGGTGGGTCCACACCGACGCTACTCTTGGATAATTATGTGTATAATCTAACACCTCGACGCTGCTAACCTCACTGCTTCACTGGAACATGGCAGACACCTTGTCTGCTTCATCTGTACAAACCGATGACATAATTAGTCAAAGGATTGAGAACTAACTTAAGAATAATGAGATAAGTCTAATATATTGAGATGCTAGGTCAGTATAATGAGATACTAGGTGAAAATATTGACATCCCAAACAATACTGAAACGCAGAATAATGAGATGATGTTAAAGTATTGAGATGCTGACTGAAAATAAGGAGATACGAACTCAGAATAGCGAGATATTGCATCAAAGTAATGACGTCAAAATCATCAGGTACCAAGTCCAAATATTGCCTTGAAGTGAGAAAAGTGAGATGCAGAATCAGAATAATGAGATACAAGGTGAAAACAACAAGATTCCAGAGTAGGGGGATCTTAAACCAGAATAAAGAGACACAGTCAAACCATTGGAATATTGAGTCAAAATATTGAGATACTTACGGGACTCAAAAAATGAGATTATCAAAATATTGAGATGATAAGTCAAAATACTGAGGTGCGAAGTAAGAATAATGGAGCCTAATTCAAAATATAGAGATAAGTAAAAATATTGAGATGCTAAGTGACTAATGTGACTAATTCAAAATATTGACTTTCCAAACAGAATACTGAGATGATGAGTCAAAAAAGTCAGATTCCAGGTCAAAATGAGACACTGAATGTGAAACCAAGTCAGTCTGTGAAGAGTATTCACAGTAATATCATAGATTCAATAGTTCGTTCCTTGCACAAATTTGTTATTGTGTCTCAAAGCTAAACTAACTTTAACCCAAAGCTAAACTGTGCACCATATCATACCTTCATGAAACTCACATATGGTGCCCTAGTGCCCCCTCTTGATGAAACACCACTGATACAGAGGTCTGGCATGTAAAATCAATAAGCAAAGACATAAATGACCATAAAGAAATGAAACATTAAAACTAAACCAGAGCTACAAATGTAAAGAGGGTCCATAGAAGAACAGTACTCTGTATTTTCTACATAGGCTTTCCTCTGAAGTTAACTGGATTTGTTGACAAAGATGTTCTCTCTCACCATGAGCTGAAAGGTCAGGTTCTCTACCTAACATGCCCCTTCAATTCAATTCAATTTAAAGAATCATTTAGATGGGAGTTGAAGAGTTGAACAACCCTGATATCCTGATGTCCCCTGATATCATTCTTACACTTTCTAAGCACTGTTCAGGAGGTTACACCATGTGATGCCATCTCCTTTTTGCTTTAATGTCTAATACTACCAATGACATTGTCTTTTATACTTGAAAGCTACTAAAAATGTTTTTTTTATAATTGCAAGAAATTCTTCTGATTCGTATAACTAGACCCACATTGCCTCAAACATGGAGGGAGCAAGTTTGTTTACTCATGCTCACTGCATTGTAGATGCAACGAAGTCATTAGTTTTATTTTTTCCTCCCAAATTCCTTCCATATTTTTTCGCCATGCTGTAGTTCATGTCTTACACATACCAAGCCATTCTCCTTTTGCTCTTTTGCACTGAATGTTCACTTCCTTCTCCAATTTGCCGATGCACTCAGATGATAAACATATATTGTCTTATCTTGTGCATACAAGATAGGAACTTGTGCTTATATAAACTATACAACTTAATTAAATTAAATGTAATTAAACTAAGGTCATTTAACCTTCCTTTATATCCGCTATATTTGAACCTGCAACCTTTGCTACATTGCATATTATTTATACTCATTTAACCCCCCGTAATGTCTTGTTTATTTATTGTTATTACTTATAGTTCTGAGTTTTTATTTTCCTATCATAAAGTTGTGTGACATTTTTTATCAGTAATTATTAGTAATCAGCATTAAGAACAGAGAAGAGCCCCACAGCTAGACAGCTGTCATAAAAAGTGCGTTAAAATAGATAAGTAAAATGTGTAAAGACATAAAACATGAATGTATAGGGTATATATTCTACAGACAAAAATAATAATAATCTAAACGTTAAATTTGCGACGCTAACGTGGCGTCACTTCCTTTATACTTGTAACGGATTAATTTGTGCGTCAAACCGAGCGATAAACGGTTTACAGCAATATAAATATCGTCATATGTTTTGCTTTCCCTTTGAGTTGAGCTTCTTATTGCCGCATAAAGGGAGAAAAAAATGTATTAACTTTAATAATTTATTTATTTTATTTTTACCTCCCGGATGTGACGTCAAGGAGGCGTTGCTCGCCGTACCGGTGACGCCCTATTTAAAGCCGCAGGCAGCCTGAGAGGTCGACCCAGTTGAGTGGTCAGCTAACAGGCTAAGTCGGGGTAGTACAGTGTTCCTATTTTAACTTTAGTATTTTTCAGATCTCAAAAACTTCCCTATTGACACTCCGGGCGGGGTGAGGTGACTTCCCTGTGCCCCGTGGATTTGGATGGGAACTTCTTAACCATCAATCTTCTTCCCAATCCCGCAGCTTTGGGTATAAACATGGAGGATGAGGAGGTTGCAGAAAGCTGGGAGGAGGCGGCAGAGACCGGGGTGAGACTCCGATGTTATTAATTTATTCCGATTAAAAACACTGCAGATTGTTTTGCTATTGGCCGAAAACGCTAGGGATACGAAGCTTGCTCCTGGTCCTGGAGTCGGTGAACATTAAAGTGGGCTTGTTTTCATCTTGGAGTCCCGCAGGCCTCGCTGTCCCTCCTCGACATGGGACCGAGTCTGTCCCTCATGTCATGTTATTTTACACCACAAATGGGTCTTGATGTGTGGTTAATCTCCACAAACGGTCACGAAAAAGATTAATTTTGACACTTTCCACCCCTTCGACACTTCCCTCGTTTTTTAGACCCGCCCATCGCGGAAATGCCTGCTACCATCGTGACAATACTATCGCGTATAAGTCTCATTACAGCAACATTATTTCATACATGTCGTAATGCGATCACGCTGTTACATGCAATTTCATTTCAAGGTAGACGTTATGTGAAAACGTTTGAATCAAAATATATTTATAACCTGTCAATTGATGATGACATGGAGCAGGCATATATTTTCCATGTATCAATTACCAGAGACTACTGTACAAATCTGTCCTTTGGATGGTGTAACAATGTAAAAATCTGCATCTTGTTAATTAATTGTGGCTTCAACAGTGTTTCTCAAATCCAGACCTCAGTTACACCTGTCATGCATGTTTTTAGCTGGCTTCCTTCTATAACACCTTATTCAATTGAATGACTGATAATGAGGCTTCAGCAGAGCTTGATGATTGAAGTGATCAGCCAGTCGTCGATCTACGCTGAAGACTGATAATAGGGCACTCATTAGAACATGTGACGACCAGAATTGAGAAACTGTTTTAGAAAATGAGTTATATTGAAATGGCATTGCGGCACAACATGATGAATTTCTTCACCAAATTGAAAGAAGGCTTGAAGCTAAGATGAAAATGTTGCTGCAACGTGCACATTTCTGTACCATGATTAACAAATGATCATCCTGTCTTATAAATATAATATAATGTTCATAATCAGATTCATTGGCCAGTGTTTCACAATGCAATGTGGTTCTACAGGTATGAGGACTTTTCTTGGGTGTGGTATTGACTTAAAAAAACAAATATATTTTTGAAGCTTCAAACAGGTTAGCATGTTGGATATGCAGATCTTTTGCTTGAGATAATGACTGTGCATCCATAATACAGAAGTAATAAATGTCTTTCTTTTCAGGAGATTGAGAGAAGGCTTGAGGCTAAGCTGAAAATAAATCAGGTGGCAAAGTAAGCACATAGACAAGTTATCAGAAAATGTTCAATACATGGTTACAATGTAAGTTCGCTGGAAGTCATTTCACGCCTGTCACACATCTTTACCTGTACAGGAAATCCAGTTTAGGTTCGGGCGGCTCACCGGTTCGAACTGCTATTGTAGTCCAGGATGACTCTCTCCCAGCAGCCCCACCGCCACAAATTCGCATTTTGAAACGTCCATCAAATGGTAGCGCAGGAAACCCTGCAACCGCGTCTCGCCCCTCGCAGCAGGTGAAATCTTTGGCCCAGCGGGAGGCAGAGTATGCTGAAGCCCGAAGAAGGATTTTGGGCAGTGCTTCCTCAGACGAAACTCCTCAGGATACTCCATGCCAAGACAGGTAAGACATCACAGCAGCGGACCTGCAAAGTAGATTCATCCATCCAATGTTCGGATGGATACTTCACTCAGTTTAGGAGTTTCTTTTATCCAAAATGACTTCCGTGGGAGAGGAAAAAAACATCCTAGTAGGAACCTAGTTCAGACTATCGAGAGAGGAAAGTACAGATTGTAAGCACTGGTTAAGAGGTGATAGGGGCAGGACGAGTTATAAGGACAGTTTTAGGTAAAGTGAAATGAAGGAGAGGAAATGATCACTGAAGGGTTGTGTCTTCAAGAGCTTCTTGAAGAGGGAGAGCGACGCTCATGCCTTGATGGTGCTCAGCACCTTGTTCCACCATCGAGGGACATGAAATGAGAAAAGCTTGGATTGTGGCGCTTGGTACAGGTGGAGGCGAGACGACACTTGAGCTTGTTGAGAGCCGCTATAGACAGGGGTGACACATGCTGTCTAACGCCAGACTTGAAGCCATGTTCTGGACCATCTGAATTGGTTTCACAAGCTGACAGGCCTGTTTGTTGGGGCGTTGCTGTAATCTAGGTTTGGCTCAGAAGTTTGGTTCCCTTTGGGGTTATGTATAGTCTGATATGATGTATAGTCTGATGCATAGTCTGATTTTCATGGCATTGGTGAGATTGCACCACCAGTTAGTTAATGGTCAGGATGGAGCTCGAGATGAGGAGTCAGTTTTAATGTTATACATTTTTTTCACAAAATACATTCCTCAAAATGTAATCCAAGGCATTCCAGCAGATTACTCAATCTAAGCAATTTTCTGGATACTTTGGGTTACCAACGGTATGAATTGCACAGAGTGACTCAGAATCATGAATCCATTCTCTGTAATTGCTGTTTGTGACAGTTACACTCAGGACTGCAATTTTGTGCTCTTTGCTTACATGCTGCGTCTCATTCTGCTGCCGTCACTATGACAACAAAGCGTCACCAATTTCTGCAGAATGAATCACTGTGGGAAAAAAAGATAAATCCCCACATAAAACCATTTAACTTTGACAGCGTGACTGCTTTCGGTTTTGCCAACCAATTTGAATACAGTTACTCCTGTTTTGCATCCCTAAATATGTAACCGTGTTTTTTCCTGTCAGTCCCTCCGCCCCCCCCCTCCGCCCAGACTCTGACCTTCTTCTTTTTCCTCTCATGTCTCCAGGACAGCTCGTGCCAGCTCGCAACAACGGCCAGAACCAGTTCGTCGGAAAAACGTGATCCGCCAGCCTAACGGTCCGGATGGCACCTCAGGCTTCCGGCTCTGCAGATAGACAGGGGCGCTGAGGGGCCGCGCTGCAACTTGCTGCAAGAAACTGAAAAGAAAAAAAAAAATCAGCTTTCTCCAGGGAAGGATGCGAAGACTGGCACTTAAAAGGGGGGGGATGTGTTTGGTATAAAGAGCAGAGAGGTGAGATGACACAAATATCTGATAGGCATCAGAAATAATGACGCCGTGGCATGGACTGAAACTTCTCCACCCTCTCTCTACTCTGTTTGCTGGCATGGTCTTTGCCTCTCACCTTGTCTGTTCCTTCTGGGGAATGTGGCAGGGGCCCGGCAGAGATCAGCCCAACATCTGAGACTTCTTCTGTTCCACACTGTGAACAGGCTTTAGCCTCACATCCCTACTCACTGTGATACTCTGATGTACCATCAGGTGCCCTAAGATTTTAAGAAGGATTGGCCGCTGGGGTTGGGGGAGAGGGAGGGGGGGGGGTGCCAGGTGTCTGCCTCGTGAGGAAAGGCGAGATGGAGTTCGTCTATCGATGGGAAATTTCCCTCCAGAAGGCGCTCAGACAAACAAGCCAGTCTTTCCCCTGGTGGTGCAGGGATCACAGCTGGGTGTCCACCGGAAAGCTAGCCGGAAAGCTAGCTGAGTTTGCCGGCCCGGGCTCGGTGGAAAATGAAGTGCCGAGAGTTCGCCCTAATGTTGAGCAGCAAAGTAACAGGAAGTCAACGCTCTGAGTAGACGTGTGTTTGAATAACGTTAGTTTCAGAAAAATAAATGGCGGCACTTTCCACAAGTCCACAGGCCTCTGTTGGCCCGGTGGGCACACGGCCTGTGGCCAAAGATGGGGACACAATGTCACAAAATCTGGTCTTATACAAGCAATAATGACGACTTTACTCCCTGGATTGTTTTTTCTACATATTGCCTAATTAAGCGTGCTGTGGTATTTCTGATTCTTTTTTTTGTTTTGTTTTTATTTTCTTTTATCACTATTTTATTTTATTTTATTTCATTTTTCGGGGCAATCAGCAGTATTGCAGAGATTAGATCATTTAGCCGGCATAGGAAAAAAAAGAAGAGGACAAAAAAAACCCAAAAACAAACAAAAAAAAAAACAACACCCAAATCTGTTGTGTGTCTGTAAGTGTCGTTCTGCACTATATTGGCGCCCATCGTCCAGACAACTGCCCCGCATCCCTGAAGACTGGCACCAGCTGCAGTCCACAGACCGATTGTGCTTTTATAATTGGTATTTTTTCACAAAAACTTCTTCAGAAACAAGTTTGTTGTAGTAACATTGCTTTATTTTATTTTATTTTATTTTATTTTATTATTTTTTTGACATAATACTGTGTCAGGGGAATTTTTGGTTTTAAAAAAAAAACACAAAAAAAAAAAACAAAGAATATTTAGAAATAGGAATTTAACCAGATTCCACTGCCTGGTTTTTGTTGAATGTCTTTACATTTTTGTTGATTTCTTTTTTAAGAAAGAAAAAAACTTTCTTTTTTTTAAAAATTGTTGCCACTGTTTAAATTGGAAAACAAACCGGTAATTGTCTCAAAATTTAAATCCGCAGAAGTGTTTGGACCTTTTTGACTCTTGTATGCCTTAAACGATAAATGACTCCTTGCTACATACCAATTGGTTGTGCTTTGGTAATTTTGTGGTTTTTTTTCCAGACAATGCCACCAGATATTATGAGTTTTCTCAGCTTCAAAGTGTAGGTGATTAAACTCCCCCTGAGCATCTGCGCTGCAGGTAACTCCTCACCGGCTGTAAAACCGTGAGCGAATCGCGCACTAATGTCAAAGAAATTAAGTTACTCTGTTGCTGTTTGACGACAGCGATAAATGCACTATGGCTCTGATGTCTCGGTGTTTTGTTTTTGGTTCGTTTTGGTTTTTTTCCATGAGAAAGGTTCACAAACAGATACTGTCTCCCAGGGATCGCGTTCAGCTTTTGAACTCAAGAGCCCAACGAAAACACCACCCCATCCGACGTGTTACAGCCATGATGCTTTGTGTCACTCTTTCACAGCCACCTGCTCTAGTTCCCGAAGCGAGTGTTTCTTCGAGACTCGGAAAAAAATGTCAATGGCAGTTGAATACCCTTTAATAAACACAAAACGGAACTTTCTGTGTGTTCGTGTGTGTGTGTTTGTAGTCTGTGGGGTCTGACTCTCGGGCAGAGATTGAAGTGATTTCTAGTACTTAAAGTACACTTCAAAATCAGCACTTTTCTTTTTGAGCACGTGTTGTGTGTTTATGCTCCAGAGTTTTCGTGTTCATCGTTTTAGAAAACTCAAAAATTCAGTTGACTCATACGAACTAAATACATCACGTAAACATGAGACCTATTTTAACAACCCTATAGATCCTGTTTCATCTTATGTCCCATTAGGAGGATGATTTCTTTTCCACATTTGTTCAAAAACACAAAACTGGACCTCATAAAGGTCTCCTCCAGATTCACTAATTCACAGAATAAATCAGTACTATAGTTTGACAGTCTCCAGTCGTTTTGATGCATGTTTTTGGACTGTGGGAGAGAACCAGAGAACATGGAGAAGACCCACACCCTCACAGGGAGAACGTGCAAACTCCACATATCGATGCCCAGGACCGGGATGTGAACCCCTGACCTTCTCTCTGACAGTGGCCAATCAACCAATGTGTCACATAAAAGGTCGTTTTTTTCCTGGAATGAATAGTTCATGTTTTGTGTTGAAATAATGTGAATTTTCATGCTATTTTTTCTACCAAAACAAAGACATATGTGTGAAAAAGAAAAAAATGAGAAGAAAATACAGCAGAATCAGATTTACTGCCAATTGATTGATTGATTTGGTGCTGGGTACAGAAAACAGACTGGAGGATGATGTGAGTTATCAGTGCAAGACAATGGTACACACACAAGGTTATATTAATGTAAGTTAAATGGACATGTAGCGCATTAACCAGGTTATGATTGTGTCAGTTTATTGGCAGATGAGTAGCTGTGTGTGTGTGTGTGTGTGGAGTGGGGAAAGATGCTGTATGGAAGAACATAATATTCACAAGAATTTGATTTTTACAAGACAATAAAACACCATATTAAGGTGATATATTTATTACCTCTTTTTCCTTTGGCTGTTAACTTTGGGTGAATCATCTCTCTTCATCTAACCCTCTCTTCCTCCTCCTCCTCCTCTCACACCAACCCACTTTCTGTGAACGTTAACATCCATAAATCCCCTCTCTGGTCTTCCTCTTCCAGCATCGGCCTCTTTCTTTCACTATTTTCACTCCAAACCATCTCATCCACACTTTTCTCTCCAAGGCATCAAGCATGATGTCCCTCCTATGCACTCGTTTCCATAGAGTCCCATATTTGCACATCAGTGATCTGCACATCGTCATCTATATTGTCTGTTGGTTATTTTTATCTTTACTTCTAGTTCTTCTCTTTTTTATTCACCCAAAATTCAAGACAGATGTAGATATGAGTCATATTTCAACAATTCTCAACTGCATGGACATGACCGACTATTACTACTAACTTATCGAGTACCAATATCACCACCTGACATCACTCCTGCTGTGGTGCTACATATACACACATATATAGTGCAGCCCAACCAACAGTTGTCTGATGGCCGCTTTCTCTGTGCCTGGTTCTGCCCGAGGTTGTCTGATGGTTTTTCCTCGCTGCTGCCCTCAGCTTGCTCATGTGCTCTTGCTTTTACTGTGTTAAGCATTTTATACATTTTAATGTGTGAAAAGTGCTATATAAATAAAGTCTGATTGATCCAGTTTAATCTAATATCTCAGTGGGGTGATGTTTTTCATTTCATGCTTTATATTGATTCAAAGACATGTAAGTGGATTTACTCATCCCGAGTTACAGACTGGTGGTCATCGTTCATATCGTCTGTTGGATTTTTATTTCTATCTTTTATCTTTACCAGATTTTTAATACCCTTATTGTTGAGGTTTGCACTTTTGTAATTGTTTGTTATGTTTATGTCAATGGCTGCTCCCGGGAACTCAGCCACCAGTTTTGTTTCATTCTCATTTAAGTGCTGACTGGAAAAACAATAAAATCTCAACACAAACTTAGCATTTTTTTTAGTTGCTGCTACCTCCATCTCTTGCCTCCTGTCTTTTCCTCAGTGTCACTGTCTCTATACCTCATGGGTCTCACCACATATAGTTGTAATGCAAAGCTTGGGCACCCCAGACAATTTCCTGTCCAATTTTCATCTGTAAAAGCACTGGGTGTTTGGACCATTTGGATAAAACCATGATGTTGAGCAATCTATGTTTTAAGGCCATGTTAGAGTTGTTTCAAGGCCCCCACATTGCCACACTTCACAAGAGATTCAGAGAAAAACAATTTACACTTGGCTGGATCGATGGTTGACTCATGGTTAGATGGATCTGTCTATGAAGTTCGAGGCTTAGTGGTAAAATCTTTCCCATAAGGAAATTATTCTGTATAGCGGCCAAACAAAACAATTAAGCAGTGCAAATGCAACATAGGCAAAACGACAAGAAACACAATGATATGAGTGATAACATAAAATAAACAATAATAGTTATATTCAATTAATAATTAGTAGTGAGCTCACCAAGATTATTTTTCTGATCCATTTAATCAGTGCGGAGAAGTTACATGTCTTCAAATCAACAACATAACAAAGGTTGCCCCAATCTATGCACCTTTCCAAATGTCTTTGAATGCATATCTCACATTCTGGTAATCCAATAAACCTCATTTCAACCTCATTTTCGCCAAACATTTCACGTTAGTCATTTGACACATCCACATAAAATTGCTGATTATGAAATTAAGTTTATGGAAATTGTCAGGGATGTCCACACAACTGTAAACACACTAGGCATGCGCACCGCAGCGTGGTTTCTGGATAAAAAAGTGCTGCAGTTCCTCGCGCTGCCCTGCGTTAACCATCCTGGCCACAAGGGGCGCTGCTCGCCCCCTCTCTCACCTCGTCAGGAATCTCTCTCTCTCTCTCTCCCTCCCTCTCTTTCTCTCTCTCTCTCTCTCTCTCTCTCTCTAACTGGCGTCCATTGATACTCGGAAGTCGTGTTGTGTTTTTCGGGATAGTTGTTGAAACTTTGACAGAAATGGCAGAAGACAACACCTACGAGTCCATGCTCTGCGTGAAACCCGAGGTTCACGTTTACCGGATCCCTCCGCGAGCTTCCAACCGGGGCTACCGGTAAGTTTGACCCCAGGGGAGTGACGTTTAGCCGTGCGTTAGCAGCTACAGTTACGAGGATGCGTCCATTATCGGACAGCGACTCTTGACACTTTTATGTGCCCCGCTTGAAGTTCACCACGTCTCCATCCCGCACTGACAGCTAACGAACACGATCTAGAAATGTGATCGCCATCTATTTTTGTGTCGAACACGTTAATATCGACGCACTTTGAAGCGTCGTCCGTTGTTATTTCACAACGCACGTTGACGTGACGTTATTCGCTATCAGAAACCGGACACCGTCGTTCCCGAGTTATGTCTACCACACTTTACCCCTCTCCTCGAGCTAACTAACTAAACTAACTAATCAAACTTCGCCTAAGGCAACTTTGTTGTCGTTTACCTTTTTGTTGTGCTTTTTTAAAAACACGATCACAACTTGCTGAGAAGTCTGCAAGTGTTGGATATGAAGCCTGTCCGATAATGGAAGCATCGTAGCAGAGAGTTCAGAGCTAGAGCTGCTAACGACGCGAAAAAGTCATAAAACTGTACACACCGAGGGTTTAATCAACAACAACCGTGTTATTAATCATAATCCGGAGTTGTTTTTGTAGGGTTTTTTTCCGGGTTTTATCAAATGTGATCGTACAGTGGCAGGACTGGAACTTTAGATAAGTGCTTCATCAGCAGTCTGCAGAAGTAAATATTTTCGTCCGTGAAAACTGTGCCAAGAAGCTTCTTCAGAAACGATATTTTGGACTAAAAGTCGAGTAGAAAGCTCGACCTGACGGTTGTCCTCTGTAAAATATGTTGTGAAAACATGTGAACGTTGTATGACACAAGTACATGGAGTTATTTGATTTACTACAGACTGCGAGTTTTGCATTTTTGTCATATTTTGAATCAGTCGTGTTATTGTGATTAAAGAGGCAAACACTGGATCCTGGAAAGTGATGCACAAATTATCGTAGTTGCTTTGACTGCACATAGGAGAGAACAAACTTTAAAAAACTTTACAAATACAATGACATTTTGTTTGAAAATCCAGGATAAAATTAGGAGCAGACAACAAATAGTATACTGGAGAGACTCTTAAGATAAGTACTTTATTCATCGCCTAAGGAGATTTTTTTTCTGTACAATAAGTTATGTATATAAAAAGAAATAAGAAAGTAGTGTAATTAAAGTAAGGAAATAATAACAATAAGTGAATAGTGATAATAATAATAATGATAATAATAGGTGGATTAAGAGCATGGTAAACCTAAGAGAAAATGCATAAGATAGATAATGTATCTGTGCAAAAATTGAAGGTGATCTATGTGCGAAGGTGTGGAGTGAACAGAACTACACATGAAATACATTTATGAAGTTTGAGTTTGACCTTAAGTACCTTACTTATTTTTCGGGATAAAAAAAAGTAAAACAAAAACAATAGCAGAATTTAACAGTTATAAACAATGAATAACAAAAGTATCAAGACACGATAAAAAGTGAGCAGTATCAAATTGTGGTGATGGCTCAGACTGAACAAAAATAGGCTTTTAAATTAGATTTCAAACAATTGATGGTGGGACAAGACTTAATTATACTATGTGGACTATTCCAGAGTCTGTAGGGCAGCAACAGAGAGGATGTGGTCACCTCAGAAGTGAGGGGGGGGGACTGAAAGGAGTCGTAGGAGTTGAGCTGAGATGCCGACACACTGATCCATGAGATGCTTGTCTGAGAGTAGCAGCAGCAATGGTCGTGTTGGAGTCCTTTAGCGAGTCATTACTTTAATAAATAATGAATCTATGTTTCCAAAGTTATGTTTAGAGCTTTGCTCTTTTAGCCTTCCTGACAACTTTTAATTTCACTTCCTCCTCTTGTGTAGGGGGGAAAAAAAGCTGCAACTGCCTGTTTATAAACTCCAGCTTCATTCTCAGCTGAGTGTGTGTGTGTTTCCTGTTTCTGCAGAGCTGCGGACTGGAAGCTGGATGAACCTGCTTGGACTGGGAGGATGAAAATCACTGCAAAAGGGAAGATGGCTTTCATCAAGCTGGAGGACAAAAACACAGGTAAACCAGAGTCGAGTTTGTTGCCTCGTAACCCTGAAAGATTTCTAGTCCATCACAGGACACACACACAAATACACTCTTACACTCACACTGAAGGGCAATTATGAGTCTCCAGTTGACCTAATCTGTCTTTCGTTAGCATCAGGTAAAGAACGCACTTAAAACAACCCAGTCCTCACCAGTTTTCCACAAACAACTAGTTTATATCCTTGTAATATTCCACAAGCTACAGTGACACACACACATGCGTGTGAAAATGTACACACCGTAAATAATTACACAAAAATGGCATCACCTTCATGTATTGTTTTCATCCTGAGCACTCTTTAACTTATGACTCCTAAACTCCCATAGATGACACCCATATAGATTACTCATAATATGTTAGCTAGTACGTAGCGACAACAGCAACCTAATTCCTAACCTATAACCTAATTTATGTAAATATTGCACATTTTTCATTCATTCTGAAGTGTTATTGTTTTCCAGAACACACAAAACACTGAAACTACAATGTGAGTAACAATGACAGTGTTCACATTTGTTCATGCGTTTGTACGTGACCCAGGTCTGGCGTAAGTTGCTGTAGAAACCTGTTTTTGAGGTTTTCTTTGTTAGTGTTGCTTGGATCGAGTGTCAACACACATTTAGATGTTATAATGGGCTCTGGTCACTGAAATGCATCTCTGTTATTACCGGATGAAAAGGAAAGCGGCTCCCCTGCTGCTTCACTGACAACAAGGAAAATTGACTTGTTTTTCCCACTGAAAAGGAGGAGTCCATAAATAGCTTATAACACCAAAACCGAAATGGATTACAGTCTGCAACCTGTCATTTTCTCCCCTAAGGGAACAAACACTTAACGCCAACTGTTTGCGTCCTGTTGGAAGACGACAACACAGAAAAAAAACTGTTCTGTGGTTAAAAACAAAAACCTCAACAGGATTCTAACAAATTATATATTTTATCTTACCTGCTTTGTACCTTAATATCTGGACAGGTGTCCAGTCAAGCACAGGACACACATCATTCACTCACACCTAAAGATTTGGGAGTCTCGAGTCAACCTAAACATGCATTTTTTGGACCAGAGTACCTGGAGAAAACACGTGCAGACAGAGGGAAAACGTGAAAACCTCTCAGGAGAGTCCTCAATCTGACCGAGAGTGAACCAGGCAAAATTAAAGCTCTTAAAAAGTGTTTAAAAGTCTTAATTGCAATTGAATAATGTATTGAATTTTGTTGGTATTTAAGCTCTTTCCATATAGTTTGACTGGAAAAAGTGTGTTGTATTTAGAGTGAATAACCAGAAGTTGTTTATATGTCATTGTCACAAGAGTAATATTTTAATAAACTCATCCTCTAATCTATTCCTCGGAGCTTTGTTCCTCCCCATCTGAGGTTTGTTGTGTGGTTGTGCCCCATAGATTTAATTACAAAGGATGACTGTTTAGGAAGTTAAAGATGTGTTGTTGATTGCATCTTGAATTCATGATGGGGTCATAAACATATTTTTGTAAGGTCTTTGAGAAGTCTTTAAAAGGTTATTGAAACCAACTTAATGATTCCTGCAGATAGCCTGTGCAGTGCTATTGTCCTTTCCACCATGTTGGCTGATATTTACTTTTCTATTCTTGTTTTCGTGCTTTGAATTTCTCCTCCAGGGGCAAATATAGTTCTTTGAATGTGGATTTCAGGATAGTTTATATTAGATCAAACAAACACGGGATCACGTGCGAAACCTGCATTAAGGTGACTTGTGCACCTGGCACCTTTTGCACAGAGTCCTACACTCGTTTGATAAATGAGGGATGACAACCTTTTCTGTCTCTTTATCCTGCTCAGTCGACTGTTCTACGGGGAAGAAAACAACCCTGAGGCACAGTTTTTGGTGTGAATTTGTTCTCTCCTCAGGCGAGTTGTTTGCTCAGGCTCCAGTCGAACAGTATCCAGGCTGCGCGGTCGAAGCCGTCACAGACTCCAGCAGGTACTTCGTGATCCGGATAGAGGACGGAAACGGTAAGACGCTCTCTGACTCCTCGACCTGAAAACCAGTCATTGAAAGTCTTGAGAGAAAAATCTTTAAAATCACCTTCACACAGGACGTCACGCTTTCATCGGTGTGGGTTTTGCTGACCGAGGCGACTCCTTCGACTTCAACGTAGCCTTACAGGATCATTTTAAGTAAGTGAGATAAAAATAAAGTGAAACATAGTTTTATTCATCTTAGATCTTGCACATTTCCACTATAACTTTGTATACTTTGAGGAGTCTTTCTTACCCTTGCTATCTACTACACTTCAGTTTAATTTCACTCACTCAAGCTTCGAAACAATTGAAGATATTATTGCGATTGTCCAAGAACATACTGTACAATATAATTAGGTGAAAAACGAGGCCGTCTCAGCAAAAGAAATACTAATGTATCATCCATTCATGACTTGTGTTTCACCATAAACTCCATAAGTAAACTATAAACCACAACCATAAAGTTTGTCCCTGGATATAAAAAGATATCAAACCAATACTTTCTATAGCGTTATGTTGCATATTAATATGTTATTGCATGTACATCTAGTATGTTTTGAGGTGTGGTAGAACACTGTCTTTGCCCCTGAACTTCTGGATTAATGATGGAATCTGTTCATACATCTTGCAGCATCTGTGCACCAAGTGCTCGTTTTAATATAATTATTTTTAAAAATGTAATTAATGTGCTTGCAAAGTCTGTTTTTCTGAGCTCAAAATCACTGTTGTCTAGTTCTGTCTCTTCTTCGGGCAGCCGGAGGTGACTTTACGGGCAGGTAGCTGAGCCTCTGAGCCTCAGTTTGGTATCGTCTGATGTTTATTTTGTTGTGAATCTCTGTCTCTACTAGGTGGGTAAAGCAGGAAGGTGAGCTGGCGAAGCAGGAAGCGTCTGAGAGTGCAGCGCCCAAACTGGACCTCAGCTTCAAAGAGGGGCAGACGATCAAGATCAGCATCGGGGTGAGCAGTCGAGTGTGTGTGTGTGTGTGTGCGTGTGTGCGTGTGTGTGTGTGTGTGTGTGTGTGTGTGTGTGTGTGTGTGTGTGTGTTATAAACTGAGTAATGCAGACTTAATGAGGCAGAGAGATGGATGATCACGTTGCACTCTTTCACCGTCTCCACTTTAACCACAGAACATCAAGAAGAAGGAAGCAGGAGGAGCCAAAGCTCGGCCCATGGGTGGAGGCCTCCTCCCACCTCCTCCAGGAGCGAAGGCCGGAGGTCTGATTCCTCCTCCTGTGGCGCAGCAGACAGCACCAGCACCAGCACCAGCTCCAGCTCCACAGAGCAACTCTGGTTTGTGACAAATAAAAATATTTGCATAAATATGTGTTTCTTTTGAAGGAGACCTAGGATGAAAAAAAAACACTTTTTTAGTCTGTTTGTTGAAAAGCAACAGACTAGATGTAGGCGTGTCCCAAACTTCATGATTAAAAACACATATCATGTGTCATCTGTGAAACCTACAGTCCATATCTCTCCAGTCACTGACAAATGTGGAGGCAGAAAATGGTCATAATTAAGACTTCATGGACCCAATTATTGGTGATTTGGAGGGCTCGGCCCTCGATTTTCTAACATGGAGGTGCAGAAGACAACTTCTGTTAACCGATATTAACATCGGAAGTCCAGGAGGATAAATTAGAAACCTATGTTTGCTTTGTTGAAAATTATAGGAATCACTTTATCGATCCTCAAAGGAAGTTAAATTGTCTGGCAGTTCATCTACTATTTGCAGAGGAATTATCAGGAGGATCTTCTGCATCTATATAGAGAGGAACCGTCCACCACCTCCATTTTTGGTCTGTCAAGGTGTTTTTAAGTGGATGATCTAAGCTCAGAGGGGCCTGAGCCATCTTCAATCCATAGTGAATTCGTTAGGAAAAACATGCCTGAAATCCCCTCTATCTCCTGCTCATATAGTAATATAAATAGTTGAATTAACTGTGAATCTATTTAAAGAAGGACATTTATATGTAGGTCATTAATTAGTGGAGTGGCTAACCACACGAGCAGAACATAACCAGAACCAAACAACTATCCATGAGTGAGAGAGAGGAGAGCTCCATCCAGCATAGAGCCATGCTTAATAGATGAGGCAACAGGTGAGGTGGATCTACCCAGCGACACGAGAGGAAGCTGGATGAGAGCGGCCTGAGGAGGGAGGAGCGCAGAGGGGGTTAGCAAAAACACAAAATGGCCAGGGGGCATCGCACTTTGTTGTCTAATGCATTATGCATTTCAGAGACTGACTGTGATGTAAAATAGAAGTCTGTACATGTTGTTGCCTTGAGATAAAGTCTTTTATGAACTGGCACTTAAAAGAAATAAAGTTGAGCTGCTGCAGAATAATTTTCATAACCCTGCCTGTTTGAGTGAGTAAGTCTACATGCTTCTCCTGATTCCTCCTCCACGTCCGACTCAACATACAAGGCTGGATGTGAGCGTGCTCCATAGCTGTATCATATAGTTGTATAGTTCAGGAAAAAGCTGCTTTATCCGTGTTGTTTAGCAAGGAGCGTAAAGTCACGTGGGAAACAAGAGCAAAGCCTTGTGGTGGAAACAGACCATCATACTATAGTCTATGCTGACCCCAGAGAACAAGAATAAATACTCCATTCAACCGTTCTCCTTAAGAACAGTATTCATGCCTTCCCTAATTGCTGTTGTCGTTTCCCTGTCGTATTCAGCTCCTCTCTTAGACTTTGGTTTCTCGGCTCCAGCTGCTCAACCCAGCTCCGATGTGTGGGGAGACTTCACATCCGCAGGCTGCAAGTACGTTTTCTGTCCCAGACTCAGATCCACTCTTGTTTATTGTTTATTGTTGTGTTTGCATGCATACCTTCCTATACACACAGAGAGGTACTCTACAGTATTAAACAATTATTATAAAGAAAGCAAAGCTGAAAGAAATAACGTAATATAAAATGATAAAAAATACTGACACATAGATGACGAGAACATTTTCTTTACTTGGTTCTTGGGGGGAAAAGAAATGTAATGTTTAACATGTGTTTTGGCTTCAATGCTAAAAAATGCATCACAACAAAATCATAAATTCCCTCCATTTTGAATCGTTTGTGATGCTCCTTTTCTTTCTGGAAATTGAAGTATTGAAGAAATTGAAGGTTTCCAGCAGCATATAAAAGAGAGTAAACAACAAACATTAATATTTATAAGAAACAGTAAATAGACAGTATAATAATAAACAGTAAAATATAATAAACTGTATAAAAACAATAAACAGTAAAAACAGTATAAACAGTAAATATAATAGATACACAGTTGTTGGGGAGAAACATTTGCTTAAATGAAAACATCTACTTCCTGTTTGAACCTGTCTGAGTCTCTTGCTCTTGTTTCTCCGCCCTGACCCTCGTCCACCGTGTGTGTGTGTGTGTGTGTGTGTGTGTGTGTGTGTGTGTGTGTGTGTGTGTGTGTGTGTGTGTGTGTGTGTGTGTGTGTGTGTGTGTGTGTGTGTGTGCTCCACAGCTCCAGTAAAGACGCGGTCAAGTCGGGATGGGTGCAGTTCAGCTGAGTGGTGCGGGAACGCTCTGCACGCGCTCAGGTCGGTTCCACACATTCCACGGACAGGACGATTGTTGGCTACGAGAGGCAGACCAGACCGGCTCCGTTCACTGCACCCTTCCTCTGTTTTTAAATCAAACACACTCTGTGAGAATTAACAGTAAATTGTACATAATTTTTTTTTTTTTTTTACAATTGTTTTATTCCTTGGTCCACATTCTGCTATGCAGCGGGAGACTTTCCCTCATTGTCGGACTCTGATTTTTTTTTCCCTTTTTTTTTCCTGTTTTATCCATCCTTCCTTCCATCATTCAGTTCTGTCGTTACAACACTCATCTCATGGTTGTTTGTGTGATTTGGTGAAAGTTAAAGTGAATTTACAGATGGACATGTCCATGTTTTGTTAGGATGTACACCCGGATGTGTGTGTGTGTGTGTGTGCGTGCGTGCGTGTTTGTGTGAGTTGTTTTTGGTTTCTTAGGTTTTTTTTTAAAGAAATATGCAAAGCTGCATTTATATTAGATTAGTTTTACATTAAGCCTATAAGTGGATTTAAACGAAAAGAAACATTTTGATCCTTAAAATCGTGTCTTGGAGGAAGGAGATAAAAAAAAAAGGAGTCACAATAGCCATTCTGTCCGTCTGTCCTCTGGTGTGTTTACGTTTGTGCACTCTGTGTGTCTTTTCCTCTTTTTTGTTGCTTTAAAACGTGCCTTTTACCAAATAGGTATCTCCTGTTTTCCCGACGCTAATTTGAGTTATTTGATCAAGTGCCTTTCAGCAAATCATCTACAATGTATAAACATCCTCTTGTAAATAAACAACATATTTCCCCCCCCGACTCTTGTATCGATTTTTAATCATCTTATTGTCGAATTGAGCGAAGCCTCTGCACACCTTCACCACTCAGAGATCAGCTCAGTATCCAGCATTTCATAATGGTGCTTTTAACAAATACATTTATTTTACTTTTAATCACTTTTTAGTTGGTCGGACCTGTGAAAGATCAGTTTTACCTCTGGATCAGTTTTTGAACCTGGGAGATCCATCCATCCGTTCTGCATCAGAACCTGAAAATGTCTGTTTTTTGGATTATGGGAGGAAAACTCACAGACATGGCAACCTCACAGACATGGAGACTGGGATTTATACTGGACACCCGCTTGCCTCGAGGTGACAACTAAGCTGTGTCAGCTGTGGCTGCAGCAGACGCACTAAATAATCTGTGACGTTCCCTGCGTGGAGTATGGCTTATTTGTAGAAATAACAAATGTTTAACTTGCAATGCTTGCACACTTTAAGTGGCAATCCCAACTTCCAGTGCAGGATTAGTTGTGCTCAGAGTATTTGGATGTTTGGGTCCAAACACTTCCTCCACGACTACATATATCATTAAAGAGGAATTCTGGGGTTGATCAACCTCTTTGTTGTGTCTAGGTTATATTGTAATTACCTGGTATTGTTCAAATATGAAGCTTTTTTCCAAGATCAGTGTTTAGTTCTGACTCACAACTTCATCTGTCCAAGCAGTAAAAATATAAAGTAGAAAGACACATTTCTATGTGAACTTTTCTGATGGAACCAATGAAACTGATAGAAAGAAGAAAAGAAAGTATTATGACTCAGGAAACAGGAAAACAGGTATATTTTTGTTTTGCAGACAGACATTATAAATCAGAATGCTAAAAAAATCAATTCAATCAAAACTACTTTGATGGAGTCGATGGAATTACTATGATAGAAACAAATAGCACTGTACATGATATTTAACATAAAGTTTCAGTGCGTTTTCCCCACATTTATCTTTATATTTAAGTGGAAAAACAGGTTCACTTTGCAACCTGGGGTAGATTTGCTTTGCAGAAAGATAAGATCCTCAGATTTGCATGAAATAGATAATCAGAATGGAAAAGTGAAACTATGACAAAAAAAAGATGTAGCATCATTGAAGTAATCACGGCTCTGGAGGACACAAGTCAATAGATCAAATAGATTATCAGAAACATAAAAAAATAGATCAAATAAACCCAGATAGATGTGTAAAAGTAACAGTCAGAGATGAGTGTTAATGATGCAGTTCCACTGTCTGTGCAGACCGTGGTGCGTTCACGGTCCTCCTGCAGCTGCAGCCACAAGTCCCTCCCCGGAAAGAGCATGGAGGAGCAGCCTGGACAAGGCTCCTCGCAGAGGCTCATACATGGATGATTTCTGCCGGGATGTGGTGTCTCTGTAGCCGGGATGTGTGAGGCTGTATACGGGGGCTGGATCCGCTCACACCCCGCTGATGTGTGGAGGAGGAGAGGGCGGTAAAGGAGGAAGAGGAGTGTTGTTTTCAGCTGCCTCCATGGAGCTCGATCCAGCCTTGCTGTAGCAAAAAAAAAAAAAAAACTACTGTGGATTTGTTATCATTTTATCCGCTACAGAGTTTTTGAGGTGCAGAACAAATCCCGCTCCAGCTGCAGCCTCCAGGTCCTGACAGTCCTGGAAACTTTGGGCGGATCCGGCTGAAAGGTATTTGAGAGTGTGTCTAAACGTTGTAGGATAAAGAGGATGTTTGTGCTGAATTAAACACAGTGAAGTTCCCTGTGCGCGTGCACCACATGATGGTGATGTGGATGACGACGATGATGATGAAAGAGGAAGCAGTTTGTCGCCTTCTGAATCCAGCTGCTGGTGTGTGCGTGTGTGTGTGTGTGTGTGTGTGTGTGTGTGTGTGTGTGTGTGTGTGTGTGTGTGTGTGTGTGTGTGTGTGTGTGTGTGTGTGTGTGCAGACACGAGAAAGTGTTCAACAAGTGTGTGTTGCACCAGAACTAAATGCTCTCAGATCAAACACACTGAAATCAGTGCTGGTCATCTTCCAATAGGTCAGCAGGGGGCGCTGCAGCTGTTCACTGACTTGCAGCCTATAGGGTGCATCATTTCTAAACAGACACAGCTTGGTGCTGTTAAATAACTTTTATTCATTTATATATATTTATTTTTTGCATGGTCTTTCTTTTCCTATAATACCAAAATCTGCATGTTTAGTTTGATTGGAGACTCTTAAAACAGTTTAATTAAATATCCTAACTATTATGATTATAATGTTCTTATGTCTCAGGTAAAATTGGATGCCTGAAAGGTGTTATTATGTAGTACATGGAGCTGGAAACATGACTGTCTTCCATTTAGATGTCCGAAACAGTGCAGAAATATAAATGAATGAGGAATTGGTGATGCTTTTGGACCTGTTTTCCATCTTTTGGCTGGGAATGGACTGTTGTTATTTAACAAGGTCAAAGTAAAGGGCTTTTCATTCTGAATTCCCATAAAACGTTTTCCTTGAATAGTCGAATTTCCTCCTTTTAACACAAGACTTGGGGAATTTGTCATTAAAAGTTTTGTGCATGGCTCTGGGAGTGTCTGAGCGTGTGTGTGTGTGTGTGTGTGTGTGTGTGTGTGTGTGTGTGTGTGTGTGTTAAGGCCAGGCTGGGGGCCTGGTATTGACACAATGACCCTCTTGTCTGTAACTATGACAATCCACAACAAGCACAGACCCCCCACCTCATGTCCTGTGCTTGTTTCTCAGTTTTTACTCTCATGTCTCCAAAATCCTTCTGGAAAAACACTTTCATGTTGATTGACAGCAGAGAATTAGAGCCAATGTTTCAAGATCAGACAGCCAGAAACATTGGAAACAATGAAAACAAACAATGAAAATCGGTTGCAATCAGTGCAGTCAGTTGGTGCAACATCGGGTATGATGTTCATACTGTTGTAAATTAGTAAAAAGTAAAAGTAAATTAGTAAAATGTTATTCAAAGTAGTTGAGAGTATCTGCAACACATTGCTTTCATGCATGTATTCTACTTGTATTTGCATGTATTTTGTAATATGTAGTAGAGGAAAACGTAAGTAGTAGAAGTAATACCGTCCCATAACTGGTTATGAACCAGAGGGGGGGTGGGGGGGCCCAGGGTTCAGTTTTTGCCCCTCGGCCCTGAGATCTGCTTAATCCGGCCATGCACACAAAGCTGTCAAGTGCTTATGTGGTTGTCTATGGGATCGGCGCTGGAAGCAACCTGTAGGCCTAATTTAATATATATATATACATGTAAATGTATATAATGTCCCCATTTTTTGTGCCAGAAAATGAGCCAAATGTGATTCCTGCTAAGTGAGTCGTAGTAAAGTGAGAGACTAGTTGTATTCGGTGGAGCAGTGAAAGTTTTATTCTTCTCTGTTGCGTTTCAATGGTCGGAGTGAGAGTGGAGGAGGCAAGGTGGAGGTGGAGAGGTGGGGGGTGTATCTTAAAACCCTGATAATCCTGCTGCCCTCAATCTCCGCCTGCCTGAGGAGGAGGAGGAGGAGGTAGAGGAGGAGGAGGAGGAGGCAGGACAGGCTCTTCTGCCCCTCGGAGACCAAACAGCGTCGAGAGACAGACCCGCTGTCCCGTCGAGAATTTCTGTCTGTGATATATTTTAATATCTATCGGGGGAAGAAGAAAAAAGAAGGTCGATCAATCCGGTCTTCTCGTGCAGACGCAATAGCAGAGTCGGAGCTAATCCTTGAATCCTTGAAACCTTGAATCCTTGAATCCCTGGAGGAAGCGGTGAGGTGGTGCGCGTGCGATGAGCGCTGCGGAAAACTCAGACCCGGACTCCAACAAACTGGAGTCTGTGATTCAGGTGAGGTCTGGTCCAGGTCCGGTCCGTGTAGCAGTCAGGTCCGTCCAGGTGAGGTTGTGGAGTATCATATGAGCTCAGGGTCCGAGTCAGGTGTACACGTGAGGTCAGGTTCAGGTGAGGTCTGATTCAAGACCTCACATCTGGTCCATAACCAATGATAGGAAAGATCATTTTCTCTTTTTTTTCTTTAATTTTTATCCATCTACACATTTCAACATGCATGCCCAATTAATGCAATGTGTAATTGTACTTGTATGTAAATGTAATTTGTATTGCTCACGTGTAAACATGCTTTCTCCTCATAGATTGAGAGTATGAAAAGCTGTGATCTTTATTTGTGATTGTCAGTTGTTTGCCATCAATAACTTATGAACTAAAGTGGCTGCAAAACTTTAAAATCAAAGTGTATTCTGATTACGATCCATCTGAATATTAATTGGAGTGAAATTATATTCTGAGAATGTTGTATAAACTGGATCCAGGTGAAGAGTAGTAAACATCATCCTTATCATTATCAGGATTATTTCTTTAGTTTTTGTCATCTTCTCTCTAAGTGTTTCTCAGGAAAGCAGCCAGCATGGATAGTTGGACAGATGGGATAAGATCGTTTTATTTGTCCCACACCGGGGAAAAATGGCATTATTGGCATCGTTAATGCCAGTGATAAAAATAATAATGAGACAACAGATTTTCTGCATAAAGGATTCTGAGGTGACTACATTGTACAGGAATATAGTCGAAATCCACTGTAAATGCTAACTGAATTATGTGGCACTGGTCACATCAATCACACAGATTTCTTTTGTGTTTTTAGACAGATAATGGAGAATCACAATCAATGAGTTATTATAAGGTGTTCGGTAGAGGCAGAACACTGACAATGAGGGAGGAAGGGAGTGAAATTAATGTGTTTAATGTAAAATGTATGTTGTGTCTTGTCCCTCAGAGGCTGGAGGAGAGCGTCCTGTCCGAGGAGAAACACCTGACAGTGCGAGGTCCTTCACCTGATGCTCCCCCGACCTGTCTACCTGCCCGGGTGCGAGAGATCGTCACAAAGAACCTCAGCAGTGAGAGTTGTGAGTTTCAAAGCCACTCCGCTCTCTTATCCTACCAAATGTGTGTCCGTACATATCAACTTTAAAGAAACAAAAGTTAGGACAGAACTTGTGGAGCTCCGACTGGACACTGGACATTGCTGTAGATGAAGTTCACTCACTTCCCCCATCCTTTACACTGTATCATCGCAGCCATAACTACATAGCAATTCACAAAGTGTGGACAGAAAGTGATGTAAAGTGAGAGTATAATACAAACTGTAACTTCTCCAGCTCCACAATAATTTGCATGTTCAAATATGTCTAAAAATGGAGGCAAACAACTGCGGGGCAAGTTTCTGGCAAAATGTCTGCTCATTCTACCTGATTCCTCTGATTCTGGTATAAGTCTTGGATATGTACGTGCCCCATAGCTGTAATTAGCAGGCAACCAGCCTAAAGCCTGTATGTGATTGCCAGGTAAGCATGAAAGGGTGCCAAATCTGTGCAGAAAATGGACTGTGAACATTCCCACGCCCCAAAACAGGGCTGTACAATAGCATCTGAGGCTTTTCTGATGAAACCAGTGTTCCCATAGCTTCTACGTTAACAACCGGCGAACAAGGATGGAAACTCAACTCAGCTGTATAAGAGTGTAACTTTACGTTTGATCATGTAGAGATCTGTGGTCTGACCCTGCTGTCTCGCTCTATCCTCTGTGTGTGTGTGTGTGTGTGTGTGTGTTAGCGGGCGGAGCCATGTCCTCGGTCCTGTCCCTGCAGGAGGAGAACCGGGTGCTGCAGGTGGAGCTGGCCCGGCTGGAGGACCTGCTGGCACACAGTCGGGCCGACCGGGACGAACTCGCCATCAAATACGGCGCCATCAGCGAGCGGGTGAGGCTAAAACTCGGAGAAATGTGGTTTCTCACACACCTAGTATGGGGAGGGTGGAGGAGGTGGAGGTGAGGGGGGGGTCTCTAGTCCCCCATTCCCCCTCTATTTTTTTGTCTGTCTCCTGCCTCTGTTCCTTTTGTCTGGGGTTCGTTGGTCTCCCAGGTGACGGGGGCAGCAATGAAGTGAAGTGGAATGTTGCCGCGGCGACCGTCGCCCCCGGCAACCGTAAACAGGGGCCGCAGCCCCAGACCACGGCAGGGAGGAGGAGGAGGAGGAGGAGGAGGAGGAGGAGGAGGGGTGGTGGAGGTGGTGGTGGGTGTAGTAGTGGGTGTCGCACCTCGTTTTTTGGGTCCGAACAACTGTAACTAACAAACATACTACTGCGGAGAGATACAGTTCCAGTTTTTCAGTAGTGTGGGTTAACTTATTAACTTATTATTAGCATTATTGATGGTGATGCTAGTAGTAGTAGTAGTGATGGTAGTTGTGGTATGATTATGATTATGATTATGATTACATTCTGTAATTCAAGAGATATTTATTCATCGCAATTTGAATTCTTATAATGACATTTTTCCTTACTTTTTATATTGTTCTCTGTATTTAAAAAAAACAGCTTAATTCTTGTTTTCTTATTCATTCTATACGTTCTGCTACTAGAAATGGAAGTATGGTACTGATTCAGATTATACACTACCACCTAGATAATTTTCAAGAATTCTCTCTTTGTGTTCAACTTTACATTGTAATCTTAGATCAAACAATAATAATCTTAATTCAAGAAATCTTGCTTCATGGACAGATAATTTCACTTGTTTTGAGCTCCTTTTTCCTCAGATTTACTGCTTTTACCTTATTTTTTTCTTTTATCTCATCTTTTATCTTGTTTTATTCAGTGTATTTTCTTGGAAGTTTACACACACGTTGGTTTCAGGTTGAAGACTGAAAAGTCAAGATTTAAACTTGCAGCTACAATCTAAATCCTCCTTATGTTAGGGTGTTGTTTTGTCTTGTCTGTGTGTTAATCGCATCCATTGTTTTGTTTTGTTTTGTTTTGGCTCTGTTTATTTACTATAGTATTGCAGGTCACATCCTTCCACTTCCATGTTTCTCCTTCTTTCTCCTGGTTACCCTTTGACCTCACACTTTGTGACTTGGCTGATTACAATGCTCCCACAAACACCTAGAAAAAAAAAAACTTAAATACAAGTGCGTTTATTTTGTAATGCAAATCACACAAAAAAATTCAATCAAAACAAGTTTTTGAGAACTTTGAATCCATCATGGATAAGAACATTCGTTTAAGTGCTAAGATACAACCACAATGGAGAAAGTGGAGGGGATGATAATCCTGGGTATGTAGCTGTTTGCCACAGCAAGGAGAAAAGAGTTGTTTTAGAAGAGGCTGGAGGCAGTGAAATGAAATACTGTGGAAAAACAAAAGGTAGTTTGGGAAATACTACAAAGATCAGACCACGAAACGAGTCAGGATTCATGGCGTCCAACTTATCTGTATCCAGTCTAACTTCACTGTGGGAGGAAAGTTTTCTTGTTTGTTTGTTTTTTCTAATTTGCGCTGATACGCTGGTGTTTCTGACGACACCCAGCCCCACTCAGCCCGACTTGGCCTGGCTTGGCCTGGTACTAGAAAAACAGTACCGGGTTACACAATCCAGGAAATGAGAACGCACACAAGGCCAAGTAGAGCCGAGTAGAGCCGAGCTGGTACCATGTAGTGGAAACACGGCATAAATATACATAAATAACAAAACAATTAGAGTGTCGCTACTTTGCAGATTTTCGCTTTTCCGTCCGGAACACATTAAGCGGGAGAAACGAGGGAATACTGTAATCAAAATTTTAGGAGAGTAGTTCAATGACGATGACGGAAAATGATAGGATTCCCTATTCCCCCTTCCCCTTCACCTCCACAGCTGGAGCAGGCGCTGCGTCTGGAGACGGGGGACGGGGACCAGGACTCTCCAGAGTCTCGCAGCCTGGCGCAGCAGAACGTAGATCTACGGCGGCGGCTGGACGAGGAGCAGGCGGCCTACAAGCGCAAGCTCACAGCCTACCAGGAGGGTCAGCAGAGGCAGGCACAGCTGGTGCAGAAGCTGCAGGCCAAGGTAGGTCTGTGGCCGTCAAAAGACAGAGGGTAGAGCCGTCCGTCTGACAGCTCTTTGTACCCTGTGGTGTTTCTACTTCAGTAGAAGTTTTGGTTATTTGGTTTTTGGTAATTAGAGTTTCAACCTATTTCTTCTTCTTTTACTCCTTTATGTTTTCATGCAATTGTCTGTACTTTCTACTCCTTACATTTCTAAATTTAAGTAGTAGAAGTAAAGTTGATGCATGTGTACTAGTTTCTAACTTGTTTTTTGATGAATCATTGATCATTAAAGGCTATTGATAACATGCTTCTGAGGTATGAAGTTTAACACTATTTCAACACTTAAAGGCAACTAATCATCATATCATCTGCTCCATAAAACACGTGTTAATGGTCAGATATGTGGTTATATATGTATCTAAATATATAATGCACTATAGGCTACACCTTGGTCCATTATGGCATTTTTTCCCTTTCATCACTTCTACTTTTATACTTAAAGCAGTTTAGAAACCAATACACTTTTCTACTTTTACTAGAGTAAAAAGCTTCAGTTGATAGTTCAACCCTAGTACCCTAGTATCTGTACTTCTACTGGAGTAATATATGTGGATGGTACTTTTGACACCACTGGTCAATGGTCTACATACACTATAGGCCCCCTTTAAAAGCCCAAGAATAAAAAGGAAAAATGTTTTTAGATGGGGTTTAAAAACAGGACAAATTGGGAGCAATCTTACAGACAGAAGGAATTCGTTTCAGAGTTTGTGGAAGAAAACCAACAGAAAAGTCCCCCACAATTCAGATGCTGAAAACTTTATTTATGCCAGTGAGACAGTTATTCAAATGATATGTAAAAGTTTAGGAAATAAGTGTGAGTGTGTGAGGTCAGCAGCAGTTTCTACATAAAGAGTGCATGAAATGATGAAGGAAATAAGAAACTGCCCCAGAGAAGCACTGCAGGAAATACAGAGTATATTCACAGTTTGCACTGAAGTCCTATTGCATCATCTGGCTCTTGATTGAGGTTATGATGATTGTCATTACTGTGTTGTTTCTTCAGGTCCTCCAGTACAAGAAGAGATGTGGGGACCTGGAGCAGCTGGTGCAGGAGCGGTCCTCGGAGCTGGAGAAACACCGCCTCAGCGTGAGTGAGCTGTGTTCGTCCCGTTTCTCAGTTTTTCTGACAGCTTCCTCGTTCCTCATCCACACCGTCTCTCCACACGACTCCTCGAGCACTCCTCGCATTTTCTCGTTCAGGGCAGCAGCGAAACATCCAACGGACGCCACCCGGACGAGACCAGCAGCAACCTGGAGGACGCTCTGATCCGTCTGGAGGAAGAGCAACAGAGGTGACAGAGAGAGTGGAAGCACTATATACAACAATATATACAATAAGCCTGGTCCAGAAAGCTGGTTAAACAAATCTTAAACTGTATCAGAATCAGAGTCACTTTATTGGCCAAATGTACAATGTACACAGGAATTTTACTTGGTTTAGCAGCACTTAATATTATTTAAAGGTTATGAGAAAGACACAAATGCCTGCATATATACGATATAGACAATATATACAACAATATAATCAATAATACAATAAGCCTGTTTGAGAAAGCTGGTTAAACAAATCTTAAACTGTATCAGTGGAGGCTGAGACACTCCACACTGCAACAAAATTGAAATTATTCTAAATATGAGAAATAAACACTTTGTTTGAGAAAGAAAAGACTGGAAACAAGTCAAATTATCAGCCAGCTCAGTACGATATTTAGAATACTTGAAACTAGACGATATATCTTGGTATTAGAAAAGTGCGAAATTCCTTATTTACTATTCCCAAGCATGCTGTACTTACTCACATAGACTCAAAACTAGCTTGTCAGTTGGTATTTCACTGCTTGCTTCTTTCTTAATCTTAGAGCTACTTTATAAGACGAGTCTCGTTTACACCTCTCTGGACCTGTTGGACTGTCAATCGATCGGTCAAACTTCTTGACTTCCGATCTTTTGGATTCACTACTTTGCATCTGAGCGTGAAGCTCGTCAGTCGTGCTCTGTGGAGGCTGCGAGACAGTCCGGGTCATTGACCAGGACGAGGCCGCAGTGTTTATTTATCAATCTCTCTGTTTATTTATTTACCTTGAATTCATCTCCTGGTTTATTTCAGGAGCAGCAGTCTGTCGGCGGTGAACGCCATGCTGCGGGAGCAGCTGGAGCAGGCCGGGTTGGCCAACGAGGCGCTGAGCCAGGACATCCGCAGGCTCACCGCCGACTGGACCAAAGCCAGAGAGGAGCTGGAACAAAAGGAGTCGGACTGGAGGCGAGAGGAGGAGGTGAGGAGTTAGCAGGAGGGGGATGCTCTGGGAACGGCGAAATATGTTTTATATCCAAGGAAGAGCGTGCAAATAGGAATAGCATGTCTGCTTTACTCGTAGAGCTAACAGTGGATGGTTGTTATTACTTTTACATTTTACTGCAAATACCTGCTCATTCTACTCCACTATATTCTACATATATATATATATATATATATATATATATATGCATTTACATTAGATACAGTAACATACATTGCTTCCGTTGCATATTACAGATTGTACTGTTACACATTGTATTGAAAATCTGAAAATCAAAATCATTTTTTTCTTTCTTCAATTTCTTTCAAATGAAGTGAAAGTGATGAGGAAAATTTCAAGTTGTTTTCGTACGATTGTATCTTGTTGATAACTGGGCACCTCTATTCAATCATCGTAATTTAAGGCCAAATAATACTAGTAGATAGTAGATACCTTTTACTTTCACCCCATATTTTGCATTTTTACTTATATCCTATTTATATCTATGTTTTCATGAGCACCTCATCCCTTTATTTACAGTCACCGTGTAACAATGAAAATGTGTGAAAGTGCTGGCAAAGACTTGAGGATGATCACTTTCATCCGATTCTATGATTTGTTATGTAGAACGTATCATCCTTGCCTTTCAAAATTAAAAGGTCGATGACTAATTAAGGCAAAACAATATAACTCTGTCAGTTTTATCCTTTATAATATCTCCTTGCCTTTGCTGTTCCTCCCAGTCTTTCCACAGCTACTTCAGCAGTGAGCACGGCCGGCTGCTGATGCTGTGGCGACAGGTGGTCGGCTTCCGGAGGCACGTCTGTGAACTGAAGAGCGCCACCGAACGGTCAGACCTCAGACATGTCCAGTGAAAAGTCCCAGTCCAATGCATCTGCACCTGTTGGTTTTATTTACGCGTTAAAAAGATGTACAAACAAACAAACAAATGAGTTAGACACCTTCATATAGAAACTGCAGCACCAGTATCAGTGACCTTAGTTAATATCAAAAATAATACAAATATTGAAAAAGTGTTGAATACAGTTGAATTAAAAAAATCAAAAAATCAAATTTCAAATATGTAAAAAACATGACGATTATGGGTTTTGTTTCAAACTGTGTGTGACAGGACAGAAACTAGTTGATTTGTCTAGTTTAAAAGGTTATTTTACTAAGAGATGCAGATAAAACATAGCATGTGAAGCCCTGTGGTCTCATGTATTTGGACGTAAAAATACCAGGTACATACCACAGACTGTATGTAGAAGATGGATGTAGTCTCCCGGTTCTAAAAATGAGGCAAATGCGGAAGTGACTTTACTTGCAATTCCACAGAGATCCTCTAGGGCTTGGCTCCAAAAAACACATATATTCATTCATACTTCACTCATTAAATACTCATTCTGTATTTTTATAACTCACACCGACAACAGCAGCTAACATTAGCCATGCTAGTGTGTAACATGGTGGTTAATTAGCAAATAGTGGCGTTATTAAAAAGATATTAGAGCTTAAAGAAATGAATGAGTTCATTTGGCGAGAGAGGAGAGAGCTCCAGTCACATAAATTGGACCAATAGACTGTGTTTACCTGGTTAGTATAGTCCTGTTATTCTCTGATATCCAGTATGGATCGAATCGATCAGTGGGTGTGTGGAGGAGGACGGAGGTGAAAAGTCATATCTGTCATTCACCTCAACTCTTCCCTCCATCCCTTCCTCCGGGACTCCAGGGACCTGTCGGACATGCGTAACGAGCTGTCCCGGGCGTCCCACTCGGCCCAGGTGTCCTGCTCCGGCCTGTCGGCCACGCTCCACAGCCGGGAGGGCGGAGTCACGCAGGCCCTGGAGCGGGAGAAGACGGCGAGGGCGCAGCTGGAGCAGCAGCTGAGGGAGCGAGTGGCCGACATGATGAACCTGCAGACCAGGACGGACGCCGAGAGGAGCGAGCTCAACCTCAGGTGGGCTTCACTCACCAGTCCTCCTCTTCTTCTTACTGGTTGACCAGTATTACTGATAGAACCACTGCCAAGTTTCCATATTATTGGCCGATTCCTGTTCTGGACCACATATTTGGCTGTGTGTTTTCTGAGAATATGAATGATGAATGTTTTTGTTGGACTATGCCATGCTTAGCTATGAGGAATACATGTCTGTCAGACTCAATGTAGAATTTCTACTCAGTAGGCTAGTCTAGCTAATTTAGCTCTAGCTCTTTAATGGAGCAACATTTAGCTAGCAGTTGATCAGCACCTAAATAGCTATTTAAAAACATGTTTCAAAGAAATGTTTTTTCCAATAGATATTTCCCATAATATATACTAACAGGGTGGAACTATAAGAGTGCCTCAAACCAGTGTGTAATATATAAGGTACAGGAGAGAGTGACAGTTAATTAACTGCCTCACTTTTTCAGTTGAATTTCCCTCCAAAACGAATGATGTCACTTCACAGGAATGGCTGTATGGATTTGTAGTCTTTTATAGAGAGCCAAGAAACTAGAGGCCAACAGGGTGGAAATGAATGCAGGGACATATACTATATTGTATAATTACAGAAAACAAGATACGTTTAATCAGATTTTAATCTAATTTGTTTCTTTGCCCAAAAGTTGTACATTGATAGACCCTAGTCTATGTAAGACATACTGTAGACTAGGGTCTATCAATAAGGTTTTCATAATTTTATAGTTTATATTTACTGAGGAAGTTGAATACATTGCATTTCAGACAAGCTAAAATGAGTGCATTCTCCACAGAAATGGTGGAGAGTCATGTAAAAAACGTATAAATAATCATTTATCTTTGCTAGAGCAATAGAAACACCTAAACACGTAATAAAATAGGTTTGTTTTAAATGTTTGTCTAATTTTGCGAAAGAATAAGAGCCAGGTAAATATGGCGACATGAATATGTGAAATGTAAGACAGGAAAGACCCCATCAGGACAATCAACAACTACTTAAGATGATCTTTTAGTCGGTTTTAGCTTTGAAAAACCTTTTTGAAAATGAAAGTAAGTCAGAATTCTACGATGGATAGTGTATAATGGATAGTATGGGATAGTGTAAGATGTTATTGCTCTTTGTGGAATCTTTCAGGCTGTCGGACTCGGTGCGAGAGGGTGAGAGACTGAAGGGACAACTAGAAGAGAAAGAGCGAGAAGTCGTGGCACTGATGAGGGTTCTTGAGGTGGGCAAACACACACACACACACATTGTGGTTGATTTCCAGTCGTCCTTCCATATTCATGATATATGTTCTATCCACTTTGTTTCTGTTAACCTTTCTGTGCTTTGTTTATTCCATTAAGCACTTTGTAAATTTTATTTTTAAGAAAAATAACCTTTGCTAAACAAAAAGACATGTCAGGCTTCGTTGTAGAGCCTCATTAAACTTCCTGATCTGCTTCTTGGTCTTCCCCCTCAGGAGCGGAGCGACAACGATGAGACCGACCTGCAGGTGATGAGGACACAGACGGACACTCTGCTCGACGCCCTGCGAGACATCGCTCAGGTGAGAGCACCGAAGCACCCGCACCTCGACAACCCTGATATTCCCATCTCTGACACTTTCCTCCTCTCGTCAGACGGTTCTATCGGACGGAGAGTCGTCTTCTGAGGCGGACCAGGACAACTCGGGGACTCCGCTGATGCCGCTGATCCGAGGCCCTTCGTCCTCCTCCTCCTCCTCCTCGCCCCGCCGGTCGACCTCCCCCTCCCGGACGTCTGCGCTCGCTCTCGTTCCGGATTCGGCTCTGTCCGCCCTGCGCTCTGCAGTCACCAACAAGACGCTGCAGCTGCAGGTGACATCTCACTTTTCAACCCGGCGCTCTGCTAATGTCATGCAAAACACAGAGACTGTCTGCTTTCAAGACTCAAGACGTCTGTTGTCATTGAACAGCTGCCTGTACAATGACATTAGAGCTGCAAGGCCTCTAAGCTGCAAGATTAAAATGATGAAGTGCAAACTATCAATATACAGAAGAGCATAAGGGAAAAGGTGTATTTATATGTCCCTATATTAATAAAGGGGCATATTAATAAATATAAAACAATACTAAAACTGATGGGAGAGAGGAGTACGTAGAGGAAATATCTTTAACTAATACAGTCGTATTATTATTATTCGATTATTATTCTTGTTTACATGCCATGGAGAAGGTTAGGATAAATGCCTAATGATAAACTCAAATTCACATTCATCCTGAGTAATGTTTGAGTTAGTTTATGTCTTATTTTGATTGAGACTTATTTCAAAGGGACATTGCAAGTAAGATTGTTAGTTTTGTGTTTCTCAAAATGTCAGCATTTCTATATATGTTATCATAGGGGTATTATGACCTCTGCTAATAATCTGACATATTCTCAAAAAGAAGTTTAGATATATTGTGTGACAATAAGCTCGACAGTCAGCCATCTTGAAAGTACAGTGGCTGGCGAGGGACAAACAGCACCTACGTGTTTTCCCCGGCTTTTTGATACACGCAGGCTACCGTAGTTGCAATACCTCTTTCAAACAAGGAGGCGCCAGAGTGACCTATTGGTTTGAATGAATTACACCATTTCAACACGAGATAAATCGCACTCAGTGTCCCTCCCAGATATGACCTCATAGGGGTCATGCTAATGAGAAATGTCTGTCTTCATAGTTTTAAAAACAAACATGGATAAATACTCACCCACCATGCTTGTGTTTTACAGGACGTCCGAGGGCGTCTGCTGTCCGCTCAGTCCTCAGTCCAACAGTTGCGTAAACAGCTTTCTGAGGCAGATTCGGCTAAACGGGACGCGGAGCAGCGAGTGCAGACGCTGCAGAGGGAGCGGGATGCGTCGCAGCGAGACAGGGAGGTGGCTCAGAGAGACCGAGACCGTCTGAAGCTGGAGCGAGACTCGCTGGCCAGGTTTCACCATCACTTACTCTTTATTAGAATCTGCTGCTCACCCTCAGATCCCGTACTAACCCAGATGTCTGATCTTCCCCCTACCCACCTCCCGTGTGATTGCAGTGAGAAAGCTAGCTTGGAGAAGGCGGCGCAGTCGGCTCAGAGCACGGGCCAGATCCTGCAGATGGACCTGGAGAAGCTGCAGCTGGCTGTGGCGTCCGCGCAGCGCGAGCGAGACCACGAGAAGGAGGAGAAGGAGGCGGCGGCTCAGGAGAGAGAGAGGGCGAAGGCCGAGACTCAGAGGATGTGAGTCACCCACCTGATTGATCCAGCGACTGCGACGTGGACGCTTTAATCCACAGAGCGATTAGCCGGTCCATTCAGAAGATCTGATTTAGCGCCTCATTCAAGGAGATCTCCCACACACACACACACACACACACACACACACACACACACAGATAAGCCAGCAGAGCCAGTGGCTCAAGGGGACGCTGACACAGCTCGAGTTTATAGAGTCCAAACCGTCCCACCCAGACCAGACTCGACTCATCTCATTGACTGAGCTCAGACCCTCAGAGAGTCGATCGGTCAAACTGTGTGCTCTCCATTTGGCTTCAATGTTGAAAACCGAATATCATTATATTTCTGCTTTCACTGCTTATTATGTGCCGGGTCTGTCTCAAAAAATCCATTAAAATAAATATATTTAAGTTTGTCGCTGGAAGGCGACAAAATGTGACGTGGTACAGGCAGTTCTAACTGTGGGAAATATAAGAAATTCCTCTCTAAACTGATTTTTTTTAACATTTTGGATTTTGCTCTCTCAACAATTGGAGTCAATGCAAAAATGAAAATTTTAAACATCAGTTACATTAAAATATAATATATATTTTAGATAAATATAAGATTATAAAATTTTCCAAACATCATCTACCATGACTCCAAAATGTAGCACACTGAAACACTGAAAATGTAATTCACCAAATATTTTACAATTTCACAACTTCACAATTTTGTTTAAAATGTAATTTATGGTCAAACATTCCGAAAATCTTCCAAAAAATCTGTGTGGATCATTTGTGAAGCACAGCCTGAAGATACTCTACCAACTCTGGTGTCAATTGAGTAAAATCCGTGGGAGGAGATAAGTTGAAAAAGTTTTACAGTGATAGACTTTATAATAATATTTTACAGTATGTACAAGTTTCTTCAGTGTTGGGGCTACATTTTGTTGCAAATCTGGAGCACACATGGTTGATTTGTTTGCTTGCTATAGTGTCCCCATGTTTTTGGGCAATCTGGCCTCTTTTTGCTTTTTCTCATACGTGAGAAGTATGATTTCCTCAGTAGAAGAAGAAGAAGAAAGAAGAACATGCAGCCTAGGCTAGCCTAGGTCCTAAATATTTATCATACTGAAAACAGGAATGGAGCCAGTTGTTGGCCATGTAAACCTGACGGGCGTGTGTTTGTCCGGCTGCAGACAGAAGCAGTGGGAGCAGAGCGAGAGTCGAGCCTCGGCCCAGCGGGTGGAGCTGTCGGCGGCCCGGGAGGCTCAGCAGCAGGCGGAGGTGGAGATGCAGCTTCTGGAGCGAGAACGGACCCAACTCAAGGAGGCTCTGGCTCGGGTGAGACAAAGATAGATCACAATCCCGCTAGAGCTCTTAAAGGTGTCGCGCTCTCTATTCTCTGTATGTGTGTGTGTGTGTATGTGTATGTGTGTGTGTTAGGGTGACCAGGCCTCAACAAAACCAAAAGTGGGACAAAATGGGTGTGTTTGTGAGGGAGTATTAAGTATTAAGTGCTGGCACAAAAAAAAAACTGACTGCAAGCCTTATATGGTTTTCCCTTGTTATTTCTTTATTTTATAGGATGGAGGATCTTAATGGTTGGAAGGTGTATAACATAACATAACATAACATGCAGTAGTAGATCGGGGGTGTCGGGGGGACTTGCAGTGATGCTCTGACGGTATCCATGGCAACCAGGTTGTTGTTGGTGTGGAGTGGAGTCTATGTGGTCGGCAGTTGTAGTTGTTTTATTGCATAATAAACATCCAACTCTTCTAAACAAACATCTAAACAAACCTTGTTTTCTTCGTAAGAACGTGTTTATGGGAACAGTCCTTATAGTGTGCTGAAGCAGAGCAATACTGGGACCTCCATCCTTCTTCTCCTCTTTCTACATCCATCTATTCATTCATTTATTCAGTTTGTTACCTGCTTTGTACCCATTAATGTTGCGAGGATCTTTACCTGTGCTTCTTACATCTCTGCACGCTTCGTACCACTATGCGAAAGGTTTAAAAACAGTGGTCTAGCGGACTGGGCAGCCCAGAAACCACTACCTCAATGGTAAAGGATGCTGTCATTTTTACTTCATTTTCTTTCACTCCATCCATCTTACACTTATTATGGTACTGTATCTTATATATTGTGAGTTTCTGTATTCATATTACGTACTTAGCTTATATTTGCATATTTCTATTTTATACTTCAGTAGTTATTCTTATTGTATTTTTCTTTTTATTCTTCACTTCTCTCTAATTGGCTTTGGGCCTTGGGACCACGGTGACCAGTTTCATTTCACCTCATGTCAACATGTGTCAGAATGACAATAAAGCTCCTTGAATCCTGGAACAGTGAAGTCCTGGAAGTGATGATGATGAAGACAGTGCTACTATGACAGTAGAAAAAGAGTCTAGAGTGCAGAATATATCATGGCAACACCGTGGCACATCACCATGTCCTACAAAATTGGGACACCCAGTTATAAGGGACACGGTCTCAATTTGCGTGACCCTTGAAAAGAGACAGAAATGCGTGGAATCACGCGCAAAACGGGACATTTGGTCACCCTAGTGTGAGTGTGTGTGTGTATATATGTGTGTATATGTGTGTATGTGAGTGTGTGACAGGCCTCTCTCCCTGTCTCCAGACTGAGAGCAGTAACGCGGAGATGTCTCTGCTGCTCAACAAGCTGCAGTCTGAGGACGCCGCTCTCAGGGACTCGCTGGCCAAGATGGGGAGCATGAACGAGGGTCTGGCCCAGGACAAAGCCAACCTCAACTCCTACATCCTGCAGGTGACCACGTCTTGGTACAATACGTAGAAGTGATGTCACCCTTGGTACCATTTTGTACTTGCTTTGTGCACATGTACCCAGTCGTAGATGTGATCCATGATGTTGCACTTATAAACACAACAAGCAGCAAGGTTCTGTAGTCCAGTTGTAACAATAAAAGTATTGAAATGCAAACTTTCACTTTCAGGCTTACTGTTGGACACGCATGAGTCTTGAATTAGAATGAAATAAGTCAGTAGAGCTTCACAAATGTACGACTAAAATTGCTTGTCCTTGCATATAAATATGCATTATAAGCCACTGCGATCATCCTCATGCATTTGACAGGGATGTCGTCATTGTGGAAACAAATATCTCAGGATTTTAGTTTCATCTGTGCTTCCATGTCACTTGTGCTACATGTTTGGTTAAGTGCACATGCACATACTAGTTAACAACGACCTTCTGTTGTAAACACTGCTTCTTGAATGCAGATTTCCCCAATGTTGGACTGATTAAGGATTGTACGTACACTGCCTGGCCCTAAAGACAAATCTATAAGTAGAGAGGCAGGTGAAGTGATGCTCCATCCTGCCTAGAGCTCCTGTCCAGGCCTGTGGATGTCCTGCTATGATCTAGGTTCAGCAACAGTTTGTCTCCAAAGAATGAGCTCAGATGAAAAGCTGAACACACTGAGTGACCAGGTTGTTCCATCTATGGGTTTTTATGGAGCTCAGATTGTGAAAGAGTAGTTCAGGGAGCAGGAGACATCATGTTCACACATGGGTTGGCCACCACAGAGTCCAGACCTGAACCATCAGTGAGAATCTTTGGGATTCTCTGGAGAAGGCTTCAGGCAGTGGTCAGACTCTCCATCATCAATACAAGAACTTGGAGTAAAATGAATGCAACACAGGATGGAGATAAATCCTGGGACACTGCAGAAGATGAAACAAACACAGTGAATGTGTGCAGTAATCAAAGCTTAAGGCGGTCCAACAACATATTAGAGTGTGTGTGAGTAGAGAGAGAGTATATTATAATATTAGAGAGAGAGAAAGAGAAATAATTGTATTGATTTTTTTAGATATCTTCTTATTGGTGTTGTTTGAATCACATTATTAATGTGACTGATTAATGGTTTTTGGCTCTTTGAGGTTGTAGTGGGAAAGACAGGTTTTGTGAACGTTCATTCATCCATCTATCTAGCATCTAATGAAGCCTCAGGGGCTAATTTTAGCTGTCTCCAGCACACCTGGACAACAAAAGCTGTGTATGCACCCTGGAGAGGTTGCTGGGCTATCACAGGGCACATACACACACACACAGTGTCCTGACTTCCCACTCTTCCCACTGCGTCCCAGCTGGAGGAGGAGAAGTCGGTCCTGCAGTTGCAGAAACGCGAGGCGGAGCAGGAGAAGCTGACGATCAGGGACGAGCTGGTGCGTCTGGAGCAGGACCGACTGGAGCTGGACTCGAACCGCATGTCGCTGCACCACTCGCTGCAGGACGCGGAGCTGAGCCGGGCGGGAACGGAGGCGGAGCTCCAGAGCCTGCGAGCCGACAGGCTTAAGCTGCAGGAGAGAGTCAGTCAGGTAACAGAGCAGATTATACGGCTCCATCGCTGCCCTAAAAGAGTCCAGACAGCCTGCTGTTCGGCCGGCTAAAATGGGAATAGAAGCTGCTGGGGAAAAAGGTGCACACGCAACCAGTGGACAGTCTGAGGAAACCCAGACAGGAAGAGCCTGGGAACAACAAGACAAAAACAAAAAATGTTGACAAAATCCCCCTAAAAAAGCCAAAGGAGTCCAGTAAATGACAGTAATGTTGTACAAATAGAATCCTGCTTTTATGTGTGTTGGAAATACTTAATAATGTAGAAGACTCAAGAAGAGTCTTTTTAGAAGACCACTTTTTTGTCTTTTTACATTCACAAAATGAAGTATTGTAACTCACTGAGTAAGGAATACACACTATAAATACTTATATATACTTTGTGAAGCCAATATAGGTTAGGGTTGCATGTGTGTGAATGTGTGGGTGTCATATTACATATCTGTCTATTACTTTCTTTAAACGTTCTTTTTGAAATCTTATTTCTTTTTTATTTATTTAAATGGAACAGAGCACATTAATCATAATATAAATATGTAGGATTGTAGCAAAAGTGTTAAGTTCAATTTGCTGATCCACATACATAAAAACAGTCAAGACAACACAACAGTACGAACAAAAGAAATAAAAGAAAAACTAAATAAATAAACAAATAATAGAAACAGTAAAAACAAACTTGTCTGATGTTTGTATGTGAATGAGAATGTGATGTGATGTTTTTGGGCTTGATGTAAAACTTTGAATAGCCAGAAATAGACTGCATTATAAATCAGTCAGTCTTTATTTATAAAACACATTTCATACTCATTGTGCTCTACAAAGGTTACAGCGGTTGTAATAAAGTGCAACAATGCTAGACGCCCCATGCCTTCATGCCCTAGCATCAGCTGAGGAACGACTCCCTAGAAAAACCATTAGAGGGGGGAAAAAATGAAAGAAACCTCAGGGTGAGAGACAGAAGAGGGGATCCTCACCCTCACAGACAGGCAGGCACAAACAGAACAGATTACATTTATAATTCACAGATTACAGCAGCAGCAGTAGGTGGAGATTCAGCACAGTATCCATGGGGTCTAGGAAGGGGAAAGCATAGACGTGTTAGTCCAGTGCAGTCAAGGAATCACAGCAAACATCATAGCATCACAGCAGTAAGAACAGGAAACTTTATAATATAATAGTGATAGAGACAGATAGAGCAGAGTGAGGGGGAGGAAAGACTATTAAACAGTGTTTAGCAAGACGTGTTGTTTTCATCATAGCTCCCCGTAAAAGAAATTTTAAAAAAAGATATTTTCTTCATCTTCATCTTCTTCTTCTGCCTCCAGCTCTGTGGGGAGGTGACGTCTCTGGGCTCGGAGCTGAGTCTGATCAGAGGAGAGGGTCAGAGGAACGAGGTCGCCCTGGAGGAAGCCGGCCGCAGCCGGGCCGAGCTCGCCCGAGACAAAGCGGCGCTGGTCGTTCAGCTGGCGGCGTCCGAGAGAGAGAACACGGTGCTGTCGGAGGAGCTCACTGCCTCCAGGTCTGAGCCGACGCTCCTTACTTCATCTTCTTCTCAGTCTGGATCAGCGATCCAGTGTGGATCCACACTGAAATACCGCTACTACTACTACTACTACTACTACATTTATAGCCATTTATAACTTGAAATTATTGAGACTAAACAAAATAATTTTTCATCATCAACAAGGTGAAAGTATTGAATGAATATTGAATGAACAATGAATGCTATCTAGCTTAGATAACACTCATCTGATAGGAACTATTTCTCCGTCCACCTGCTGAAGTCACACATGAGTTATCTTCCTCCATAAATTCTTAAGACAGTGAGAACAGAGTTCACACTGAAGACTTAAGACACTTAACGTCAATCATGACGTTTGTTTGACTGTGGCCCCCCCTGCAGGTCGGAGCGCGAGTCTCTGGAGACGAGTCTGTTTGAGATGCAGCAGCAGCTGGTCCAGATGGAGTCCCGCAGGGAGCAGGCCGAGGCGGAAAACCAAAGTCTCCGAATTCGCTGCGAAACTGTGTCAGGTAGATGCAGTGGACGACAGTATATGCAGTGTATACAGTATATTCACTGTACAGACAGTAGCACCCCACCCCAAATTATCAAATTGGGGTACAGACTTGTAGTATGAAGTATGCCCGGGCCTTTAGAAGAGGACTTCTTTAAAAGAGAAAGTTAAACAGATGAAAGTTTCAGTAGGAGTCTGCTTCTGAGTGAGCTGCACTCGAGCTGTTTGCCTGGTTTGATAGGTGTCGTATTGTGGTCTCGTCTTGGGGAACTGTTAAAACTCAAAACTGAATAAAGAACTCAGGAGTCTGAGTTTACGTCTTGACTCTAAGTTGAATTCTGACCTGAGGCAGAGAGCAGGGAGGAAGCTTGATCTCAAAATAAAAGGTCAATAAAATTCTCCTTAATGAAGAAGTAAGACACAACCTGAGGCTGAAATCCGACACAGTATCCTTTAATCTTGGCCAAGAGGAGCAAGGCAGACAGTGCCTGTCCTCACTACAATGCTCAACATCTCTCCACAATCTACAGTCCATTTTGTCTTAAGGAACTAGGGGCTTCCTCCCTCTCCTACTGTAGAGATATTACAGGCGTCCTGGACTGGATTCCTTGGGTGGGCATTAGCCTCAGCCTTCAGTGTCCCGTCTGCTTCTCCTTATCAATCATTGTTGGTAGCAATGTGGACCCTAGTTAACAGCCCTAGCTAACCCTCTGGGGTCAACATGTTAATATGCAGCACTCACCCTTAGGTGACCACAAGTATGCAACAAGTCCCGTCCTTACTTTCTCCAACATTAGAGGACAGGAAGGGGAATATAGTTCAATTCAAAGCAAAAATTCAAAGAAAAGAAATAGAGTTTATTAAATCTAACATATATATTGCATTAGTTCAAACAAAGGAATAGTATTTGTTGCATGCATTTGATTATAATCTGCATTTAACTGAGAATGTTTGATGTAATTAAATCAATTGACATGAAGCCGGTTTTCAAGTTTGGAAAGTTTGAGGTAGAACCTACAGACTAAAGTCCGACTGCATCTTTCCTTCTGGATGTGACTCTGCAGCCGAGCTGAGGCGTCTGCGCTCGGACGGGGAGAACATGTCGGCGCAGGCGGAGAGAGAGAAACAGGCTCTGACGCAGACTCTGAGCGCGGTGCAGCTGGAGGCCCAGCAGGCTTTACGCAAGGCCATCTCCGAGCATCAGGAGGAAGTGGAGAGGCTGCTCTCGGAAAAGGTCAGGAGAGCTCGGAAAAAAACTGTTTTACCTCGATGTTGTAAAATAACAACAGTCTGGTCCTGGATGGAGAAGTCCAGGTCCCCAAAACGTCCTCATTCATTTATACATATTTGACATTAAAATGCAGCACATTGAAACAATACCCGCCCTACTCCAAAATGATTTACATATACCTGCCATACCTGACCCCTGGTTTATGCATAATATCTCATTCTGACTACAACATAGAAGGTAGCAGATGTGTACCTGCTACCTTGCTTCCTCACAGATGAAAGTAGTTTCTGACCTACTTACAGCCAGCCTAAAAACAAATCCAAAATGGTAACTGAGAAATTAATCCACGTCGTCTCCCAGCACAAAACTGTGTACAACAGACTTTCGTGGAGCTGTAAGAAAGTGTGGCACAACTTTCCAGATCGTTCTCAGATTTACTTTAGGATCACAGCAGTCTAGTCCGATAAACTGTTAGCACACCGGGAGCCACACGTTAAAAAATAAGAACAGACAGCTAATTTCCATGATCCAATTGATCCTGACCAGAGAGAGAGAGAAAGAGAGAGATCAACTCTGGTAGAAAACTATGATGATCAACCATGATCTTGTCTGTAAATGTATTTTTGTCTCACTATCACTTGACGACTCTGTTTTCTCCCTTTAACAGAAAATAAAATCACGTAATGATAAAAACGCAATGGAAAGGCAAAGGCTTTAAACCATTCCAGGACCTCCTTTAAAATGGGAACTGTGCTTCACTGCACGGCTGAGATGCTGGCGATGTTTCATCCAGGCGTGACATCTGTGTGTGTGTGTGTGTGTGTGTGTGTTACAGGAAGTGGTGCGGCACAGTCTGCAGATGGAGCACGAGGTGGCTGTGAGGAAGCTGCGGCAGGAGGTGGAGGAGCAGGTCCTCCGAGCGGAGCGAGAGAGAGAGGAGCTGAGGGAGGAGCTGAGGAGCCTCCAGCACGACAGAGACCAGAGTCTGCTGCAGGCCGAGACGGAGAAGCAGCAGGTCTGTCCGAACCCACCGGTCCCACCTCTCATAGAAAACAGAATAGGATGCAAAACTTTATAGTACAGCCAACCTGGGAAAGCACCTGTCAGCAGGAGTTACGTAAAACAAATTCCAGCAAGAAGTACATTTTTGTTGTTTATTATATTTGCTCTTTATCATTATTATTGTACTGTTTATTATTAATATTTGATGTTTATTGTTTGCTCTCTTTTATGTCAACTTTTATATGCTGCTGGAAAAGTACATTTCCCTGAGGGAGTCATCCCAAAGTGACCAATAAAATTCAATCTAGTCAAGTCAAGTCTAGTCTAGTCTACAAATGTTCTGGGAGCATCTAACATTTGTCAAAACTAGCAGATTCTTCATGACCTTGAACTGAAATTTATGATGCATAATTCCAGAAACAGGAAGAGCATGCATATTCCACACCCTCGTTTTAATGCTTTGACAAAACCAAACCAAATATGTGATAGGTTTAACACAGACACTCATTTGCTTTCCCAGAGAAAGAAAAACATCATTAGACATTTATTAGATTGCCCACTCAAGGAAGTTTCTTACATGACTTTTATATCCTTTTTACTAAACTATTGTTATTGCTATTCATAATGTCACTGTATTAATTACAATGACAGCTGAGTTTTTTCTGACTGGGTGAACATTAACCTGTGCTCTGTCTCTGCAGGCGTTGTCTCTGAAAGAAGCAGAGAAGACGGTTTTGTCCGACAGGGTCTCCTCGCTTCAGGCCGAGCTCTCGGCTGCAGGTCTGGAGTCCGAGCGCCTGGCGAGAGAAGCCTCCCATTACAAAGAGCAGGAGCAGGTGATGAGCTGTCTGAGTTTTTTTTCCCCGTCTGGGTTTTCTGAGGTTCTCCGTAGCTAACTCAGGCTCCTTGTTTGTTTGTTTTTTTGTCCTGGCACAGATCAGAGTCGGGGCTCTGAGCAGCGAGCTGCAGGAGCTTCGCTCTCAGCTGGAGGAAGCTGCGTCCTCACATGAGCGTGAACTTCACAGCCTGCGAGAGACCTGCGCTGATCTGCAGGCGAGAGCCGACGTTGCACTCAAAGAGGTGAGAGAGAGATTTTGTCATGTTAACAATAGAAAAATGTTTGCATTTATATCACAATTTCTGTCATTATGCATGAACTGAGATAAAGGATACGGTGCTAAATGACAAGAGGTGCAAAAACAATGAATCTCTGCTTAGACCATTACTCCATCCACATTTCTCTCATGTTCGTCTCAAATGTATATACATACATTTATATGTGTGCACGTGTATATACTTCACAAACAGTCTAATGCCCCTAATGAAAGTCAAGCCACTCTTTGGTGATTTATCCAGAATTCATTTTGTGGTTCAAGTTTCATCACAGCTGGTCCTGTTAACAACAACAACAATGAAGATATTGGATGAGCATATTTAGTGAGGTGTTCAATATGAGCAGCAGCGTGAGGGCGTGAAAAGTTAATGATATATCAATAGTAATGTTCCTGGACATCCACCGAATTTTCACTGCCAACAAAGCTTCACCTGCAGCGAACGAGGCGGAGATATCCCATGGATTAGTTAATTAAAACCACAGCCTCCTGCATTGTAGAACAAGTACTTTGCCACTGTACTCGAGTACATTTTTCATGTCTGTACTTTGCTTCAGTAGAATTAACTGATGATACAGAAAATATCTGTACTTTATTTATGCATACTGTACTGAAATATCTAACACACTTTAACTTGGCACAAATGTATTATAACAAATTAAAAATTAATAATCTGTTTGAACAGGTCAACACGTTCATGTTATATTGTGGAAAAAAAAAACAGAGACACCTGCCACTGAAACTCTAATAGCCACGGTAACCATGGCGACCATGCTATGGAGACCACGGCAACCGTGTAACTATGGTATGGAAACCATGGCAACCAGAAATGAAACGCGTTTCAAAAGTTTTAGTAATCAATATTGCAAGAACATTAGGCCTTGTTGAGAGTAGAGCTCCTGTATGTGTCCTCACATCAACTTAGCAAATATAAAGAATAATTAATGATTAATTTTCAGGGTTGATTCTTTACTTTGTCCCATGGTAGTTTATATGACAGTCACTCAGGCCCAGTGTTGGAATATTATGTACAGAAACATCGCAGGTTTGAAATTAAATCTGAGAAATAGTTTTCCCAAATAATTAGATACCTCTGTGTTCTATACATTATGATAAACTGACTTCAATCTTGTCAAATCCAGTTGAATAAAACAGAGAAGAGCTTGTTTAGAAACTTACAAATCGTCTTGCAGAAAAAGAACATTTGCAGATCTAACTTTTTAGGATGGCTCAAAGTGATGTTTCAATACATGCAATACAATGCAATGTATAATTTACCTAAATAGGGTGATTGATGCTGTACTTTTACTCTAGTTTCTCAGTTTTCTCTAGTTATTTTTGCTTTGAGTAAAGTACAGACTTCCCCTCGACTGACCCACTCCCTCCAGCTGGACCAGTGCAGAGCGTCTCTCTCGACCGCCGAGGAGAGCAGAGACCAGCTGCGTCGTGACACCCTGGACGCAGAGCGGCGTTACAGCCAGGCTCAGGACGCCTCCGAAAACTACAGGAGGGAGGTGACGGAGCTGAGGCGCAGCCTCGGGGACGTGACCAAGGAGCGGGACACCATCAGCCTGTCAAACAGCCAGCTGAGAGACACCCTGAGGGGGGCAGAGACGGAGAGGATCAGGTAGGTAAACGCTCCGGCTGAGTGGACATTAATCAGGATTGGAATTGGTTATATTGTGGAGTTGATAGATAGATAGATAGATAGATAGATAGATAGATAGATAGATAGATAGATAGATAGATAGATAGATGGATGGATGGATGGATGGATGGATGGATGGATGGATGGATGGATGGATGGGTGGGTGGGTGGGTGGGTGGATGGATGGATGGATGGATGGATGGATGGATGGATGGATGGATGGATAGATGGATAGATAGATAGATAGATAGATAGATAGATAGATAGATAGATAGATAGATAGATAGATAGATAGATAGATAGATAGATAGATAGATAGATAGATAGATTCAAACATTAAACCTGGATGTGTATGGATCACTCCATAGCCTCATAGTTCTAGTTACCACTTAGGTCGGGGGAAAGGTTGCCAGATCTGTGCAGAAATTAACTGTACTATTCCCAAAACCAAAATTCTATCTTAATAAGAGCATCTAAAATGCTCTTGATGCTGATGAAACCACTGTTCCATACTTTCTATCTATGCGTTAACACCAGAGAGCAAGGTCGGCTGGTGGGAAGTTTGTTGCAGCTTCTATAAAAAGAAAAAAAAAGTTCTCGCTGTCTTTATGGTTTTTTACCCACTAGATAATTAAAAACAACAATCGACAGGATATAGTCGGCTAACAGAACATAAAAACAGCCTTTCTTTCTTCTCTGATTCTATCTCTCCAGATTCTATGTTCGATCTATCTATCTCAGAGTTCTTTCTAAACCGACGTTTCCAACTGACACTTTTGAGTGACACATTGTCTCCTTCAACTTTGATTTGATTTTAACTGTATTTAACAGTATCTGTCTATTATATATGTATTATTATCATATATTATTGCATATTTTTTATAAAACTGTGACGTTATGATATTTACTTTTTGCTTGGGACATTTTTGTGCCTTCAGCGTTTCCATAGCAACAGTAGTTCAGACGACAGGTAGTCAGGGAGAGACAGACAGTAGGAAAAATCACGTCTTTCTTTATTTTTTTGGACAGAAAACATTTGCTGTGAGTAATATTTAAGTCCAGATGTTATAGTACTGTGTTTAGAAAGTGTTGTTATTAGTGTTATGGTGAGTGATTACAGTGGAGATTGTTTATTAATTCATATATGTCCATAACTGTTAACATCCTTATGTAATGTGTCCTTTTTTCTATCATCTTAAACTTGCTCAGTCTAAAATTGTATTCGGAGATGATAACATATATTTGTATGTTTGTTTAGTTTGATCTTACACTCTTTAAATACATAAACTGAATTGAACTGTGTGTGTTTTGTGTTATCCAGCGTTAAGCGTCAGTGTGAGGAGAAGGAGCAGCGTCTGGCCGTGCTGGAGGAGAACTTCACCTCTGCTCAGAAGGAGGTGACGGAGCTGAGGAGCACCCTCAGGGAAGTGGAGAAGTCACGGCTCGAGGCGAGACGAGAGCTACAGGAGCTGCGCAGACAGGTCAGACCTCGTACTTTGCACCTTGTCTTTAAGCAGCAGACATGTTACCAGGCTTGATGCCGACCCCGTCTCCTACATCACACTATTTGCTATCAGGACAGATTGGGCCATATCTACTTTCACTGAGCCTGAAGCTGCTGGCTTCAAGTTCTGGTCATTTCTGCTCGTCTGCAGGGTTCAATGCTCCACAGTTAGAGCTGCAACTATTGACCGATTAATCACTTAATGAAATAATCAACAACAATTTTGATAAAAGATTGATTGACTTAAGCATTTAAACAAGAATTGGAGAAGGATTTAAAAAATAAAGTCTCTGATGCTCTCTGATCTCATCTTCAGACTATTTTCTGGTTTCTTTAGTCCTTGATGACAGAAAATTGACCAAACAGACCATTAAAAGTCATTGTGGTTTTTGTGGACCAGGCATTATTTGTTATGCAATTTTTGCATCATTTTATGAAGAAAATAATGCAGATTCATTTACTAAAAAATAATTGTTTGTCGGAGCATTTATTTTAACAATCAATTAGTGATTTTAAGCATTTACATTTATTTCCAGAATGATTTTAAGAAATTGGCTCAAAATTCTTGAATCTCACCTTCTAAAAGCCCAAAATCTTCATGTTTTGGCCTTTTAAGTCTTCTGTGGCAGAAAATTGAATGTCCTTGAAGCGAGGAAAAAAAACCTCATGTTGGCTTTGGTGAAACAAGCATGAACAATTCTCACAGTTTTTTCATCATTTTATAAACAAAACAACTAATCGAAATGAGAGTAGTAAAGAAGTAATTGTCAGATTAATCGATCATAGAAAACAATCTTTTGTCTTAGCCCTGCTTACAATAACCCCTAGTTCATTGTGTTCATCAACCCAACATGCATCATGCCCCTATTTGACGTAGACTGCTTGTGCATCTTCTGTCTTAAGATGCCAACTTTTTACGTCTTATGATGTTTTGACCGGAAAAGCTTCCCACTGAGGATTGTGGGTTTGGCAGGTTGGAAGGGAAAAGGGGCGGTTCTGATCCAAATGAACATCTTAAGACGTCAAAAATTGGCATATCTGCACACTCGGTAGTCTGAAGAATGTAGAGGAGTCTTTGCTGGAACTCTTGGGTTTTACTTTTGTGACGTAGTTTGATTTTCTTCAGAGTCACTTGGGACAAAAGTGATTGCTGAATGACTGAAATGTGAATGTGAGAAGAGGAGAAGTGAGATGACACAGTGTGCCGTGATGCTTTGCTCCAGCTGAAGGTCCTGGACACAGAGAAGGAGCATAAAGGCAGGGAGGTGGCGGAGCTGCAGTCTCGTCTGTCGCTGGGGGAGCAGAGGGAGGAGGAGAGGGGGAGGGAGGTCCTCACCCTCAGGCAGAAGATGTCCGAGGCTGAGACGACCCGGGACTCGCTCAAGAAAGAGGTGATGACTCTATCTATCTATCTATCTATCTATCTATCTATCTATCTATCTATCTATCTATCTATCTATCTATCTATCTATCTATCTATCTATCTATCTATCTATCTATCTATCTATCTATCTATCTATCTATCTATCTATCTATCTATCTGTCTGTCTGTCTGTCTGTCTGTCTGTCTGTCTGTCTGTCTGTCTGTCTGTCTGTCTGTCTGTCTATCTATGTCTATCTATCTGTCTATCTGTCTGTCTGTCTGTCTGTCTGTCTGTCTGTCTGTCTGTCTGTCTGTCTATCTATCTATCTATCTATCTATCTATCTATCTATCTATCTATCTATCTATCTATCTATCTATCTATCTATCTATCTATCTGTCTATCTATCTAGACTGTTCAGTCTAACCTTTAATACCTCATATTATAACTGATTCCCTCATTAAGACGGACTCTCTAGTGTTTATCTCTCACAGAAGTTTTTCTGTTTTCCCCATTCTGTTCAAATGCCTCATGTGTGTTTGTTTGTTGTTTTCTTTCTCCTCTGTAGCTCTCTGTGACTCAGCGGCGCCTCCTGGAGTCGGAGTCTGGCTGGCGTGGCTGTGAGCGGGACCTGACGGCTCAGCTGCAGGAGGCTCGAGGCTGCGAGAAGAAGCTTCAGGACGAGGCCAAGAACCTGGCTGTGCGGGCCCAGGCCTCCCAGGAGTCTGCGGCTCAGGCCGGGCTGCAGCTCAGCGAGGCCCAGGGCCGCCTGGCCGCCACCGAGGCCGAGCTGAGCCGAGCCGACGCCGCCCGGCGGGACCTGGAGTTCCGGCTCAGCAGCATCCAGTCCGCCCTGACCCGGACGCTCGGCATCGGAGCCGGAGGCAGAGGAGGCCGGGGCCGCAGCCCGGGGGCCAGCTCGGCCTCGCCCGGCTCCATGTCCCGACACCAGAGCGTCTCCCCGCTGCGCTCCTCGCTGTCTCCTCCTAAAGGTCGGTGACGTCTGGCAGCTACAGTGGAGCTGGAAAAAGCTATTGGTCAAAAGACGTATGAAAAGTCCCGGACTTTGCTTCTTTATTCATGCATATGTTTCAGACTTGGCAACTAAAAAAGGGGCAAATCTGAGCAGTATATGACATAAAATCCAAATATATAACAAATAGTACAGCAGCAACTAATCAGTTAATCAACAAAATAACAACAATAATTCTGATAATCAATTCATTGATTTAAGCAATTAAATAGAAATTAAAAAGGATTTCAAGAAATCAGCTCCAAAAAACTTGAATATTTTCTGGTTTCTTTAGTCGATCATAGAAAATTGAACAAACTGACTATTAAAGGTCATTTAAAGACCTTGTCTTGGCTTTTGTTGAACAGGTGTTAACAATTTCCACTGTTTTTGCATCATTTTTTAGGATGGTATCAATTGATTTCTGATGTTAATACCAGAGGATAAATACACAACTCAAGTCACCACAAAATAAATAAGTAAAAATAAGACATGTTAAGACAAACAGTGTAAACCCTACATATTATTGCCAGATAACAGGATTTTCAACTTCAATTTCAAGGCCTAAAATTTATACATGACTGTTCAAGCTCCATCAACAGCCTGTGCTTTGTTTCCACAGAGTTTCGAGGCAGCACCCCCGACAACACTCTGGGCTCCGGAGCAGTGTCTCCTCTGTCTCCGGACCGAGCGGAGACGCCGCTCCCGCTGCAGCTTCCTCAGGTGGAGCTGGACCCCGAGGCGCTCCGGAGCGACCTGAGGGACTTCCTGCAGGAGCTGAGGGAGGCGCAAAGGGAGCGGGTACGAGAGCAGCTGTCCCAAAGCAAACATCCAGGATAATCAGAAGTGTTGGAACATCAACTTTTATTCATTTGTGTGTCATAACAATAATAACATAATGTTATTCAGGGCACTTTACATGTGGGTTGAGATATTGTTTGTTTGCACATCAGCATTTCTAGCTTCTTAGGTGTAACTGTAAGCTTCAAAAAGGAGGATTTACAGCCAACTCTTGGAGGTGTCTGTCTCCCAGACTGAAACTGGTTGTTATGGATATCCTCATATTCTAAATGGAGCCACAAACCACCAAGAAACTAGAATTGTGGATAATTGCTCGTTTATTTGTCCAGAATGATATGATGTATCATGATGGTGCCATGGTTCTAAGTATATGAGAAACAAGGGACAATATTTGCTCAAACAAATCATAAATTCAGCCTTTAAATTGTGTTAAGTGCTTGTGAATTATAAGGACAATAAACATATGTAATAAAGCTCTACTGAGCATACTCACATAATACTATCAAATAAATAACATCAAAGTTCTATTTAGGACTGTTAACATTACCTCAATTCTACAATACATCAACATCCTAGGCATGAAGAAACCCCAACTTACCTTGTAGGTTGTACAAAAGACACATGGCAAACTCTTCCAAACACTCAATCACACTGAAAGTGCTTGGAGGCAAAAAGGAGGAAGTCCTGATCCAGCTCCTCTATTTATAAAGTGGGAGGTACTGCTACCAGCATACCAGGTACCACTTGGTGTCCTCTGGTGGAGATGAGGGGAAGCACACCTGTAGTTTAGACCACAGGTAGATGATTCCACAGGTACGAATTCTAAAAGGTGAAGAGTTTTGTATATAAGGAGAGGCATTTTGATCTGAATCCTATATGGTATAGGAAGCCAGTGAAAAGGGGCCAGAACTGGAGAGTTATGTTCTCCAATGTGTTTTAAGTGTGAACTAAATGAGTCTTGGTCAAAACCGACCCCCAGGTTCTTTACAGTGGTGCTAGAGGCAGCAATACTTCAATACTGAATCCCTTGAGTACTTTGGACCCTAGATACGATAACAAAAGTTTTTCAGAGTTCAAGAGAACAAAGTTACGGGTCATCGTGGCAGGATTGAAGCTGTTGACTGTCTTTGTTGGGCTTAAATGTAAAATAATTGGTTGTCGTCAGCGTAACAGTGTAAATCTACTGGGTGTTTTCCTGATGATGTTACCCAGAGGGGTCATATTTAAGGTGAATAGGTTTGGACCACTGGATCAGCGTACTTACTTTGTGGTTTTGTAGGACGATGCTCGATGTCGGCTTGCGGTGGTGCAGCGTGAGCTGGAGGAAGTGACCGTGGAGCGAGACTCCACCCAGAGTCGTCTCACTCAGCTGCAGAACAGCCTGCAGGAATACCAGGAGGGTGAGTGCTGCTTTCTAATGTGTTAGATCTACGAGAAACATGGTTTCATGTTTCATTTCATTTCTATAAAGCGGAAATGTAGAATTGATGTGCACAGTAAATTCTATATTAGTGGGAAAAGAGAGTAAAAACCTGAAGTGCATTAAATGATGCTGCACAGGAGACATTCAGTGCTGATTATATGAAAAACCTGACGTACTGTTTTCCCACAAAGACAAAAGAACAGTGCCGGCTGTATAGTCTCACAGCAACATGTTTAGTAATGCTCCTTGTAAGTACTTGAATTTTAAGTTGATGTAATATTGCGCTATGCTATGTTGTGCTATGTTATGTTATGGTTGCTGTGTTGTGTTACGCTATGCTTACGTTACTGTATGTTACATTATGAAAAGTCCACTAACATTGAGGTGTCACACAGTAGGTGCTTGAATCAGACCGTTTGAACTCTGTCCAAAAGAACAAGTCTTTATTGTGTGTGTGTGTGTGTGTGTGTGTGTGTGTGATGCAGGTAAGCGGGGCCTGGACGAGCGTCTGAGCAGTGCCCAGACTCTCCTGCAGCAGCAGGAGGAGGTGGTGAGGAGAGGAGACAGGGAGAGGAGGAGTCTGACCGACAGGGTGAAGGAGTTGGAGCGAGCACTGAAGGCTGCTGAGACGGACAGAAAACACACACAGGTACACACACACATACACACACACACACACACACACACACACACACACACACACACACACACACACACACACACACTAGTATTGCCACTTGCTCAGCAGCTACTGCTGTTCTCCATATGGCAAAGCTCAACAGTAGGAGCCATGTGAAACTGTGTGAAACCGTAGGCTTGTAGAGGATTTAATAACAAGACATCACACACATACACACACACACATACACACAGACACAAACACACACACACGATACACACAGGTTCACACAGCTCTCGTGGCGTCCCAGGTCACATCTCCATATGTCTGTTTATGAAGCCAACGCCTTTGAAAACAGTTCAGCTCGGGGACGAGCAGAGGAGGAGCAGAGACACTCAGACGATGCGAGTCTTTGAGTGGAAAACATTTGTTGGACATATTTTATATAATAATTCAAGTTAGGAAGCTTTCTGAAGATGTTAGAGATCTGCCTTCATCCAGTTATTTGTGTCTTTAATTTTGATTTTCCAGTTGAAATGGGATGCGGAATTGATACCAAGTTTTTTCTCCCACCAATGAATGCTGAAAATACCTTGCCTTGAACAAATGATTATTTTAATTTATTGTGCCCTACATTTTTTCTGAGTATCATAGATGAACCAGATATTTACCATAATTCTTTACTTTAACCAAAACATAATCTGTGTTAGATTTAATATACACTCACTCCCACCTCATGTTTCCTTTGAATGACTGAGTTAATTAACACATTTTAATTCATCCTGTCCGGTAGAGCCGATTCAATCCAAATTCCTGTTAATGAATTAAACAAAGTTAAGTTATAAAATCATGAGCTCCACCCAGTCCTGGTTTCTATCCTACACCTGCCCTGGATTCTCTATCATTACAGGACCAGTTGAACAAGCAGCGTGCCGCTGAGCTGCGTCTGGAGGCCGAGCGTCGCCGCCTGCGGGAGGCGCTGGACGCGGCTGAGGCCCGGGCCACCAGGGTGGAGCTGGGCCGGCGCAGCCTGGAGGGGGAGCTGCAGAGGCTGAAGCTGAGCGTCGGAGACCGAGAGGCCGAGACCCAGAGCTCCCAGGAACGACATGACGCTCTGCTGAAACAGGTGAAGCCACGCAGCGTTCACGTCCCTGAGAGATTTAGGAAGCTGAGTCACTTCAGAGGGTGTTCCAGCCTTACGTCACATTATGTTACCTTATATGTCACGTTACCTATCACATCAATTCACAGTACATCAGGTTACATTGTAATGCTACGTTATGTTACATTATGCTACATTGTTACGTTATGTTACATTATGTTATGTTACATCATGTTACTTTATGTTACATTATCATATGTTATCTAATGTTACATTGTCACATTATTATATTGACACATATCTCACGTTATGTCATGTTACATTATATGTTAGGTTACATTACATTGTTACATTATGCTATGTCATGTTAGGTTACATTACGTTACATTATGTTATCTGTTATGTTGTGGTATGTGATGACAGATGTCAAGAAAGTCTAATGACAAAGAGGTTTGAGACAATTAAGTCTTGAGTCAGACTCTTATGTTGCGTTATGTTTTTATATGGAGGAAAGCTCATTGATCTTGATGCTATCTTATTTTAATATATGTTTTATCTTTCCGGCAACTTGAGTTTTCTATTTATTTATGTTTTATTCTGCTTTAATCCGCTTTTTTCTAGACTTTGTCGTTAAGTAAATTAAAGAATAAAAAAAACACCAGAAAAGGATAAATGCTCAGTTCAACTAATCTTCTTATAATTTCTTTCTTTCTTCTAAATCTTTCTTCAAATAATTGCATGATTGATTTCATATATGTAAAGAAGTGTGAGGATAACAGTGAGCAAATGACATATTTAGGTAAGATAGAGGATTAAATGTGAAAGAGAGCACTGTAGGTGTTTGTCCACCTGATGGAGCTGAAGGAAAGTTCACTGGATCAACAAAGTTAGTAGAGAGGACACTGTGAGCGCATCCCACAAAGGGAGTACTATTCAAAGTTATCCAGCTGCTTTACACTGGTTCATTGATTAAATCAAATAAATAAATCGGTTAATAAACTGGTGAATCATTTTCCCATCAACAATAAATATTTAAAGCAGAACACATTACTTCAACTAAAGTAAAATCTGTGTCACCTTTCAGTCATACACAGTCTCATTCTTTCAGCTGTGTGACAGATCAAAATGTGAAAATATGAGATTGTATATGTTCTTCTCATTGTGTCATTTATCACAACTTTGCTGGAAAAGCTTGAAGAATCCTCATCTTAATGTAGCATAACAAAGTAACGTAGCAACTTAACCCAACCCTAACCTAGCCGTAACCATAAGCTAACCTAGCCGTATATTCGTTCTGACTCTCCTCAGCTGGCGGAGGGGGAGGCTCGGGCGTCCCTGCTGCAGAGGGAGGTGGACAGGCTGAGCCAGGCTCTGCTCAGAGCTCAGGAAGGAGAGACTGCGCTCAAAGAGAAGACGCTGTCCCTCAAGAAGAACCTCCAGGAGGCCGCGACGTCGCAGAGCGCCACCGAGAGCCGGCTCGCAACGCTGCAGAAGACGCTCAGCCAGGCGGAGCAAGACCGGAGGCTGCTGCAGGTGAGGGGGATGGGAGAGGTGGCCAGGGTGATCAGTTATCAGTTATCAGTTCTGGGGGAACCCAGAAGAATTTATGGCACTTTTACACTTTATTCAAATGCTTATTTACAACACGATCATCAAGGTGACACCTGTCATGAACATTAATTGTTTGACAAAATAAGGTCTTCAAATGCTTTTCTTTTGTCTTCGCCTCAACGACATTTAATGTTTTTTTGTCATACATGACTTACGAGACCAGAAAATACTCACCTTTAAGATGCTGAGATCATAGAGCCGTGTCTTACCTTCTTAACAATCATTCTCAAATGAAAAATGTTTCTGTGTGTACATGTCTATGTACATACACACACACAAACACAAATACACAGTGGTTAGCACAATGTGCACACTGACCATTATGTATTTGTACTGAGCCATGATGTACTCATTAATCACATGTCAAAATGTACTGGAGAACAAAACAATGTTAATACTCCAAAATACTGCATTAGACCACCATAAAAATCTATGTAACAACAATGCAATAGAACTAACCTAAGAAAATCAGTGGAAAATTGTATAATTATGATAGAAGGTGTCTATGTGCGCAATAGATGGAATAAATTCAATAGAACAGATGATAGAAATGTAGAAATGAGTGGTGTGAGACAACAGTTCTGGGAGCAGCTCAGCATATTAGATAAAGAAGCTGAACCAGAACAGTATTGTTCTGAATGCCAGGCTGCAAAACAAAAACTGACACAAATATCTGTCTGCATTGTGCACAAGCCTGGCAGACATGTATATGTATATGTGTGTGTGTGTGTATGGCGTCATCTGACGTTGTGACGCCAAGGTTTTGCTGTATAATTTCAACGTTTGTAGTTTTCTTCTACAGTATGTATGTCACTTTGGATAAGAGCATCGCTAAATGACTAAATATGATGAGCGTGTTAATCAGGAGCGACTGGAGGACATGCGGGCGTCGCTGGTGGAGGGGAAGAGGAACGTGACCGTCTTCACAGAGCGTCTGCAGACTCTGGAGAGCGAGCTGAGCCAGAGCGAGATGAGACGAGAGCAACTGGAGGCCGAGCTCATCAGCACGCAGGAGGTGTGTGTTGTTCTGTGTGTGTGTGTGTGTGTGTGTGTGTGTGTGTGGACAAACAACGAGGCCAGCAGATGTTACACCATCTGCAGATCTGCTGATCATTAGTTGCACCTGTGCAGAGAAAGTGTCCCAGTAACATTTTTACACAAAGTCTTACGCCAAACAAAGTAAAAACAGAATATAAACCCTAACAAAAGTCATCGTGAAACATAAAACAAACAATGAAATAAACCAGTGGTTAAATGTAACAAAGCACAAGTACCATTTTCCATGCATGTAAAAAATAGAATTGGTATGATTGTGACAGTGATATCTGCACCTTCTATGCTATACATTTCTACATATCACCATCACATTGTTCTGTTGCCAGTAAGTGTTACACCCTCTTTACATTGAATTTCCTGTGAAAACAAGTGAAGATTTGCACATCAGTATGGTTTGATGTGCATGAGTCTGGGACATGAGAAATGAGGCATATTCAAGTTAATGTCTCTATACTACAAGGCTTCTTAATAAGTCAGTTGTGAATTAAAGCAAAATGGCATAATAATGTCTGCTTTAGCTGTTATTGTATAATAAACATGTGAGGAACATGAAACTTCCACTCTTATTTGAGTAGATTTCTGTGTTTATGTCTTGACTGATCAGTGCATCGTTTCTATACAAACTCTACTATGGTCTCCACATGCTACACCCAGACTTCTCTACATAGGTGGAAATTTGTACAAATGTTTGAAAGTGTAATAATAAATTCATGAAACTAGAATTAGATCATTTCTTTTAGCTTTTAGTACTTACTTTTACTGAAGTTGGTTGGTACTTTGGTTTGGTTGGTACTTACGTTTGTGTAAATTTCTGTCGGATTAGTTCTATATTTAATTAAAGGGACATTGTGAAATATTTTATCATCGGTGTAATAACCATACACATTGTCGTAAATGAAATATTGTAGATTTATTTATACACATGATGGTGAGCTTGCAGGGCAGTGCCATGACAGTCGGTCATCTTAAACTACATCTGCTCGCAAGGGACAAACATCAACATGTTGTTTTAGCCTTTTTGATATATGGAGGCTACCGTAGTTGCAACACCTGTTTCAAACACAGAGATGCTCGAGGTCACAATTTGTTTGAAGGTGATAAACGATTTAACCATTAGATGATGGTTATTCCTGCACAATATCCCATCAGGTACAAAAATCAGAATCTTCTCAAGTTTCACGCTTTCTTTCAACCTGTGTGTGTGGTGTGTGTGTCAGGCTCTGCGTCAGCGCTCCTCCGGCCAGTCCGAGGCCCAGCGCAGCGCTCAGGCGGCTCAGGCGGAACGAGCCGCAGCCGAGGAGCGGCTCCGCGCCCTGCAGCGAGCGGTCGCCATGCTGGAGACGGAGAAGAAAGACGCCGAGAGGCAGGCGGTGAGGCTGGAGAAGGACAAGAACGCCCTGAGGAACACACTGGACAAGGTCAGAGCACACAGTCCCATTCTGCTTGGCCTCTGTATTTGATCTTTGAACTGATGAAGAAAAAAAAATCACTATTTGTAACAACTGGCAGCTTCGTATGTTTTACCCACATCACTTCTGTAGTTTTCTGGAACTTATTGACACTACGTCTCCAGATATGATGTCAGAGGCTCTGCATGTTGTATCTAGTCGTCATGGCAACAGTAAACAACATGTCAACTGCTACGGTCACTACACACAGGACCTCAGACCGTTTCTATCAAGTCTGTTGGAAGAAAGGTGAAAAATATGGGGGGGTGGGGCTGTGACATGTTAAGGCAGTTTCAGTAACTATCCCAATACAGTTTAACACTAACAGCAGGATACTAATGTTGTTGTGTGAAATAGCAATAATTCAATCCCAGCATCAAAAAAGTTGAGGCATTCTTACACAATAACATGAACAATATATTGCAGAAACAGAAAGTTTTGGATTTGCGTCCATCGTCGCCAGTCCACTCTGTTTGACCCCGTCACAGACTCGGGTTGGGGCGATAAATTCAGCGCCCCAAAGTCATTAATTTTGATGACGATGATTGGATCAGTTTCTGTTGTTATGACTAGTAACAGGTTAGCAACAGGTCAGCCATTGGCTCTGCTGCTGCTGCTGCTGGAGCCCCAAGAGCTCAGAAGACGCTAAAGATGAGCCTCTGTTCAATTTTATTTATTTTAAGTGCCCGTTCCTAACGGAAATTTAGGCACTTTACAAAGTGAGCAACAATATGTACAGAGAAGTGACATAGTGAACACACCCCGGCCCTTTGACCCTTGCAAAGGCTGAGAGAGAGGCATGCAGAGCTTATTAGTATTTAATGGGAAAGGTGTTGAAACTGAGCATTTAGAGCAGGGCTGTCAAACTGATGTGTAGAGAACCCGTCTGTGCTCAATCAATCCAACCCAAGCGTGTTATTAAAATCATTTTAGACAATGTCTCAAAGAAGCTGAAATTATCACTCTGTCTCCTTTAAGCTACATGCTCCTGAATCAAACTGGCTGTTAAGTCACGTTTCATTCTTGCACCTTGTTGTTCAGGTGGAACGTGAGAAGCTGAAGACGGAGGAGGGCAGCATGCGGCTGTCGGCAGAGAAAGGCCGACTGGATCGCTCTCTGAACTCGGCCGAACAGGAGCTCCAGGAGGCCCAGCAGCAGGTCCTACTGCTGCAGGTGAGGGGGAAAAACAATATAAACTCTGGGTTTGATGAAAAAGTCTTGTCTTAGCCCAAGATGCACAGCAGGTCCAAAAACATCATCACATCCTAATTTAAATGTAGATTTTAGATGTTGAAGTAACAGCTAGTGGAGATCCAGAATCAATGAGACTTTATTTACATATAGCTTATTTTTCATATATTTAAATGTAGATCAAAGTGCTTTACACAATAAAAGTGAGTAAAACAAAGCAGACGCAAAATCCTAACACTTACTCCAACACACACACACCCACCTCCCTCACACATACTGTAACACACACACACACATACACACACACACACACGCACACACATCTTACTGTCAAGAGTTTGCTGTGAGGAAATAAACTGGATAAAACAAAATAATTAAAAAAATATATGTAAGTAATAAATAGGCGGAGAAAAAAACTAGTAAATAATTAAGTAAATGACAGTTTAATGCTGAAACCAGATCCGGATGTTGAATCCTCCAGTTAACGACTCTCTAGGTTCTGTTTGAGTCGCATTAATAAAACTGCGTAGAGCGACATAGATCCTTCACAGCCTCAGCATTTGTTTTCTGGGCTGCTTCACGCCTCTGTACCAGTATAACACCAGAGTTCCCAGGCCGTTCACACCTTTCACTGTCAGACACGTCCGCCTCAAACTGGTGTCACGGGTTGTTTTACTGGTGCATTTGTGGCTGGTGAAATAATCGTCTCTCTTATGAGAAAGTTTACGTTTGGTAAAACTTCTCTGAGCTGTGTAAAGAGGGATGGTTTAATGGGGAAAACGCAACACAGCGCAGTCAGGTTTGGTTGGCTGGACACCTTCAGTGTGTTTGTGCACACCACAGACAAGTTATAATCAAACATGTGAAGAATAAGGCTGGAGGCTTTCAAGAGAGGTCTGAAAGAGTCGTTAAAGTTGTTTATTTCAGCCTTTTCTTTTACATCTCAGAGCGCCGCTCGTTGTTTCTAGTTTAGTTTCCCAGGCTGCAGCAGCGTTCATCCACTGGGGCAGTAACTCCCAAGGCTTCATTTCAAAAGGCTCCAGTAATAATTGTTTACCCTCCTCATACGCCATATAATTACCTCAAAATCTAGGTTTGCATCTTTGTTCTTTACACCCACTTCTAAGAAGTTAAAACCCCTGAGGAGGAGCTGAAAGGAGGGGGGAGAAGTGGAGGATGTGCAGGTCGTCTCATTTAAGCTTTGAGAAACAGTTTCTCTGCAAGGGGCCGTCGACCATTTGTCCAATGGCCTCCTGCAGACCAATAAAAAAACCACAGATGTTCTTCGGTGTTAGAAATGTGAGCAACAGCGGCAGGTTTGTGAGATTTTCTCTGTGGATGCAGAGATTTTACTACCTGGAGTGTGGATGTAATGCAGAGTGTGTGTCTTTTCATCTATGTTGTTATTGGAGTAAAGTCTGCACTATCATTAATTTCCTCATTTAAATCTTGAAGAATCATTGAGCCCTCAAGCCTTCATTTACTATGATTTCAAGAGCTCAATGAGATCACAAAGAGCGAATAACAAAAAAAAAGGCTTTTACTTTGTAATTATAGTTTTACATTGGTCCATGGTGCCTAGTTTGAGTGTTGAACTGAAGACGTTTTTACAAAGTTCAGTGTTGATCATTCAGCAGTCATTTGAATGAGATGAATAATTACTATAATGATAATGGTAATTACTATACACGTAATTACTAAATGGTTATGTACCTTCAATAAATACCTTGAAATACATTTCAAGACAAGTTTTACAATTTCACTGTTGCCTGTGTGCTGTTTCTAACTAACAGTGCTGAATATGCAGCTCGAAGATGAGCCACATTTTGTTCTGAAACTTGTTGCAGGTGACAGGAGCTGAACAGGTCACAGACCGGCTCTTCTCTTTTAAGGAGACATGTTATGCTGTTTCATACTTCAGAACATTATAATGTCATCCATTGTTCAATCTGGAAGGACCAACTAGAATGCGTACCTGTAATTACCTTGTCTTTACTTCACTGGAATGTGACAGCCTCGCTGGTACAACACAGGATTGTATAGTGTAGTCTTTCAGTTTTTATGACCGAAGCATGTTACTGAAATTACCTTTAGACACCAACAAACCACGTCAAAGAAGGAGAATTAGCATTATGTGTCCGCTAATGAACTTTTGAAGGCTTGCTCCATGATGTCATTCTACTAAAACTATGTTGTCATGTTAAACATGTCCGGTCAATGTGTAGGTTTTCCTCTAGCGCTAATATCTAGTTCATGAGTCATTACCTCTCTGGCTCATGAGGAGCAATTAAACCGAGTCATCTTCCATTTTATTAAAGGTTTGGTCTCCTCCACCTGTGTGTGTGTGTGTGTGTGTGTTGGGCAGACCCAACTGGCGGAGGTGGAGCAGTCCCACAGTCTGTGTGAGAGCCTGACGAGGCAGCGGGACGAGGCGCAGCGGGAGGTGGAGCGGCTGAGGAGCAGCTTCAGGGACGTGGAGCGAACGCTGGGCACCAGGGAGAGGAGCCATCGACACCGAGTCAAAGGCCTGGAGGAGCAGGTGCAACCTCAGAAACCTCAGTCCTCCAGGACGACCTCACTGTTGTTTAGGCTAGAAACAGCTTGACGGGTCAGCTCGCTGTACGATCCATAAAAGGACTGTGATGCTGTTGGAGAAACATCAACACAAGATTTTAGTCTTTTACACTTTTTCATTCCCTGCTGTAATAAAACAGTGGGTGTGAGTGAGGAAGTTTATCTAATAAAACTGAATTTTATCAGAAGCACAAACCGCAGAAAGCATCAACTATCGGGATGGAGCGGTTTATGAGAATGTTCTGAACCTTTACTGTAGGACTGTCTTGGTTCAGAGCAAGTGTGCACCCTCTGGTTCACAGATGTGCAGATGTTTGTTGACGTTACGGAGGTTGAGCAGTATTGCATAAATAGTGGACATTTTTTGTGAATTTATGCACATGCAAGTGAGCGAAAAAAACAATTATAAACTTCAGCCTGTATGGCCACTTTTCTTAAAGGGGTTGAGGGGTTAACATAACATCCGCTTCACTTTCCTTAACTTGTTCAGCCACCAGCTTCAAAATATCCCCATTCCCATGTCACCCAGAGCCTTCATTTTATTCATATTCCTCATTTCTCTCTCGTTTCCTAGAAGGACTTATTTGTCTATGACTTAAGACATGACTCAGGGTTGATAACACGTTGCAAAATGCTCCAAAAGTTCTACTGGGAAGTTAACCATGAATAAAGTGTCAACATGTCTGCGTAATGTGAATAGGAGTGGAGTACTCCACATGTTCTAGTCTGACCGAGGCTTTATTCCAAATACGAGCAGTCAGTGAAAACAGACGATAGCACAGCAGCCTGTCGGGATGGAGTCAGTGAGTTTAGATGGCTGCTGAGCTACAAACACACAGAGACAGTCTGCAGATGTTAAAGCGGAGCCTGGTCCCCTCTGTGTCGCTGCAGGTCTCCACCCTGAAGGAGCAGCTGCAGCAGGAGATGAAGCGGCGACAGCCTTCCCTGCCATCCTCGCTGCTGTCGACGGGAAACTGAGAGGCGGCTTTTAAAAACCAGAAGCACCAGCAGCACCACGTGTCCAGACCCCGGACACGCCAGCTCGCATCATGAATGTCTGAAAAGCAGTATTTAGTCAAAAAAAAACCCCAAAACAAAACACTTGTTTCACTGCGTGTCACTGTAATGAACTCCGCCGGTCCGTGCACTGAGGAAGTCCTGACTCTGGAGGCGAGATGTGATCCAGCAGCTGGAGATGCCAACAGCCTGCTGATTACTGGCAGCCGCCTGCTCTCGATCCTCGCTCAACATCTGCCCCAAAACTTCCTGCTCCTTATTCAAGGAGAAGAAGGAGAAAACCCTGAGTTACTTCAGGACTCCCCTCCAAGAAAGGATCTGGACCTAACACAGGGACGAAAAATCTGCCAGTCTGTTTGGCCTCCATCCATGCACCTTCATCTCAACAGTTAGACAGTGAAGGGAGGAAGAGGAGGAGACAGAGAGCTTAATGAAGGAGCTGCAGAGTGTTTTCTCTGCACATTTTACTGATTGTGTGACACAGTTTTGTAACCGTCCAGTATAACTTACAGTATGTGTTTGTTTCTTTTATTAGTGAAGGGTCCAAGCAGCAAGGCCTCTGCAGCCTGTTGCTTTTAATCTGATTCGTATTCTTTATTTTTCTCCATTTTAAGTGTTTGGCCCAGAAACATGAACCCCCCCACCCCACACCCCATACTGAGACTCCACAACACATGGCACTGCATCCATAGTTGGTGTTGTAATAATGTTGTAATGCTGTTACTCTTTGTTTGCCTTCTCCAGATCCACAAAGCACATGTAGACAAACTCTCACGCTCTCTTCAGCACCTTTAAGAGACTGTAGAGCTGGTTCCACCACCAGGATGAAAACCACATTATTCCTCTTTTATCTGAGATTCAATAACCAGCCGGACGCTCCTCTTTCAATACCCAGTAAGTTTAGGGTAAACATAGAAAGTCAAGGCATTTAAGTTTAAAGAAATACGAACCCTGAACATTCATGTTACAACCCTGGTTAAAAGACGATGAAGAATACATCTCAAAATGATCATTTTGAGGTAAATGAAGGACAAAGCTGCTGTCAGGGTGTGGACATGGACAGGGAGGAGCAGGAAGAAACCGGGCTGAGAGAGTGAGGGAGGACGGAGGAGCGAACCAGACCTGGGTGTGGTGGCTTCATGTGGCCATCACACTAAAAACACTCTAAAAAAGTCAAACTCTGATTCACTGAACTGTTTTATTGCCAATGGCCAGTTTTATGGAACTTTTGTTCGTAATAGCACAAAGAACCCAAATGTGGAACAAACTCACCAAATTGAAGGAGCCGATAATGTTTTGGACTCATATCACAAACACAGTATAATCATGAATTTCACAAACTCAGAGGTCGAAGTCTGCTTCTTTACCTTTAAATACGACAATTAATGATTTGTTTTTTCTAACGATGGGACGTATTGACGCCCATGCTGCTGAGACCCCCCTCCTCCCCGCCCCTTTACATCTAGCGTTAGTTTTACTAGCTGTAAAGAGTTTTTACTTACTGTGCAAAGCGACTGATGATTAACAGCAGCGATGTGACTCGTATTGACCGTACACATGGATTCCACATGTTTACAAGAGAATAAAAAACCCTCTGTGTGCACCACGTTCTGTGTCCGTCCTCCATTCAATCACACGCCGAACAGCTGTAGTACAAAAAAAAAGTTTATTTTTTCTGTTCTCAGTCTTTATAGTGACAGTTTAACAAAGCAGTAGTACAGAGGCCACCGGTGAGATGCCTTTTTTTTTCTTGTTTCTTTTTTTTTGTTTCAATCTTTTTTTTTCTTTAAAAAAAAAAAAAAAGCACCTGTCGCCACTGGAATATATATTTTCTCACAATCTCGCCTCAGAGCGGTTGCATTTTTTATTTTTTTTTACCCCACGGAGTCTCTAAAGTCCCACCAGGTGACAGATTTGTGCGCATCTTGTGCGCACAAGATAATACGAGCTACGCTAACGCATGTAGCATTTAGCATTTTAGCCGTGTGAGAGGCTAAAACCTTCTGCCCATCACAAGATGATGGTGATAGCCTGAAGACAAGTGTGTGTGTGTGTGTGTGGGAGGGTAACCTGCAAAAAAAAACAAAACACGTCTGAATTCACATCGAATTATCTTGTGCGCACAAGATTGTTATCTCGCAGGAACGAGCGGACGCGGGATGAGAGGAGGCTCCGCCCGGCGGGGACTGGAGGCGCTCCGTGCTTCTCGGTCTAGATGTCAGTGCACAGTGGCCCCCGTTGATGAGTCGATCATCGTGACAATGACTGCTTTTCAACTTGAGTACAGTAACATATCAACAAAACACAAAGCTGGAGGATTAATACGGTACAATATGCCAACCAAAAAAACAACAAAACAAAAACAAACAAACAAAAAAAACTCCAAAACAAAACAGGAAAACGATGTTCTTTTAGCTTTATGTGCATCTCTAATAGTTTTTTTTTCTTTTTTAATAGCACCAGTGTGATGATTTTATAGCACCAGTGATTTATACAATCATCAACGTTCTTTGGAGTATAATTTTTTTTTCCCATACAAACAGCATCTACTGGGCGGACATAACATGTGAGAAGAACAAAACAAAACAAAAAAAGACTTGAAATGCAGAAGTGCTTGTGGCACAGGAGTAATGAGTTGTACAAGGCAAAGGGAGGAGGAGGAGGAAGAGGAGGAGGAGGATAGAGTGGAGGAGGGGGGGGGGGGGGGGGTGGAGAGGGCGGCAGTATGTGGGCAGGTCGCGTCCCTGATCTCTTCGCTCTCCGATCAATCAGCAGCCGCCGCAGCTTTTCCCGCAGCTTCCTCCTAGTGATGAACACTGTCCGCTCAGCGCCGCCACGCCACAGCGGGAGAACTGGTCACGGCACAGGTCCGCTACACACACACACACACACACACACACACACACACACACACACACAGAAACAGTAGGAACATTTAAAACAAGTAGACAAGGTTGCAAGTTAAGAAACAGAAGAGCTACTAATAACTTACTACTTTACTATTACTTACTATTTACAGTTTGTTATGTATTGTATCTGTCTATTGTTGTGTACAGTGTATATAATATATATATATGTATATATATATTATATATACAGCATATGTATTCAGTATGTTCTATTGTGATTCATATTGTTCTGTTGTTCTAGTCAAACGCTACTGGAAATGTAAATTTCCCTGAGGGAGCCATCCCAAAGGGATAAATAAAAGAAAGTCTAAACAATAATGTTTTCAGCCCTGATTAAAATGAGAAGACTGTGCATACAGGTGTTCAGGGAGTTTGCTCCACAGGTGAGGACCCTGCTTGGACACTGAGTAGACCTGTCCCTGATGACCTGAGGGTCTCCAGGTAATCTACAGCGATCATCCACATCCCCAGAACTGACTCGGATCCTATTATTGAAAGCCTTTTCAGAGCCCAGGGATCGTTGTCTGCCTGGATCTTTTGCTAATTCATGCTTATCTGGCAACCTTTTCCATCACGATTAGGTGACTTCATATTCCTAAACTTGGAGCGATACAGCTCCACGGAGCCCGTACACATCCGGCTTTAAAATGCTGGAGCCAGGATCAGATACTGAGGAAGTTTCTCTGGAAACTTCAAATCCTATCGGGTTTTGTTTAAGACTCTCCCTCCAGGAGAAGGAGAAGCGTCGGAGAAGGAGAAGCGAACTCACCTCTGAGCAGCTCTTCATGCGCACACACAGTCCTCACACAGACCTCCTTGTTGATGACGTACACCCGTCGCAAGCTGGACACAGAGGCAACAAAGTCAAGTCAAGTCCGTTCATTCATCCCCCATTGGGAGAAACTTGGTTTAGAGACAATGCACTGCTGCATAGGTAGACGTAAAACATATAGAGACAGTACTGTGTGAGAACAGGATAAAGATCAAGTAGAGAAAGGAATTACAGAGCTGACAGTCAAATCAGGCCAAGAGGCTCTGAAACTACAATCTGCCCTGCCTGGTACTTAAAAACACATTGCTAGTGTGTGTTTTTAAGCACTATACACTATACACTTAAAGTGCGGTACATATTAAAGTGCTAGTATGTCATCTCTGAAAAAGCCTCATTAATGAGCCTCACAGACAATGGGACAAATTATTGTTTGAACCCATAGTGAAGGCTCATATTAACATAAAACAAAGTAAAAACAAACAGCTCTCCTAATATCTTGATATAAACAAACAGCCCTCCTAATATTAGATCTTTGTTGTATTACTGCCTGAGCGGTTGGAGCCTTGTGCGTCTTTTTGAAAGCTAAACCTAAAAAAGTAAAACCTGTGAAGCAGGTGAGACGCACTCAGACATGAACACAGTGTTGATTTCGAGGATAAAGTCAATAAAGATCGTTTATTATTTGTCTCTTTGCAGGGAAAATGAGCTTTGCTATAGAGACTGAGAGGACCGAGAGGACGCTCAAGGACTGAAAAAAGGATTGGAAAATGAATAAAAAAACATTAGTGCACGGGGGAATTTCTGAGAAGCGGGCTGTTAAATTATATGGCACAGGTGAGTCGAATCATACTGAGACATTAGGGCCAGATATGGAGACCTCCGACGTGTCATAGTGAGACTCCTTCTCTTTGTTGTGCCCGATCAGAAACACACACTTCACACATGTCTACATCCAGCTGCTACCTAAAGATATTTAGTTATAGTTCTCAGACACACATGGATGAGGAGACACCACCTACAGGTCAGAGGTGTCAAGTAACAAAGTACAAATACTTCATTACCATACTTAAGTAGAAATTTTGGTGCTCTATACTTTACTGGAGCTATTATTTTTCAACCTACACTTTACTTCCACTCCATTACATTTTCATACAGTTATTATTACTCCTTCCATTTAGAGGTAGAGTACTAGTAGAGTAGATGCATGTGTTTGTGTGTACTCGTCTCTAGCCTGTTTTTCTGTTTTTTGATGAATCATTGATCAATAAAGGCTATTGATAACATGCTTCTGTATGAAGTTTTACACCATTATAATACTTAGAGGCAACTAGTCAACATATCTTCTGCTCTATGAAACACATGTTAATGTTCAGTAGTACACATATGTGGTTATATATACATAGACATACAGTGCAGTATTCCTGCACTGTATTCATTTTCCTTTCATTACTTTTTCTGTTATACTTCAAGTAGTTAAGAAACGGTACGTAAGTAAGTAAAAAGCTTCAGTTGATACTTCAAGTACTTCTAAACCCTATAACTCTATAGTTGAGTCTGTGTGACGTAGACAGAGCCACACACCTGGGTTATACTGTAAATAACCTCAGATTAAGAGAGAAATCAAACCTCTTCCTGACACAAACTGCACCAGACAGCACTAACAGCTCACAGTACAGGTTTTACTTCTAGTAACTTCACACACACACACACACACACACACACACACACACACACACACACACACACACACACATCAACATCGAAACTGGCTGAAGCTGCAAGTAACCCACGCATCATGATCGATTTCCACTTTTCGAACAATGTTGCCTGTGTCTTCCAGCTGTGCCGCTCTGCACGCTTCAGTAAAGGAGAAACTTAACTCTGAGTGCTGGAGACAGTGCAGCCCCTCAGACTGTTTTCATATATTCTGGGACTGTCCCCTCATTCAACCCCATTGGAAAGAATTTCCTGGAGAAATACAGACAATCTTTGGTCTTTAAGTTTTTTTCTCCTTCTTCTTCTTCTTCTTATTGTGTCACACTGCACCTTTGTCCTTTTGGACCTGAGCTCCAGGATAACCATCTTGGTAAAGTGCTTTTTGACTGAAAGCTAGAAGCCCATCACACAGAACTGGTCCGCAGACAAATCGAGGAATGACTGTATTGCTATTTTTGATGAAATAAAACGCATGGAAAAACTGACCTGCCTCTTCAAAACTACAGGCTGAGCAATGTACAAAGTACTGAGAAAGGCTTCTCATATCTATCCTTATATATACAGCCCCTTATATGTTTGTTCATTTATATTTTCGGTCAATTTTTTGTTCTGTATCTCTCTGTGTCTTCTTTATTGTTATATACACACATATTGTGACATCCAAAGGTTTCCCACTGAGACCTAAGGGTTAGTTGTTCTTCTTCTCATTTGTTCCTATCCCAATGGTGGAACAGGACAGAGCTGCACCTCTATTATCTTTTAACCCTCCTGCTGCCGTATTCTCCTTTTAACCAGTGCTTTTAACTAGTACCTACGCTACTGTGCTCTCATAAACTGAAGAATGTAGAGCATTATTTGTTTATCCATTTATTTATTCTCACTTTAGGTTTATATTGTGGTGTAGCCTGACTGCTTTTACTGTTTGTGTCTTTGCTTAGGGTTAGGTTGTCTGAGATGATGTAAACGCAGAAGTAAAAGTCTCAGAGTAGCAACTCTCTGTGTGTGTGTGTGTATGTGTGTATGTGTATGTGTGTGTGTGTGTGTGTGTGTGTGTGTGTGTGTGTGTGTGTGTGTAAGTTAAACCTCTGGCGCCGCTTTCACCTGAGCTCGCTACAGTGGAAACAGCTGCAGAAGTCATTTCCAACGTGTGCTCCAACTGTACATTAGCCTTGGCCCGGGCTAAAGTTTAAAGTTTACGGCCTTTTCTGACAAAAAACGGGTAAACCGCGTTGGTTTTTATCGTGTATTTTGAAGTCAATTGAGAATAAAGGTTTTTAATTTGTTTTAATTCGATCTAAAGAGTATTTCATCAAGATAACTCTTTCAAATCTTACATATCTCTTCTGCTTTCCATTTAAGCAACCGTTGGGTGGATGACGCGTTGCCCCGCAACTAGAAGGTTCCGGGTTCAAATCCCGGCTGCGCTGAGTCTGAGTGGGATTTTAACTGGTTACTCTGGTTTGTCATAGTTCATAAACAGGCATGTTTAGGCTAAATGGAGAGTCTCAATTGCGGGTAATTCAGAGATAAAAACACTCAAAACCAGTGGATGTGTCAGTCTGTGCTGCAAAACAACTTTAAATATGATATGAACTCTTAAAACCAGATGAATGGTTCGTTTTGCTTTGTTTATAATCTTGGTGAGAACTAAATGATGTGACCGTGTCAGACCTGTAGAAGCAGAGGCTGTTCAGGCACTGCTTGCATGGCTGGTGGACGGAGTAGAGCCTGGTGCAGGGATACTGCTCCTCCCTGCAGTCTGCAAACCAGACACAGAGCAGCGTTGTTCACCTCCTCGTATGCATGTCTACCAAGGTTATTATAACCTAACGAGCTAACGAGAAAACAACGAAAACTAGAATTGATAAAAAAAAGTTTTCCTTAATTGAAATAAATAAAAACTATTACTAAAAGACAACATAAAAGCTAAGGGAAACTGTATTATGTGTTCACAAAAACTAATGTATTGTAACTATGGATAAAACTCCCTTTGTTTTCGTCTTTGTCAATATCGGATTGATATGAAATCAATTTATTTGGCTCAAACAGTTTTTCTCGAGCTGGAGGCACAAAACGGCACTCAATACTATATACTATATACTTACTAACACTAACCCCTAACCCCTAACCCTAATTAAAACTGGTACCAAAACTAGCATTAAAAATAATAAAAACTAAACTAAAACTAAGCATGTGGAAAGAGACGAAAACTAATAGTAACTAGCAAACCTGCTCTAAGAACTGAATTAAAAGTAAAAAACTAATAAAAACCAAACTAAAATGAAAAATCTAAAACTATTATAACCCTGGTACATACCAACAAAACAAACAAACAAACTTCCTGTACAATGCTTAAGTTTTCATACCAAGAGGGCCAGGCTCCGTGGGCTCCGTCTGTGGATCCAAATCTAAAGTCCAGGTTGAAAAAAAAAGATTCAGAAATTAGTTTTTAAACTTATTTATTTATTTCTATTTTATTTATTTAGTAGAAACGAATCCTTCAGTCGTACCTGACTTCTGTGCAGGCTGGCGCACCTGCTGCTGGTAGGTTCCAGGAAGAGAATCTGGACAGGGAAGAGAAGTCATAAGGCTGACATGCGGTTGCCAGATAAGAATGAAAGGACGCCAGATCTGTGAAGAAATGGACTGTACTATTCCTACAGTGGTTATATGACCAAGTCTTTGTATTAATGTATCTTTTAGTTCTCATTTGCTCCATATTTATCATTTACTTGCCTATACTTACATATTTATGTTCCTTTTATTAACTTTGTATATCGTCACAAGTTAACTCCACTTTCTTAACAGCTTCTCTCGAGTCTTTTACCCCCCCCCCCCCCCCCCCCCCCCCCCCCCCCGTTAGGTGAGTAGCTGTGTTTTCATCTTTTGTCACGTAAAGATCTTCGTCCTACATCCTCGATGAGGAACTGCGTCGAGGTTTAAACAAGATGGCACCGAAAAAAAAAAAACATTTCTGAGCATCTGCAAGAACTTTACCTGTATAATCCGGATCATAGTCCACTGTGAAACCATAAAACAAGCAAGAGAGAGAGAGAGAGAAAAGTGTTACATGACATCATCATTGTGAAACCAATTACAGGCTCTGTTACCCCCCCCAAACACATAGAGAGACAGAGAGAGAGAGAGAGAGGGCCTGCAGCTTATAAAAGGAACCACCTGCACGCCAAAAACAGAACAAAATGACCAGTCTGAGAAGCTGTAATGTCTGACTTCATGCAGAAACCAAACAAAAAACAAAAAACAAAACATGCAGGGGTTTGAACAAAGTGCTATTTACACCGTGACACAGTCGCTATGCGGGTGGTAAAAAAACAATCTGAGGAAGAGCGAAAAAACTCCTCCGGGCGAGGTGACACATAGGAGGACAGGGGAGATCAGGACCAGATGTGCAGAGACACACACACACACACACACACACACACACACACACACACACACACACCACACACACACACACACACACACACAGATATAGATCGATGCCAAGAAAGCTGGAAACAATCAAGGCCAATACTCTCTTAATGAACTCACCCAAAAAGGGGAACTGGTCGTTGTACTGGGGCCTGGGCGAGCAGCACAACTGTTGACATTTCAGAACAATAAAGTCATCGCAAAGATGATGTGATGAGTGAAATACAAAAAGAGAGAGAGAGAGGAGAGAGGAGAGAGGGGGGAGGGGGTCAGTAAGTGGAAACACTGTGAAGTGAGTACCTTAATCATGCCTGAGCACCTTCGTCAGGTGTTTTCTTAAATCTCTGACTTTTACGAGGAAACGACTAATGTTTCTCTCCTACAGGATCAAATTAGATAGATAGTAGAGACATAGAAAAGCTCAGTGCACACCCAGACTCATTTGTGACTTGTTAACACAGACTTTGTGCGTCTCAGGGCATCGCTGTAGATGAGGATGGCTGCAACTGGTAATGGTTAGGAGTGTGTTTCATTACAGAGTTTGACTAAAACATAACGTTTTTCCCCTCCTTGAGAAGGGCCTACACAGAGCTGTCTCAGTCTAAGTAACTCTGGCTGAAAACAAGGAGGTGGGGGGGGGGGAGTGGGGGGTTGGGGGGGGGGGGGGAACAAGTGTTCAGCAATTCCTGGCACCAGAGCCGGTTCCTGGGATAATGGAAAAAATGCCGAAAAGTGGAGCAACAGTAGCCCCGGCACATGTGAGGAACAGCTATAGCGTCAGTGATAGCCCGGGTGATGTTATTTACATGACAACATCGGGCTTTAAACTTTCTGACAAGGAAACAAAATCCTGCTGGACTCCCGGAGCAAAGCAACCAGCATCTGCCACCAAGCTGTTTCCTACTGCGGCCATTATCAATCTGTCTGTCTGCCTGCCTGTCTGTCTGCCTGTCGGCCTGCCTGTCTGTCTAGAGGCTGCTTGGTCTAGTAAATCTGTATCATTCATTACATTATATATATATATATGTATCTGTATACATAGTTTAATACACTTTAAAACACTCTTAATTGCCCCTTTTGGCCTTGCTTTGACTTGTAACTCACAGCTGTGTTGTTAGAACTAAAACTTAAGGGACCATGTGTGTGTGTGTGTGTGTGTGTGTGCGCGTGTGTGTGTCACACAGATGGTGGTGGTGTGTTTTACCTGTCAGGCTCATTATTAGGAGGACTCTCATGGTCACTCTGGGAGGTAGACTGACTTGAACACTGTAGGGGGGGAGACGGGGGAGGGAGGGGAGAGAGTCAGCAAACACAACATGGCAACACGAGTGAGTGAGTGAGTGAGTGAGGGTGGGAGGGTGTGTGTGTGTGTGTGTGTGTGTGTGTGTTGGGGTGAGGGTGGGGGGGTATTAAAGTGCTTAGTGCTGGATTTTCCTTTGGTCTCCTGAACTTCTCTTCTCCTCTCTTTCCCCTCGCCCTCTGTCACCTTTCAACCCCCCCTCTCCCATCCCACCCCCCGCAACCTTTCCACTGGCCCCAAACAGCAAGAAAGAGAGAGAGAGAGAGAGAGGGACAGTGAGTGTGTATGTGTGTGTGTTTTAGAGAGGGAGAGAGAGAGAGAGAGAAAGAAAGAAGAGAGGTGGGGTGTGGGGGGGACTGACAGCAAGAATGTGGCGCGTCTGTCTTCCTAAGAACAATCTCTCTGTTTTCCTACTTTTCCTCGCTGCAGCAGACAGTCCCGGGGCTGCATTCCAGGAAAAGAAACAGAGGACCCCTCAACCCCACCCCTCTCCCTCTTTTCTTCATCCCTCCCTCCCTCCCTCTCTCTCTTTCTCTCTCTCTCTCTCGCCCTCCCTCTCTCCGTCTGTCTCCACATCCTTCATTTCCCTTCTGTCGCCCTCACTGGTCATTTCCTCGAACCCTCTCCCCCCTCTCCTTCTCCTCCTCCTCCTCCTCCTCCTCCTCCTCCACCTCCTTTTTTCTTTTTTTTTCTTTTTTCTTTTCCTCTCCACTACACTAAGTAAAGCAGCTCTCTCAGGTTGAGTGGTAATGACATGTGGGACAGAAAAACACCAAACGCCAACAGCATCGTTCCTTTCTGTGGAGCTGTCAATGAAGCTTTTGGACGTCACAACGTGTGTGTGTATGTGCATGAGTGTGTGTGCATGTGTGTGTGTGTGTTACATACAGTAAAATCCATCAGCTGAGCTTCCTGTAGCTCCAACTACTAAACTGCTTTTCCACTTTGTGGAAAGTATGAGCACTCCTCCTCCTCCTCCACTGCTGCTCTGTACGCTATTTCATACACACAACATGAGGCACTTCATTTGGCCTTTCTACACAAGCCTGCATTTGGGATTTCTGACTTCTCCCTATCTCTCTCTCTCTCTCTCTCTCTCTCTCCAACTCTCTCTCTGCTTATGTGTGACTGAATGCAGGTTTTTTGTCAGGCCACACTGTATGCAAAACATGTGTTTGTACAAGCTCTGCATGTGTATCAATAAATCTGTGAATGTGTGTAACATGTAACACACACACATACACACACACACACACACACACACACACATTCTTCTTGTGCATCACAGTGGCTATCGGAAACCATATGTTTTCACAGCACACATCTGGGAGCGATTAGCCCCCCCTCTCCCCAATTGAGTCCTTCCCTTCCCAGCTAGAGACCCCATTCCACCCCCGAGCCCCCCCAACCTACTCACACACACATACACACACACACTCACACACATACACACACACACACACACAAACTGGTAGGAGTTTTTGAGGACAGCAACAGAGAGGAGAGAGTGACTTGCTGTCATCTATTTTATGCCTTTTATTTCTGTGCTGCTGTGACAAAGAAATGAACGAGAGTTCAGAATCATCTTTCCATGTGCCCTCATCGACCTCCATCTTTTCTTTTTTTTTCTCTTTTTTTCTGTGTGTGTGTGTGTGTTTCGTTTTCCCTCTTGGCACCCTCCCTCCATTGTAGTGCCATTACTGCAGGCTGTGCTGCGAAGTCCCTCCTCCTCCTCCTTCTCTCCAGTGAAAACACAGGACCACATGTCAGCTCTCCACAGGCATTCACATACAAGCAAATTATCCTCCATTACTCCTCGAGCACACTGATAAACGCACAGGATGCTCAGATACGTCTCAAACACAGCCACATGCAGTCTCACCTCACTTCACATCTCAAACTTTTGGTCTTTCTTGTTCTTTTTACTTTTTTTTTCCCTCCCCCCCCCCCCCCCCCCCCCCCCTCCTCCCCACACACACACACACACACATACAGTTTCTCAGCACTTCAGGCTAAATCACAAAGCGTCCTTCATGTGCAGTGTGTTACCACAGAAACCAGAGGTGGAAACGGTGACAAACGTGCAGCAGGGTCTCTTACCTAACTTTGCCTCAGTGTGCTCCTGCTGTCCTCGGCTCTCATGCGTCCTCTGAGTGCGGGAGGACCTTTGCAGCGCCACATTGCACCACCCCGCATCTGGAGTCTCCTCCTCCTCCTCCCAGTCCTCCCCCCCAGCCCCGGCCCCTGACCCCCTCCCACCGCCCCCTCACTCCCCCCCCTCAGTCTCCTGCCCCAGAGTCCAGGCATAGGTTTGAGGTTAGGTGACAGGTGACAGGGTCACACTGCATGTCTGGGAGTCAAATCTGCCTCATTTATCTATCTTTTTAAAAAAAATTATATTGTAATTTTCAACTGTTATTATATGTGTGGAAAAATGTTGTATTTGTACTCAACCTTTGCTTGGTTTTTGGGGTATTTTGTAAACTTTCAATGGGTACTTCTGTGGGGAGATGAGTTTGCTCAGGAGAGGAGCTCCTTTCATTGAAGCCTGAACAGATGTGCAGAGATGTTTCATCACAGGCTCATTTCAACACTCGCTTAAGTCCATGAGCTGTCGGTACAGGCCGAAAGAATAAAAATCACGGCTACAAAGTGGCTAAAATTAGTTTTCTCTGCTCTACGGTCTCAGCCTCTCAGAGGTAGGAGGGGTGAGGAGCTCAAATCATCACACATGGATTCGCTTCATCTTGACAACGGCATTGTCCAAGCATTGCTCGTAGGATTAAGTAATGCTGGATGTGCTCCTAAATGTTGAAACAACTAAACGAATCCATCGATCCAACACTTCCTCCAAGACCTACATGTGGTCAGGAAGCACAGCAGACCAGGACTGCTTTAATCGTTCTGCTTTTGCAGCCTCCTCCAATCATCCTCTAAAGACATAAGAGACACAAAAGTATTTAGACTGTTACTATTGCAGTGAATAGATGTAATTCTACTGTCTTTTAGCTGCTTCCATCTGATATTACACCCTATGTGTAATGTTAAATATAAGGTCTAAGTCTGTGTTTTATAGCACACCTCACTTCACTCCAACAACCTCAACTTTTTCACATCATTTTATGTTCGTTTTTATCTGTATAATAACTGTGAGCCCTTAGCTACTATAGCTAAGGGCTATAGTAGCCCTAGCTTAGCTAGTAACTAGCTTAGCTAGTTACCATTTATACTTGTACTTCTTTTTTCTGTACTCTATGCACGTTTACCTGCAAAACATGCATCTATGCATCTGTGCTATGTCATCTATGTATAGCTGACTTGACTTGTTTTTTTCAAACTTATTTTCTTTGTAAGTTATGCTGATAACTAATTGTCTTTCCTTTCTATGTTCATCTCCTTTTGCAACTGAGCAGATCAGAGCTCGACTGAAGTCAGCTACACATTAATACATAAAACAAAATCCACAGGCTGACAATGAGTTGGTGGGTTTACCTTTGATTGGGTAAAAAGTCAAAGTTTTAACCTGTTAGACTATGATATAATTCACAACTGAACACATCTGATGAACTGTATAAACTCTAAAATGTGTTTCTGTGAAGCTTTAGGATTGTGCCACAGCGCCATCTAGTGGCCACTGACTCTCACTGACGATCAGCTGCTCAACTATAAGCAAAATGCAAAAAGATGCAAAAGAATAGGCAATAAAACGGGAGTGCGCATTTCAACAAATTTATTTTCCATTTAAACAGAGACTGCTGGTGATGAGTAGGACAGATCTGAGGGAACGTATCGACTGTTTGTCTGTGAAGGTGCCGCCGCTATCACAAGAAGCAACAGGCTACGGAAACTTTTACAACAAGAAAACAAACTTTGTTATTCAACGTGCAGCATCGTGTTTCCCCAGGTACACAAACATACACACGGACGAGTGGGAGATAAATACTTCTGCTACGGTACAAGTAAGACACACACTCTCTCCTGCATTCAGACTGTACATGTGCGTTTGTGTAACACCGAGTCCTTCCACACACACACACACACACACACACGCTTTCACACATGTAAAAGCTGACAGGAGTGTGGAGGTCGAGGTGGTGGTGGCAGTGGTGGAGCTGACTGGCGTTTCTGGCCCTTCAGACCTTAAGAAGCATCTTTAATCAATATATCGTTTATAATCGCGAAGGGAAATGTTGTAGGGAGGGGGGAGAGGGGGGGTGGAGGTGGGGGGAGGGGGTGTTCAGGCAGTAGCGACCTTCTTCTCCTTGTACGTGGCCATCATCTTCTTTATCTCCGCTATCGCCTTGCCCGGGTTCAGGCCCTGAGACGGAGACGACACAGAGGTGAGCCGAGCACAGGACCACATGACATAACTCCTCAGTTATAACTGATAATAACTGTTCACTAATGAGAGTAACTCCTGAATTACAGTTCAGGGTAATTCACTTCATTTATAGTGGCTAATTCACTCAATTAGATAATAATAATAATAATAAAAATGATGATAATAATAATAATACTAATCACTTTGAAAACAACAATTGACATCAAGAGCTGCACATCATATATCCATCATATATCCGTCCAACAAGCAGAAGTAGTTTGCTCCGATCATTACCACTCACTTAGTGCCTGTCCAATGTAAATATTTTTGGACCCAGCATTTATTCACAATTAGTGACTTAATTTAGGTCAGACATTACATTTAACTGGGACTTGCACGCTCTTCATTTATGGTTGTTAAAGCTAGACATGTATGTATGATGTGTTTTTACTGTATGTTTACTTACTCTACACTTATAATTACTTATTTTTTACTTACTATTCTACTACACTATATGTACAATGGGCAAATTCAATGCAATATTGGCACAAGAGTTATTACTTTATTACTTTATTACTTTATTAATTACTGGTTACACTAGGTTTTTTACTTAATTAGACAGATTATTACTTATTTTATTACTTATCATTATTAACTTTTACTCCGTATTATATGTGATTCATTATTATCAATGATTAATATATCATTGTTATCATTGCTATTATTGTGTGCAATGTGTTTTTTCTATGTCCGCTACTTTGACACCTTAGTATCTCTATCTATCTATCTATCTATCTATCTATCTATCTATCTATCTATCTATCTATCTATCTATCTATCTATCTATCTATCTATCTATCTATCTATCTATCTATCTATCTATCTATCTATCTATCTATCTATCTATCTATCTATCTATCTATCTATCTATCTATCTATAGACAATTAGGTATACTACAAGCCTATCTGATAAGAAAGCTGTAGCTAACAAACGGCTTAAGACAGACGACCCCGTCAACACATGATCGTTCTGACATAATTTTACGATTTTGCGATTCGCTTGAAGGAAAAGGAAGTCCAGGAGGTGAGCTCGAGCACCTTGGGGCAGGTCTTGGTGCAGTTCATGATGGTGTGGCAGCGGTAGAGGGAGAACGGATCCTGCAGCTTGGACAGACGCTCCTCCGTGAACTCGTCTCGAGAGTCGATCATCCAGCGGTACGCCTGCAGACGACAAAACTCCATCAACTCTGGATTTCACCTGGATTTAACCTGGAAACCCCCTGAAATATTTATCATTATTATCATTATTATTATTGAGCTGCAGACACACACCTGCATCAGTACAGCGGGCCCGAGGTATTTGTCTCCGTTCCACCAGTAGCTCGGGCAGCTGGTGCTGCAGCAGGCGCACAGGATGCACTCGTACAGCCCGTCCTGCAGGACAAACACAGGTGAGACCCGCAGGTACACACACACACACACACACACACACACACACACACACACACAGACACTTGTGTTCCCCTATCACTTGTTGATCCTGTCCCCTATCATTTTACACATGCCCACTGTTACTATTTGATGTCTTAAGATTGCCTGTTGTATGTTTGTGTTTTCTTTGGGATCAATAAAAGTGCTGATCCATCCATCTATAGGACGGTTTCTATTTTTGATGGACTACAGCAGTGAATTAGTGGACCAGCAGCATTTAGCACAACGTAGAACGAGGAAGCTTGTCTAACCAGTTTCTGTCGGTCCTGCACGGACTGCAGGTACTGCTCCTTCCCTTCCTTAGACTCGTCCTTCTTCTTCAGGTACGGTTCGATGGATTTGTACTGTGCGTAGAAGTTGCTCATGTCCTGAAAACACAAGCGCAAACACAAAGTTCAGCTGAGGGAAAAGCTGTGAGATGTGACAAACATCTCACAACTGATCTCACCTGTAACTGATAGCGGGATGTTATGGATAATCTGTTCATGATAAATTTAATTTTGTGACATAATAATCAGTTTGATCCAAGGAGATGTAGGTTGTGGAAAGTGGACCTCTCCCCTCTTGTTCTTGTTTGTGTTGATGTGAAACTGCCTGGGCACATCTCCCTCTGAGCTATAGTATCACGACTGTATTTGTTTAGAAATACTTCCTGTACATACTCCTCTCTCCTATCTGTTTCAGTATTGGGTGCGCTCTATACTCTTTTATATATTGGTACTTTGCACATTATCATATTAATATTGCACCTTAGAGGCCTCGCTGCTCTAATTTCATTATCAAGGCACCAGTTCAATGACAACAAAAGTCTTGGATCTTGTGTTTGTGGCCTCCATGTCGGACCCACAGATGAAAACACAGACTGTGATCGTGCAGAGAAGAGCTGTCCAGTCTGTGGTAGATGCTCACTCACCGGGACCAGGTCCTTCACCACATACATGTGTGGCAGCGGGTAAATCTTGGTTGGTTTGCTCAGGTTGGTGTCAATCTTGTTGAGGCAGGCGAGAGTGTTTCCTCCATTAATGTTCATGGCACAGGATCCACAAATACCTGCGTTTAAACATGCAAAATAAAGCTTTTTAATGGGACTGAGCATGAGAAATAGTTCATGTTAGTATTCAGCTTTATCAGATGAACAATGCCCAGCCCAAGATGTACAACAGGTCCAAAAACATTATAATCTGTATAAAACAATATTCAAGATTCCCAGGTTCACTTTTAACATCATCCCTGAGATGAGACAATCTGAGGATAAAAGAACAATTAGCTCAATAATCTTATCACTCTCCTATGTCTCTGACCTTCTCTGCAGGAGCGACGGAAGGTCAGGGTGGAGTCCATCTCGTTCTTGATCTTGATCAGAGCGTCCAGAACCATCGGGCCACAGCTGCACAACGGAGAACGAAACAAAGCAGGTGCAGGGGGATCGAGACGATACGAGTGATAAAAGAAGTGGAAATTGGACCGATTCTGACATATTTCTTCTCTTTATGGCAACTCAGAGCAGTTTCACAGACACAAAGTCACATTTGGACACATACACACACACACACACACACACACACACACACACACACACACACACACACACACACACACACACACACACACACACACTCGTACACTGCTCCTCGGCTGTGGATACCATGGCACACCTGTTCAGCCGAGTCTGTCGAGGCTTTTTTAGCTAATCTCACACACTTTTTTTTAACTTATATTTGTTACATCTTATTTGTATTTCACTGCATTGTACTTGTGGATTTTGTTTGTATATTTTGTGAAGCATCCTCAGGTATCACAAAAGGTGCGATATAGCATTTCTATAAAGATGTTTTAAGATCTGTAAAGCACTTTGGTAAACTTTGCATGTTTTGAAAGTGTTCAAAAGTTGAGTTGACTTCACTAAAATTGCAACAGAACAAACAAGAACATCCTCCCTCCTTCCCTCCCACAATCGACAGTGTTGTTAGTGCCACATGACACACATCTAAATAATTTTATAATGTTTTACACTTAGACTTTGCAGCCCTGGTCATCCACCATCCTACGGCCTACATCCTTCTTTCTGGAGCAGACATGTGGGCAGTGCCACGTTGGCAGCAGTGACTATGCGCATCCTAAAGCTGATTAGAGGATGAGATCTGGAGGAGAGAACTGGTGACATGCCAGGCTGTCAGACGCATGTGAGTCAAATCTACCTGAAGGTTGTTCTGAGATCTTTAACAATGTTCGCACGTGCTCCGGTTCCTGTTTCGAGAACAACAAAGCCACATCCACCAGTGTAGGTCAGAGAAGACACAACAGTTTGATCTGAATGTTAATACCTCACCTGGCATTGTCCTCTAGACGCAACTCAGTCATAAAGTTAAAAATGTATAGATGGCTGCGATAACCTGGCTGCTCCTTAGCCTCAACCTCGCTTTCTGCTATGTGACTGTGCAATAAATACAAAGTTTTTTTTAATATGAAGACACTCCTAAATGTCCTGATATAGAATGTAATGAATCAGAACAGATAACATTGATGTGCACTGCGAATAACAGGTTACAAGAAGAAAAACTGAATCAATAAAGTTTCAATGATTGGACTCGGCTTTGTAAAAAACAACACACATAAAGATGCACAACAGGAACAAAAACATTGTGTCCGTAATCAAGACCGAATTTTGTATGCTGAAATGGCAAAACCTGATCATACCGGCCTGCAGCTCCAAAGTTTGTGTGCACAGTGAAACCTCAACTTATGAACGCCTCAGTAGACAAAAAACTCCAGAACACAGATTGGGATTTCTGTCCTGTTTGAGGAAAAAATATTAAAAATACGAAAACGAACCTCCTGGTCCGTTTTACACTTATGAAAACTTGTACATTTAAATATTATATTAAAACTGCTGTATATTTAGACTTTATATGACTGTTTTCAGGGGGTGGAGATATAAATTTTGATATTTTCATAATACAAACTGTTTCAAGATACAAAAGCCCGTCCGGGACAAATTAATTTTGTATCTCGAGGCTTGTCTGCACCTGCCTTTGTTTTGGCCCACAACTGTTTGGCAAGAGTTTGGTAAAATGTCAGTGTATGTTCTTCTGGTTCTGGCTCAAACAATCTGAGGCTGAGTATGTATGCAACTCCATAGCTGTACAGTATAGCTCCCCTCAGTTTAGTTACCCCTTAGTTTGGAAAAAGATTGCCAGGGAGGGGATGATCACAGTGTGCGACAGGTCCTCATTCATTTCATACTTCAGACATTAAATTGAGTCAGTGGGTGCCTGATCTGTACAGAAAGTCTGTAACATGTATACAACAAAGGGGCTTGTAACGTAAAGTGAGACATTCCTGATGAAACCAGGGTTGACGTTAAGACCAGAGAACAATGACAGATGCTCCACTCAACCATTCTAGATCTCCTTCTAGGTCAAAGTGGCTGAAGCCTGGAGACGGAGGCCAAAGTTTTACTTTGTGGAACTGTCAAAAACACACCACTGTTGATACACTTGAAGACAAACAATGCTTCAGGTGGATCAGACACCTGGAACAACTGTTGCTGATTACATCTCTTAAACTTCTCACTTAATGGTTGAACATAACGGCCATCCCCGTGCCATCAAAGGAGGAGCAATGACACCTACGTATTGAGGTCGATGTCGTAGGTCTGCATGCGGGGCTTGTCTCCTGGAGTGTCCGGGTCCCATCTGTACACCTGGAACTTCTTTACCCTGGGCTGGACTGCGGTAGCGGCTGCTGTCTGGGCATACCGCACGGCCTGGCATTGGGGAACACACGGATAAAAAGATGTGATTAGCTCTGGCCCCCTGCCGTGTCTTTACACAGTACGTAACACACTGGCCAAGAAAAGTACGTTGTTGGGCAGATTAGATGTCGCATACATTAGGATAAGAGAGGATAACATTGTTTCATCCCTCTGTGGGGATGAAAATTTTGAGATTTAGAGGAGCTTAAGAGCAAGTATTCAGCAAAAGTGGGAAGAAAATAAAATGTATACATATAATCATTATTGTTATACGTACGTCATACAACTCAGAGGAATTTGCTTTGGTGATTGTTACAGAAAACAAGGTGCAAAACTTTTTTCTTATCAAATCCCAAATTAATGAGAATAGCATCCCTTGTGAGCAGATTATGAAGCAGTTATTTAGGAAGACTGTGTTTTTATGTATTATCATTATTATCATTATTAAGGATCACTCCACAAATTACACCTAAAGTTAACAATAATATGATAAAGATGTCAGAGGCTAAAGATTACAGGAGAATGTAAAGGACAACATTTATATATAATATTGTGCATGTGAAAAGAGAAAAGTCAGCATCATTTGAGAGCACTTCTAACAACAGGTTCATCCAACCTTGATGGACAAAGTCTGGACTTTTTTTTAATGCTGAGTTTTTACCACATTTTGTATTTTGACTTTAGAGTTACTCTATCTGTGTAGATGCATGCTTTTCACTGTGCTTGTTGTTGTTGTTGTTATCTATTTTCACAACTTATATTTTGCACAGTGGGATAAAAGACAGGTTGTCGTATCCAAACTTTGCAGCTCCCAAACGTAGTTTTGGTTATCACACTGCAAAAGTTATTATCTTTTACGCTGTTGCTACTTATTATCAACAGCATCCCTTAGCAACTTATTCAATTAGACCTACTAACTGATTAATTATTATTATTATTATTGCTAGTAATAGTATTAGTGTTAGCTTTCAGAGATTATACCTTAATTTGACAATAAAAACCAAAAGATAACGTCCAAGGTGAATAGAATAGGATAGACCAGAATATGCCTTTATTTTTCCCACAATGGGGAAGTTTCACAATATAGAATGCAACAAAGCAGTTTAATAGTAATATAACATGCAAACTCAAACATGTAACATATTGATGAAAGGTGATTTTATAAAACATGACACTTCAGAGCAGTGACATAAATCTGCACTGTTTGGTTAAACTTTCCCACGGGGAAGTGTCAGACTGCTTCGTTACGCTATAATTAGTTCAACCATGTTTACAATATCTGCCTGACTCGTTTTCAAACACTTTGGGCGCTGACACTGAGCTTTATTCGTCTGTGGATAAACCCCAAACACATAGCAGCGGACATACCCGACATAAACATATTTACACGTTTGTTACTGAAATAAGAAACTGTTGTTTCTGTAATAGGTGAATAACGTAAACAGCACTGCGCTGTCACCTATACCTGTGTTACAACCTTAATTTAAAGATAAATTAAACCTCTTCCTGACACAAACTGCACCAGGAAGTGCAGGCTAACGTTACCGGTTTTACTTCTCGTCATTTCTGACCTACCACGAGTCCTGTGGGACTGCGAAAAGCCAGGACGCCGCACCGGCTCAAGGACGTGAATCCAGCCGCCGACATGTTTCTAGTTCCTCTCTGACCTCCACCTCCTCCTCTGACCTCACCTATCCCGGCATGCACCGCGGCGAGCGCACGTTGGCCGGGGAACGGGGGGGAGCGCGCGTTTTGTGTCAACGTAACGTCCGGGATCTCATCCTTTCTAAATTAAAGCAGTGCGAACAACTCTTCACCGCTAATTTGACTAGATTGTGTCAGTAATTAAAACAATGGTGGAATTTGAAACATTTGTGACAATTGTCAGCAAAAATTGTCTTCTTTGAGCGGTATAATTTTGGGTTCTGTTGTGGATTTTCAGCGAGGGCGGAGCACGGTCACGCCGGAGGTTCTGGGTATATAAACCGAGCGTCCACCAGTATCGTTATGGAAGTGTAGCGGCTCCGGTGTTGGGATCCACGCAGGTGACAAACCACGATTTGAGGTCATATTGCCGAGCAATTCCCACGTTCTTCGCCTGTCACGGAAACTTGAAACTGCATCGAAGCTCCAACCATGGTGTTCCTGAACCTGTCATGCTGGACAAGATGTCGTGGACCCGACAGATACTGGAAGGTCCAAGAAATCCTCAAAGACGCTAGGGTAAGGCCCGCAACCACATTTATCGAAATACATCAGAGACTGGTCGAAAGGTAATACAATGATGATGACCTGAATTAACAAATATGTATAACTAATCAGATGAGAGGAGAAGTGAGGTAGGTCAACGCAAATGATAAGTATGAGTGATAATTGTGATTGTGATGTTTGTGTGTACAGTGTGATTGGTGCACGTGGTGTAAGTATTAATCCTGCACATGGTGTCGCAGGTTACTAGTAAATGTCGTGTTTCTGACTGTCTAAATACCGTTTCATCAGCTTTTATGACCCCTCGAAGCATTTTACAGGCACAAGTCATTCACTGCCGGATGGCAGCGGCTTCTCTGCATGGTTCGTCTGCTTATCCAGTGCTTAAAACTCCTCAAAAAGAAAAGTCAGTTCATACGAAAGACTGTTAAACTATGCTCCTACTACTGAAAATATTTCAAGAAAAAGTGAACGTGAGGAAGCCGAAACGGGTCCAAACCAGCCCACTGAAATGATGCACAACGCCATCTGTTGAACAGGAGGCGAATCCATTATCTGATTTTCACCTTCTTTGTCCCTTGTAAACTGGAACAAGGACAGAAATACCATATTAAAGCACTGACCCAGAGTGACAGTCAACCCAGTTTTCTGGGGAGACTCTCATTCAAGGACATCCAAGAATTGCAAGTCATGGCAGCTGAGGTGAGGTGAAATGTCTTCAAGAGTCTGCAGACACTTCGGCTGCTTCGACGGCACAACTCCTTCGACTCACCTTGATAACACTGCTTCTCATGCTGGAAAGGCATGGAAGCACTGTGAATGTGATGTACGCTGTTTACAGGAAACCAGTGAGTCATTATTCCCGCTTTATGCTGCTGCTTGGTCCGGTTAGAAAGATGCCTCATCATCTTAATCTTAACAGCATCACAAACAGCAGCAGCATCCATGCTCATGCTCCAGCGCCTCAGAAACCACCCTTGCCAACATTGTTGGTCATTTTGTCGGTCTTGTCTCTATTGCAGCACTTCAGGGGAAGGAAGAACCGCTGCTACAAGCTGGCTGTGAAGGCAGTCAGAAGGGCCTTTGTCTATGCCACTAAAGCAAGGAAGCAGAAGAAAGTGAACATGAGAGCGGTGAGGGCCTTATTTCTCAGTACTGATGTGCTGATGAAGGTTTTGTATTTTGTTTAACATGCTAAACTAACACGTAGCATGGTAGATTAGTAAAGTAGTATTCAGTGTAACCTCAGTAACTTGAAGAGAATGCTTCATAAAAATCATGTCTCTTGTATTGGTCAATTTGTCTTCATCCATCATCTTTCCCACTGTTCTTTAATGGCTTTGTGGGAGTCGTCTGAAGTTTACCTTCAGTGCACACGGGGTGAAAACGGGTAATTCACCTGTTTTGCACTCGCACCATTCACTCCACACCTGGGGGCAATTTGGACTCCTCACGTCAGGGCCCTTGGTCTCAAGTCCCACTTGGACTTAAACCAAGGACCATCTACCTGTGAGGCCACGGTGCTATTCCTTGCACCTTGTTGATCATTTTTGTATTCGATGTGAAATACAGGACATTTGGTCCTTTATTGTCCCTACAACTGCTGCAAATCTAGTGCAGTACAAATTATTTTGGTTGCAAAGTTTAAACCGTGTGGAGTCAAACATTGAGGGCCAAATGTGCATCCCTCAAAACCCACATTAATTCTCTACGGTGTGGAAATGACGACTTCTTGCTGCGTTTTAATGTGAGATGTGATGGTAACTTTGATTGAGCTGTGTGATCTCTCCATCCATCCATGACAGTTTTGCATCTCCAGTTCACCTTAATGCATGTCTTTAAACTGTGGAAAGACACTGGAGTACCCGGAGAAAACCCACAGGAAGAACATGGAACAAAATCCCTCAACCTGAATGAGATTTGAACCGGGTACCTTCTTTCAGTGAGGTGGCAGCACTAACCACTCATCTCCACTCTGCTCTCTCTCTTTTTTTTTTTTTTTAATTTTTCAATCTAGCTCTGGATCACACGGATTGCCGCAGCAACACGAGAGCATGGCATGAAGTATCCCGCTCTCATACACAACCTCACTAAGGTCAGTTGTTGTTGAAAGGTGGTGTTGTATCACTTCATCTGTGCTCTTTCCCCCCCCCTACATCTGCACGTAACACGTTTCTCCCCCACCCCCTGCACAGACCAGTGTTTCACTCAACCGACATATGATCAGCGAGCTGGCCATCACAGAACCTCGGTCGTTCCAGTCGCTTGCAAAGCTGGCGCGGGAACGTCAGCAGGAAGGCTTCCGGGCTGCACTGGGAGACGGCAAAGAACCAGATGGTGTCTTGTCCCGAGTTGTGATGTTGAACTGAAGGACTCGATCTTCTTTCCGGTGGTAATATGTTTTGAGTTGGTTTTGGATTGTGGAGATGTTCTTGAAACAAGCCCAGTTTTATTTAAGTTTTATTGTAATCTATTGTATTATACATTATGTGATTGAATAGTATATTTTAATTTTACAAGGGTTGACAAATTGTAAAGAAAGCAAAATACTTACTGATCCAGATTCCCATATTTAACCTGCATCACTTGTAGGAAATGTGAAGGATGTTTGTATTTCAAGGAAGCTTTTACTCAAAGCCACATTTCTTGAATTACAAGTGGATTTAATATCTGGTTTAAAGATGTTCCAGCAGAAACGTCTATTTCTATTGAAATGTCTTGATCAGAAAAGTCAGTATCTCTACAACCTTTGATTTTAGCAAACATTTCAGCCAAATTTGATAAAGACACCCTGCTTTTTATTGTTTTCACTGGCATGGGCAACTTTGACAAATTGAGGTAAAAAAAAAAAAACTTTGACAGAGGTCATTTAAGAGTTCAGCGCTCCACAAGGATGTCCTCACAATCCAAGATGGCAACTGTTGTCAAACACCAATTGTTGCGCCATTGTGTGATTTAAACATCTTCACCATATTTTTCAGTGATATGCAGTGTTTACCTGCGAAGTTCTCCACGTTGCTCCTGATTAGTATGGTGTTACAGAATGTGTACATTTCCTCAGACCTCCTTCTGTCCAGAAGTTAGAGTAGGATTTATTACTGATGGATTGGGATTTGGGTTTTTTTTCCCATCCTGGAGTTTGAGAAGAGTGACCTTGTAAGTTGTCATGACTGTTGCCTCTGTGTAAATATATATTTTGCCCTGTTGTGTATCCTCTGAATGTTAAATTCATTAAACTTGCTTTATAAGATGCATGATCTCGGTGTCAAACAACTTTTTTTCCCTTTGTAGCTTCTCATTGTTTGAGGCTTTGATGACAAATGTCTGCAGTATTTTCATCACAAAATTAAATTTGAATTATTACATTTCACACCCTAACCCTATCCAAAGTGATTTGCATCACAATTTTTTTTTGCTTTATCAATAAATAGGCAAATACTAGTACAAGCAGACTAGTTTGACTACTAGTTGTAAAAAGAGGGAGGGTAGAGTTTGGCTGGTTAAAGTCAAGCTACATTTTGCTCTCCAGAGTAATAAGAGTAGTAAAGAGCTTGTTGGAGATGGAGAGAGAAACTTCTGCCTTTAATGTGCTTAGAAAGTGATGCAAGACATTTGCTTAACACAGGAATCCTAATTTTCTGTTTCTTATATTAATCATTTTCAGTATGGGAATGATTACTTCCTGCTGAGTATGTATGTGATTTAACAGTAATCCTGTTCTTCAGCAGTGTTATCAATCTCTCCATATACCCATCCTTACCTTCTTTGTATCTCCAGGTCACATAGGGCAAAGGCAGGGATAACACCCTGGACATGTTGCCAGCCCATCACATGGCACACTCACCATTCAATCTTTCAAAGACCCCTTAAGAGTCCAACTATGCTAGATTTGGGACTGGGAAACCTAAGTATTCAGAGTAAATTACACACAGAAAGGAACAACAACTATATTGTGAACCCTCAAGCCATGTGGTCACAATATCAGTTGGTCAAGAATCATGACTCCTGTAATTCTTGCAGCTTTAATGTGAGCAAGTGTTAGGGAGTCAATTTTGACTTAGGCAAGCTTTGGGGAGTTAACGAAAACACTTGGAAAAGAAAGAGAATATTTTTTAGTAAAGATCACAGTGTCATTGACCTGTGAATTACCAAATCGCCTGATGCAACTCAAAGACAAACCGCGTCCTTGCCTGTGCCCTCTGCGGCTCCCGTATCTCTTCTTCCGGTGTCGTCGGGACACAGCCAATAGGAGCAGAGCAGCCCTCCCGAGCAGCCAATCACCGCTCGTCTCCCCAGTTTACACAGTTTCTCCGCTGCGCATGTGCACGACTGCAGTGTGACACGCGTGTGGGGGAATCGCCTGTCTCCCTCTCTCCATTCAGAACCGGCGTTAGCGGGACTTTATCTAACCTGTGAGGAGAAACATGTCGTGGCTGTTCGGCCTGAACAAGGGGCAACCGGAGCCGCCTCCGGGGCTCCCGGTACAGCCTCCGCCGCCGCCGCCACCGGCCGGAGGATCCGGTGGAGGGGGAGATAAACCCAAGGACAAATGGAGCAACTTCGATCCCACCGGGCTGGAAAGGGCTGCCCAGGCGGCCAAGGATCTCGACAAGTCCAGTAAGTGTCGGAGGGGATGTGCTTATCTGTGCCCAGGTTGCAGTTTTGTTTTTCTTTCCAGGTTTTTTTTGCTCCACATCGAGAGTAGTGGTTGCTTCCAGCATCCGGCTCCTCTGCTTCCCTGGGCCGGGTTGTGTGTGTGTGTGTGTGTGGCCCTACCCTTTACAGCCCAACACGTGAACATCTGTCACATCTGTCACGTCTCTGTCACCTCACCTGCTTGACGCTGTGTGAGGTCATCCCGGTGTCGCTGTCACCTTCGTTCAGACTGGTGGATAGGGTTCAAAGGTCGTCACCTTGTAATCTGGGCCTGCAACGCCCAAATCCTAAATGGAAACGTGATGGTGCATCCGCTTTTTTTCTTTTGTTTTGGTTTTCATCCTTCATAAAGGCCTGCCACACACAAATGACATCATGTCAGAGTTCCTTTACATGCAATGTATTTTATGCACCCACCATGGGATACCATGTATATAATGTACATTTTACATATTGAAAGTACTGGGGGAAAAAAAACAGGAGACTGTGTAAGGAAACTATAAAGGGAGGCCAAACATGAACCCTGAAGTCTGCAAATACTGATTGAGTGTGAGCTGTGAGCCAACACATATATGTATGGGGTAGTGCTTGACAGAAGCCATCATCACACATCTCAGTGTCTGCTGCTGACTCTCTCCTCCGAACCAGAACATGCCAAAGAAGCTCTGGATCTGGCTCGCATGCAGGAGCAGACCACCCAGATGGAGCATCAGAGCAAGATGAAGGTAGGAGCGGACGCACACCTGCCATTTCTGTCTCGGCGGCGCTGAAGTTTTCAGAGAATGAGCTAATGTTCTCGTAATGTTTGTTAATCATCGTGTCATTCCTATTCTTACATCCATCCCTGTTCTTAAGCAAGCAGTAGGACTGTTGATAAGAGATGGTTGTAGGCGATATTAATGAGATTAATGAGCTTTGTATAAAGTAGTCAGCTAAATGATATTATGATAGGCACAGAGGTGTGTAACTGCTTCTGTGTCGGTTTGAGGACTGTGCATCTCAACCGATCAAGTGGTTGTGTTTGCTTTTTATAATGCTCTGTAATGTTTCACTTGGGCATGACAGATTTTTATGCATCCTTTGCTTTGCCTCTGCCCGCAACAGGAGTACGAAGCTGCAGTGGAGCAGCTGAAAGGCGACCAGATCCGAGTCCAGGGAGAGGAGCGGAGGAAAACCTTGAATGAGGAAACCAAGCAGCATCAAGCGGTGAGAGCAGGAGTGCTTTGTTCTCTTTCTTTAAATAGTTCAAAGGGAACCCAGAATGGTTGAATGTGATGTTTATTCTGGGTGTTGGATGTTAACAAAGCAACTATGAAACACTGAATTCATTAGAAGTCCCTCATATGCTGTTTTAATAAGCCTTTGCAGTCCAATTTTTAAGTATGGATAGATCTGGTGCCCTTACATGCTTATCTGGCAACCATATGTGAGCTGATTAGCTGTCATTCATGCCACTCACATGACTGGTCACATGAATAACATTCCTTGCTAAATAACAAGATTAGTTACTGTCCCTGCACGAAGTGGAAACCGTAGCGATACAGCCATGGAGGGCATGCACATCCATCTCAAGGAGAATCGTTTCAGCTTTGTTCAACTGACTGTTCATTACAATCTTATCTCAAGACGCTGCAGCTGGTCTGCACCTTTAGTAAACATTAATTGACAAACAGAGACCAACAAACAGACAGAGGCCAACAAATCCCACATATGAACAACCTGTACGTGATGAAAACTTGCACTTTGAAAAAGACTTTATTAGAGAATTTATTAGTATTAGTAGTAGTATTGAAGAAAACACAAGTTGGTTCTTTGTTTTTTTCATGTGCTACAACTGGATAAGAGGCGGCATGAAAATACTATTGTAGTGTTTTGAGATGTAAGAAAACAATATTTGATCTGATAAAACGTATTAATCAACACAGGATTATTCTGTTCAGCAGGCCGCAATGAATCGTGCACACTCTAATGAGTATATGCAGATATTTACAATGTATCTCTGACTCTCCTCAGAATCTCCCACTGAGACTACAGAGGTGGATATAGACGGTCACATAAAGTGTGATGTGAAGCATTATGAATGGACAATCACAATCAAAAATCATAAGGCAACAGAAAATAAGATAAAACACAATCAGAGGGATAAAGCACAGGAGTCTAAGTTAGAGTGTAGTGGCTGAAATAAATGAAAAGCCTCATGTTTGGTTATATAATGAAAGCCAAAGAGGAAGGTATTAAGCATGGATTTGAGTGAAAGTTACAGGAGATTTTGTGGAAGGAAAAATACATTCAGCATGTATTCATCACTAAAATACACAAACAAATCTAAAATGTACATGTGTGAATGAGGATGTGATGAGGAATTTTGACCTGCCACTCGTCTTTGGTACAAAATGAACTGTTGTTATTCCCAGAAACCAGGGTTTAAACATTTTCTTATTACAGGTTTTCTGCTTTTAAGACCTATGAGTAAAAAGAAATGTGCATGTTGTCTGTTGCAGAGAGCTCAGTATCAAGATAAGCTGGCCAGGCAGCGATATGAGGACCAACTGCGGCAACAGGTGAGTTCATCTTCTCCATAAGAATGATTCTCGACTCAGAAATGAGGCCTAGCGCTGATGGACGTTGTGTTTCCCAACAGCAAGCCTTAAACGAGGAGAACCTTCGCAAACAGGAGGAGTCTGTGCAGAAACAGGAAGCCATGAGGAAAGGTACCAGTCGTCCCACATAGGACAGGATCTCCTCGGATCTCCTCGGGTCACGTTGACCGGTTGTTTTACGCGTTTTGCTTGTCCGTCCGTCTTTCTGCAGCGACGATAGAGCATGAGATGGAGCTGAGGCACAAGAACGAGCTCCTGCGCATAGAGGCTGAGACTAAAGCGCGAGCCCGGGTGGAGCGAGAAAATGCAGACATCATCCGTGAGCAGATCCGCCTGAAGGCTGCGGAGCACAGACAGACCGTCCTGGAGTCTATAAAGTAAGAGACTACGCTGTCGTTTTGATTTTGGACATCAGGATATCTTGTGTGTGACCTGTGTGGACTTGTACAAGTTAAAGATAAGATAAGATCATACTTAAATTATTTAATATAGATTTACCCAGATCAATTCATGAATTATAAGCACAGATACATAATTGCATATTAAGAGAGGCAAGTTTAAGTTGTGTGGGGGATAAAATCAAGGAATGCAGGTTCAATTGTTGGAGTTTCTGTTTGTGCACAGCATAATAAGTGAAACCAGTTTTTCCAAATTCAGTGTGAAGAGGAGGAGTAGCTGAGGTTAAAATATCGTGTGACCTAACATTTTAAGTTCTGCATTTAAGTGTTATCAGAGAGCTGAGGTCATGGGTAGTTTTTTGCCAAGAGTGCCTCATAAATAAACATTTATCGTTCCTTCTTTCTGTGTTTTGCGGAGGTTTACCTTCCCACCTTAACCTTTCAGGGGCAGTGGTAGCTACAAAAGCTGTGAAGTCAGAAAACTTTTAATTTTCTTTTTTTTAATTTTTAATTTTCTTATGCGATATCAACATAATCGTGCATGCACAAAATTCGTAACTTGAACAAAAACATGATTCATTTCTGTACAAGAATCCAATTTATACCACAGTTTTGCTTGATAGGTGCACGCCTGCTATTCAGACTTTAGTCTTAATGGATTATATTATTCTACAGTTTGTCCCAAACCACTGAGGTGTTTGGAAAGTTACAGAGGTCTAAAGCGTATAAAAAGCAGACTGTACATTGCTTTACAATGTCTAAAACCACCCGAGGAACCAGTGGCGAGCTATGAACGATTGACAATGATGAAGTTCATTTAGACTTTAGACTGGATCTTATCGATCCCTGTGGGATGACTCCCTCAGGGTAATTTACGTTTCCAGCATCATAACGCGGTCGTCTTAGACCTTATATATTACCTCTTATAGATTTGAATGTGAAGTGAGCGGTCGAACAACTGTTCCCTGGTGTTTGTTTACAGAACTGCGGGCGCTGTGTTTGGAGAAGGATTCAGAGCCTTCCTGTCGGACAAGGAAAAGATCATCGCCACGGTGAGAGCAGAGCATCTGCCTTCAGTCCGCGTGTTTTCCTGGATGTGGATGTTTGGAAGGACCGATGACGTTAATCAACACTGGAGCGTTGGATTTCCCACCTCTAGCTCCACCGTCCACCTCTTTTAATCGTTGTTTACAAGAAAAAAAACATGTCAACTTATCTTTATAAACACACACACGTGATTGTATTCCCACCTGTTTGCTTCCCTGTTGTTCCCACAGGCTGTTTAGTCAATAATACCTTGACTCTTAATGGAAACCAGAAAGATACCGACACCAAAACTTTGCCAGACTCTTGTTTCCACATTCAGAAGAAAGATTTCATATCCTCAGTGAGAGTTTGAATCGTCAGAGCTGCAATAACTAATTGATTAAATAGCTAACAACAAAAAAAAACAATTTTAAATGTGATTAGTGAAATACTCTCCAGTTTCTTTAGTCTTTTGTGAGCACTCCACATCTTCAAGGTGCGAACAAAACAAGGGGTGTACTGTTCTCCCTACGTGTTTGCTTTCAGCAGCGTTAACATAGATCCACAGCCAGCCAAACTCCTTATTAGTGAGCCAGGAAGTGAGCAGCCTCGCTTCTTAAATTACTTCTCACAGATAAACCATGTCGATGACGTCACTGAATTCAGAATAGACCTATATATAAGAAAAAAGATACAAAGGAAATGTTCTACTGAACCGCTTTGTACAAATCACATGAAGTACTAGATGTTTAATATCAACAATAACTTAACAGGCATTAGCACAGCAGGCTAGAAATCAGGAAATTTAGCAGGTTCGTATAAACATTTCTGCCTCACAAACCGTAAACTACACTGCTACCTTACACCACTGTGTAGAATTATACTTAACTCACAAACAACACATATAAAGAAGGTGTAACACTCACAACCGCTGATTTCTGAGGGATAACCGGCCATTAACACGGGCGTAGACGTTTTTCGTCTTTTCCGTTTCTACTTCCTGTAGTTCGTCACACTTTCAAAATAAAAGCGCCGTAAAATACGTATAACCAGAACCATATAAAAACATTTCAAAGTAATTTTTTTTTAGCATTACATAAACAAAGAACTCTAACATATTGAAGATATTCAGGGCAGGACAAGGGGTCTGGAGGTTTTATCCCAGTTGAGCACTGTGGTTGTTCCCTCACCAGGTGGCGGGTCTGACCTGTCTGGCCGTGGGAGTTTACTCCGCCCGGAACGCCACAGGAGTGGCGGGACGCTACATCGAGGCCCGTCTTGGAAAACCGTCACTGGTCCGGGAAACTTCCCGTTTCACCGTGGGAGAAGCCATCAAGCATCCCGTAAAGGTATCCAATCAAAATGAGAATATGTATCCTCATACATATCCACCATACAGCAAATTTAGAAGAAGCATTTTCCAAAACTAGGATGTCATGAAAAAAGAAAATATTTATTATACATTCATTTTAACACAGATGTACATTTAAACACATGAAAACTCACTGAGCTAAATGAAGTGTATGTATATCCAGAAAATGCACAAAAAATGTATCTTTAAGTAGATATTTATCAACATCATTGGACTTTTATTCCTCTTTCCTCTCAACTTTAGACGGCCAAACGTCTGAAGAGCAAACCGCAGGACGCTCTGGAGGGAGTCGTGCTCAGCGTAAGTGGACGCTCTCTCTCAAAACGTTTCTGTGAAGAAGGGACACGTCGAGCGTGCTCGTCATCTTGTGATTTTGTTTTGCCCGTCCAGCCGACCCTGGAGGAGCGCGTGCGAGACATCGCCATAGCAACGAGGAACACGAGGCAGAACAACGGCCTGTACAGGAACATCCTCATGTACGGACCTCCAGGCACAGGAAAGACTCTGTTTGCCAAGGTAGGACCCAGACTGACCTGCAGGCATGGGTGGGGGGGGTGGGAGTGTTTGTCCAAAGAGCTTTTTGACATTTTTCTTATTTTGTTCGGGGTAGAAACTGGCAATGCATTCTGGGATGGACTATGCTATTATGACTGGTGGAGACGTGGCGCCCATGGGCCGTGACGGAGTGACCGCCATGCACAAAGTGTTCGACTGGGCCGGGACGAGTCGACGAGGGTAGGCTGCACTCATTACTCTAGTAGAAGTATAGATACTAGAGTGTAGAAATACTTCTGTTAGAAGTTGAAGCACCAGTTGAAGCTTTTTACTCAAGTAAAAGTCAAAAGAGGACTGGTTTGTAAACTACTAAGTAATGACTAAAGAAAATCTAAAAACATTATCGATCTATCTATCTATCTATCTATCTATCTATCTATCTATCTATCTATCTATCTATCTATCTATCTATCTATCTATCTATCTATCTATCTATCTATCTATCTATCTATCTATCTATAGTAGTTCACATATGTGGCTATATATACATATATATGTATATATAGCCACATATGTGAACTACTGCCATTAACATGTTTGATGGAGCATGGCTAGTTGCCTCTAAAACTTTATACCGTAGAAGCAATAGCTTTTATTGCCTTTATTTGCCTTTATTGATCAATGATTGATCAAAAAAATACAAACACATGCATGTACTCTGCTTCTACTTCTGCTCTACTAAAAGATTAAGGAGTAGAAGTATAAAGAAGTAGAACAATAATTACTCCAGTTAAGGATAGATCATCAAAATATCTACTTAAGTAAGGTAACCAAGTGTTTGTACTTTGTTACTTGACACTTCTGGGAGTTTATATATATATATATAGCAAAAAGGAAGTTTGAGACAACTGAGGATGATGTTTCGTTCTGTTTCAGTCTTCTGCTTTTCGTGGATGAAGCCGATGCGTTCCTTCGTAAGAGATCCACGGTGAGTCTCTCGCTCCACAAACTTTAACCGACAGCTTTCACCAGTCATCTCGCTTTCAGCTTAACAAGTAAAACCTTTGTTGTTTTTTTTTTGTGTGTTCTTACAGGAGAAGATCAGCGAAGACCTCAGAGCCACCCTGAATGCGTTCCTGTATCGCACTGGAGAACAAAGCAACAAGTAAACACTGTTTTACATGTCTCACTGTTTGCTCTGTTTAATGTTTAACAGTGTTCCCATTGTCTCTAAACCTCCTCACCTGTTGTTGTTATCACTATTGTTTATCTTTGCAGATTCATGCTGGTGTTGGCCAGTAACCAGCCCGAGCAGTTCGACTGGGCCATAAACGACCGTATAGATGAAATAGTGAATTTTGCTCTGCCAGGCCCGGAGGAGAGGGAGCGTCTGGTGCGTCTGTACTTCGACAAATATGTGCTGGAGCCGGCCACTGGAGGGAGACAGTGAGTGACAAACACCATAGAGCAAATTTAACGGTTAATTCACCAAGTCTGTAGTCTCACATGCAGATGTGTTGATGCAGGTAATCTTTAAGGGCCTATCAAAATATGTAGAATAGATTAGAATAGAAATACTTTATTCATCCCGAAGGAAATGACGGAAATTGGTGAAAGTAATTACTTGATTGTTTTGGGTGGTTCAGTTGAAAAGCTGTGCCAGGTGATGATTAGATTTTGATCCCTCTGAGGGGAGTGAGAGTATGAACGTATCAAAAAACATCATTTTCAAGTGAATGTGATTTCTTACGGGCATGTAAAAAGTCATCAAGTGTGAAAAGGCTAATTTCCAGTATCAGAGAAGTTTGGGAGAGTTAAACAATGAAAGCCAGGGAAACCCTCAGTGTAATTAACAAATGGTAAAGTAAATGGTTTCTATAAGAATTAAAGAGTAAGGTCTCCACACAGTCGAAGCTTAAATTTGTGGTTGTACATTTCTTCCCCCTCAAGTTCACACAGACTTATCAGAGAGCATACGATCACTGAAATTAAAAATTCTGCAGTTATGGAAAACTCGAAATCTGGTTCAGAAATAGCCTTGAAATTAAGTAAATTTCTCCTGTAAGATCAAGTGTGAAAAGTCTGAACCCTGGATCCAGCAACCCATAGCATCCAACAGCCGAGGCCTCTTTAATCTCACCTCTTTGTGTGTGTGTGTGTGTGTGTGTGTGTGTGTGTGTGTGTGTGTGTGTGTGTGTGTGTGCACAGGAGGATGAAGCTGGCACAGTTCGACTATGGTCAGAAGTGCTCTGAGATAGCCAAGCGGACAGACGGCATGTCTGGAAGAGAGATCTCCAAGCTGGGTGTGGCCTGGCAGGTACGTAACCATCTACGTTGAGCTCTCTGCTGAGTGTTTTTTTTCACGTGGACACATAAACACTGCTCGTTTGTCACGTGTTCGCCTCGCAGGCGGCCGCCTATTCCTCGGAGGACGGCGTCCTGACGGAGGCCATGATCGACGCCCGCGTGGACGACGCCGTCAAGCAGCACCGGCAGAAGATGGACTGGCTGCACGCCGAGGAAGAGGCTCAGACCAAGACCCTCACCCCTCCCCCCATCGGAGGGAAAGCCGGAGGAGGTAAAATCGGCTTCTCCGCCCCCCTCGGCGAGGCTCCCCAGGCCGAGGACGTGGTCGCTCCCGTCCTCGGGGTTGACACTAAACCGGAGGCTGGAAGCGGCGAGAGTTTAGCAGGAGGAAAAGCTGCTGGTGCGGATGAGGGACTGGACAGTGTGGACGGCGGGAAGGTGCAGAAGGAGGAGAGCGCCGGGTCGTCCAATCCGAAAGACGGAACCCCGGTTTGATAGGCGGCTTGTTTCTGTCCCTTCACTAGCGTCTCTATCTGTCTATGACAGCGGGTAAATTCACCAGTTGTGAAAACGATAACTGATCAATGTAACACGTATAACGCCTGAGATTCCTGCATTCTAATATATAATGTTTAGATCAAGTGAACTTTACAAGGTACGGACATGATGTGCACTGTGAAGGTCTTGTGATCTGTTAAAATGATTAAATCAATGTTTTTTTCTATAAACGGAAGTTGTTCTGGTGTTTTTTTAGAAACATTTGTTGCGTGATTTCACAAAAAGTGTTACTTCACTCTGATTAAAGAGAAAGTGTTGAAAACCAATAAGTACTTTTGAATAATGACAGTATAGATAGATAGATGGATAGATGGATGGATGGATAGATAGATAGATAGATAGATAGATAGATACTTTATTAATTTCCTTCAGGGAAATTGAAATCTCCATCACTTGCAGCACTGTTTATATGACACAAACATACATAACATACAAAAACAAAGTACCCAATCCCATTAAAAGTATAAAAATAAAAATGGAAAAAAGGACACAAACAGATGAAGCCGAAACAGTGATAGATAAAAAAAACTGTGGATTCAAATACGTAATAAATATGTAAATATGGTGAAGACAGAGGTCATGGATTAAGTAGTGAAACATGAAAGAAACTATAATATTTAAGTAATATGAAGTTGTATAATGTAACAGTAATAGTAATTAGAGCAGAATATATAAACTATATAGACAATGTATGATTATTAACGTGGTATATAGGACACATAACACAAAATATGAAGAAACAAATGCTATGCCATTCAATATACAATATAATAACAATAAACTGCAATAATAATAATATACGGTATAATATTGATCAATAACATAGGTAAAACATCATTCAATATATGTAATAGCTCATATTTTGCATAATTTCGTGTTTTCATTGTCTAGGATTTTTCCTTATAAGATTGCTTACCCTTAATCTCAACTAAACATTAACAGCAGTATCTGTTAAACACAATTTGCACTTTTATCTCTTTGCGGGCGTCGAGGTGTATGTCGGTCCTGTAGGTGCTTTGGCGAGAAGGACCTGAAGGAAGTCTTCTTGGCTGCTGAGGTTTGGGATCCATGACCAGAGGCTCCAGTCTGTGCTACACCTGGGGACACAGACACAGGGCTCGTCCACATGTTTTCATTCAGCGATGTAGAGAAATTAAGACAGTAGGCTGGGAAGCTCTGAGCAGCGAGGAGAAGAGGATTTCACTGTAAAGAGGTAGAAATCTGCTTTAGATCTCAGTGGAAGGAGAAAGAAGGAGGAGTCAGTAAGACTAAGTTAAGTGTCCATTAGTGACAGCCTGTTCAGTTTGTGGGGCTTTAAAGGTTCCTCTTGTCCAGTCAGAGCATCAAAAGGTATTTTATACAAACTAGAGCTGGTTATGACATTGAAATTGGGGGGAAAATATTGATCAATGTTCTACGACACTTTTCTTTCTGGACCATACCTGAAAGATGTTCAGTTTCATAAAGTATCATAAAGTAGTTGGCACTTATTTCACAAGTTAGTCATTAGTTGATCAATCCGTTTATGGTTGTGCTTTGCTTTACTCTGTGGTGATCCAGTAACATTAATAACACTCATAAATAAACAACATAGTTACAAATATTATATTTTGATTTTAATGGACCAGGTAAAGAATATCAAACTGCATCTTGTGTGGAATAAACTCTCCTTGGCACTACAAAGGCATTCAGTACTGTACTGTGTGACTAAGCAGCTGGACTGGTCAGGATGGAAAAAAGAGTGGTCTCACTTCAACATATGAATAAAAATGTAAATAAATAAATGGCTGAGGTTCATGGTGTATGAGTTTATGAAGTTTTCTTGTTTTCCTCATGTCTCCTGTTCCTCAGAAGATAACCTTGGATTTGTCCACATCTTCATTCTCAGTTCTTTTTTTAGTTTTTACTCAGCCTTCCTTGGCTTCGCCCTCCAGTACTGGATGAAGACTCTACTGAGCTGCCTCAAGAACCAGTGGCTGCAGAAGCCACAGACCAGTCCCACTAACAGACCCATCCCCGGCTGGGTCATCACGTCTCTGAGGACGCTGGTGTCCTCCACCGTGGGATGAACTCTGCTGTATGGGATGACATGATAGCTCTTGTTCCTGCATCAGGCGATCAGAGAAAAGGAAAAACAAAACAGTCTTTGTTTATTTCTGGCACCAAAGTGGCAGAAGACCCACATTGAAACTTATATATGTATATACGCAGTCCAACAATGTCGAAAAAAAGGGAAGGTTAAATGTGGAATAAATATTGTTCACCTCCCCAGACTTCTGTTAAGACTGGGAAAGACTTGTGTATAGTTAGGAAGCCACAAAAATCACATTTCAATAATTCCATAATCATATGAACGGTTATTTGAATGATGCACCTACCTTTATTTGAATGTGAATGACAGAAAGAGGAATTAGATTCATTATTAATAAAAATATATTTATACTGGGATGAAAGAGAGAGGGAGGAAGAAATGTGAAAATTCAGAAGAGAAACTGTGTAGTTTAGGTATTTATTATTTCCCTGTGTCTTTTAAAGTTCTGTCTCTAGCATAATGAAGGTTTTACCTGTTGCAGGTGCAGGCGCACAAGCCTTCCGTCCCCCGCAACAGGTTCCGGATGAAGGTTTGGAAACAGAAAAACGCTCTGTTCAAGTCCATCAGACAACCATCGGAAAACTTAAAACGAAAACGACAAATATCAAGTTATAACACAAGCCACTCGGGGGTTTTTACTGCTTAAAGAGAAATTAAAATCAAACTGAGAAAGATTAAACTCCCAGTCTGCATCATACCACTCTCGTAGTGACACCTCCTCTGCTCCTCCGTCTCTCCTCTGTCGTCCGCGCGTGCACCTGCGCTTCTCTGTTGCCATAGATACCGCGCTACGTCATCACCGAGCGCGTGATTTGAATATACTGGACATATATATATTTTTTTTAATTAATTACAGAATTTTAAACATTTACAATGACAGGGAAGAAATGGGACATGGGATGTTGCTCAGATTGTGATGATTATATTATGACGTCAAAAAAACGGTATAAAATGAATGAATTAATGAATAATAAACGAATTAGGCCACATGGTGTGGTGTTATGAAAAGTGCTAAAAGATGATAAATTCGTTTTGGGAAGACTAAAAAGAGGAGATTAAGTAAAAGGATGAGAAAGGGGGTACGGAAGCTACGGAATCCGAGACAGCAACGCTTTTTTTTTCTCCAACTGTTATCTCGTGATATCTCGTGATATTTCATTATCAGAGGTTAATAAGACAGTTTTCCCGTGGTAACGCGTGAATTTATATTGATATCATCTGGAGACATATTCTCCACAAGGACCGGTCTGAATGCCAAAGTTCCTGTGTATCTGTGAATGTATACGTGTCAATCGATTTGAGATGGGAGGGTATTTATTTGTTGTTGCCTTTTACAGAGGCAGCAAAAACAGAAGAAGAAGAAGAAGAGTGGCCTATCTTGTATTCCGTAGCTCAGCTTCTGTAAGGACCATAGGTAAGGACTTTTTTGGATGTCATAAACATGTTTTTCCCTAGCCTAACAAGGCTTAAACTTCAGGGACTATCTTGAGGTTTCAGGCTTGGGATGGTGAGTTCATTATTTATAAATACTGTGAAACAATAGGAGAATGACTGGGTGAACAGTGTTTTCAGTGAACTGAGGGCTACCTTCCTTCACCTCACACAAAAAGGACATTGCTCTGTTTCAACCAAATCTTTAATAATAATAATGCAGTAACAACAACAACAACAATAATAATAATAATAATGATACATTTTATAGGCACCTTTCAGGTCATTCCAGATCACTGTGCAAACTTTCCCAAAGAGTCAAAGCTGCTGCGCAGCAGTAGTCAGGTCTGAGCAATTTTAGGCAAAATGAAAGTTTCAAAGCTGTGACACATCTGTTGTTTGTTGTGAATTTTCAAAGTTTTGAAACTAAGAGGCTTTCTGTAGCGCCACCATCAGGTCTATTGTCTGGAGTTACCAGTTGAGGACATCTGGCTTGACCTGGATTTGACCTTTTGGAAAGTTTGGGTAGATTTCTGATACAGAAATGTCACAATCTTTTACACCGAGTAGCATATGGAGATGACTCTAATTGTTCACCTGAGATTGATATGCAAAATGGTGCAAAAAAAAAGTCCAGTTTTTGAGAGAAAAATCTGATTGTTTCCAAACCATGACTTAAATCTGCCCTTTTTTTAAATGTACATTGAAAAAATATTTAGCAAGAATATACAAGCATGTGTTCAAAATATCACCAACAGTAAAACATTTTGATGATTTGACAGATCAATTTATTTCTGAGGCAAAATATTTGTTTAAGACTGAAGATGAAGTGTGTCAAGTTTGGAGTTAATTCAGTAAGAACTGTGGGAGGAGATAAGTTTCAGGTTTCATAACAGGTTTCATAGCTTTTAAAAAGTCCATCCCTCATTGGGACTATTGACTTGTTTTTGCTGCTGAAGCAGTCTGGCATGGGACTTGACCTTTTCTGCAAAATGTGGTCATTTTTGGCGTATAGGAAATAGGATTTCCTTGGAAACAGAAAGTAGAATAAAGAAGAACAAGCAGTAAAGCAATAGAGTCCTGGCAGCTTAGGATTCCCGGCCCCCAATATAATCACAACATAAAAACATAGTATACAGAGTTTTTATATGAAACACATTTAGTAAATCACTAATAAAACACAGACAGTAAGTAGATTAAGTAGTAGACTAAAAAGTAGAGACCATAGAGTAAGTAAGCCTGTCCAAAGAGGTGGGTGTTGTGCTTCAGATTTGAAGGTGGTGAGAAAATCCCAGTTTCTGAGGTTTTGTTTTCCAGAGGTTTTAAGGGCAGAGAAGCTGCAGGCTCTCTACCTGTTGTCAAAATGAAAATAAGGAGGGGTGTGTTGATGTGGAGGAGGTTGGCGAGGTACTGAGGTTCTTAATGCGCTGCATGACTAACGGAGGGAAGTTTCTAGTAATCATAAAGTTTTAGACCAACTGCAGTTCATGTGTCACTTGGTATCTGCAGCCTAAAAATAGTATCAACATGCTTTGATATCCAGTCAAATATCCATTCATCGTCATCGTACCCACTTTGTATCAGCAGAAAATAAAAACCCTTTATAGTATTGCATCTGCAGCCTGCACACAGACAGGATTGTGGGAAACTTCTCTCTGCAAGTTGACAACATTCACAAACCCGCTTTGTCGCCCCCAACAGGCTTCCATGTTGTAGTGACTTCTATACGACCAGTGCTGGGCTGACTGTACAAGAGAGTGAAGACTAATTAAGTAAACAAATAACACGATACACTCACAGTGCAAACAATGAGCTGTTTTTTTTTATAAAAAGCTGAAGCTATTGTCCTTGCTTTCTATGTATGAATTATTATTGCATTGATATTTGATTGTCCAAAGCCATGAAAAACTGCAAAAATGAATTAGAGGATGCTAAGATAAGATAAACTTAACATTAGCGTTAAGACTCTATGCCACTCTTAGCATTACAATGAACTTCTGGGGATTATTCTGTTATTTTCTTCCTGCCATGCTCTTCATGTTGCGAGTACACGAGAAACTGGCCGTAGTCGATGGCTAGAATTTATTCTATTTTTACAGCCTACGTATCAAATATATTTAGTTACATCTTTTATAATTCTTTCATTGCTCCTGACAAATGAACATTTTCGATAAATCACTGTTCGTCCCTCTATAGGAAAAGCGGCTCGTGTAAAAAATGTAAATAAGTATTTAACAAAAGTAAAAATATAGACGTAAAAAGCAGTAAACCACAGACTATGAACATTAAACTAAATAAGAATAATATATTGAACAGTAAATATTGTGTAGCCGTATGTTATTGCACAGAATTTTTGCATAGATCAAATAGATGAAGTGACCAACAAGACGGCAGGCACCGAGAAAACAATGCGACAATCACGCCAGACAGAAAACATCAGGCCCTGAAAAACAGCATTTCCAAGTTTAAATAGAAATCATTATTTTATTGGAAACAGATTGGTAGATCGTCAAAGAGTTGGGTTTGGTATTTCATGACCAAGAACATCGTGGTCCTTATTTACAACACAGTCATCCACACACATTCGATCGGATGATTTCTCTCTCTCCCAAAGAGAGAACGCATCAAAACATGCAGTCAACCATTTACACTTTCCCAGATCTCACATCTGTCATATATGCTTGACGAAAACTGAAGGCGACGGGGCGGCTCAGGTAAATAGAGCCGTCGCCTCACAGCTGGAAGCCTGTCTGCTTCCCTGTGGTCGACTGGGGACCGTAAACCAGTGTTCCTCAATTCTTCACTTGTCCTGGATGTTTCCTGCCCCGACACACCTGATCAGGAGGGACCAGAGGGTCGCTAAGCTCCACGAGAACCTGATGAGGCACTCAGGTGTGCTGCTGCAGGAAACTTCTTTAAAAAATGCAGGACAGCGGCCCTCGAGGGACCACAATTGAGGAACACAGCTCTAAATTGTCCCTAGTATGGCAGAGTCAATGGTGTGTGTGTGTCTGTGTGTGTGTTGTCACCCTGCGATAAACTGGCAGGAGTGTATTCCAGGATATTCCTTTTGCCTCGTCCACACTGGGAGCAGGCACCGGCAGAAACCTTGGGGGCATAAAGAGGTTCAGATGATGGATGCATGATCTGAATCAAGGGTTAGGAAGCTATGGCTCTCCCTGAGGAGACATGGACATTTCACGGGACTGGGATGAGGAGGACCTCGGCCTGACCTTGATCTGGACAAATAACAAGGCATAGTGAAGAGCATCCAACTCATTTCTCTTCAGGGTTCAAGAGAAAAATAAACAAACCCCAAAAGAGAAACACTTAATTTACACTTTGTCAGATCAAAATTTAGCCTATCCATCCACCGGTCTATCATCTTGTAATCTTCATACCTTCACCATGTTGCGAGGGCTCTGCTGGAGCCCATCCCAGTGAGGTGAGGCAGGGAACCAGTCCAGGGCAGGGCAGGACAGGGCACACACACACATGTAGATCATCACTCAGAATCTGACACAAATGCATCACTGCTTAGAATCTCAACAAGAACAGAATCTGATTAAAATGTAAGGGCCTTGTAAAAGACTTTCAGGTCTTGTGTTTTGAATGATCCCCGCAGGGAACGTCACAGCTGGATCGATAAGGTTTCTATCTATCAGGGTTGGGTGTGGGAGCTGTGATTTCTCCCTGAGGAGACATGGTTGGGTGATTTCATGGGACTGAAAACCTTGGCCTGGCCTTGATCTGGAGAAATAAAGGCAGAGTGAGCGCAGCAAGTCCATCCTCTGTCTAGAGGGAAAAAAAACAAAACCCCCATCATCACCAGAACGTCCGACGGCAGCCATTTGTTAGGTCCTGACCCAAAGCTGAGTGTGTGTGTGTGTGTGTGTGTGTGTCTGTGTAGGCACACAGTGTGTACTCTTCAACGTGTGCTGCCTTGTAAATGAGTGTATGTTGTTATTTGACTATTGTTTGATTACGTGTGACGTGGGTCTCATTGCAAATATCTATCAGTAGAAACAGACGGTGTGCAGAAAATGCTTGCTGTTCTTCTCCTCAAACTCTTGCAGGAGCTCGTCCATTTCGTTCTCCATGTCGATCGTGCGCTGGATCTGCAACCGCGGAGCAGAACACGCTTTGAACACAGGTGGCACACGCATGTAGCGCATTTGATGCAAAAGTGAATTGAAATCAACATCTGCACACAGTTTATGAGTTTATAGTACCCTTTGAAGGAACTTGTCCAGCAGGTGCTCACTAAATTTCCTCGTTTAGGAACATAGTAAATGGTAGTACAAGATGATTCTATTCTATTAAGTATATAGACTCAAATCTTATGTATACATAGGGAAATTGTGGTCTGGTCACCCAAGTTTTAAGTTACATGTCTAAGTGGTTTTGGATTTTTGCCAACTGAGCAATGTAATGACTTGCATGCTCCCTGGACTCATTCATGTTTCTAGCTCATATAACGCTCACACGATGACATTTAAGGGACCTTGTTGGGAGACACTTACTCGAGAACACAGCTCACAGATGAGGAAGGCCCCCAGCGTGGCTTCCTCGTGGTTATCTGGGATGTCTACATTGATAACGTGCACAGGCTGAAAAGTCTCCTGCTCTCTTGAAGTTAGATCTGGGAAGCAACAAGTAGAAAGAGAAAGGGATTAAACAATCAGATATCTAAAAATAAAGTTTCAAAGTTTCAAAGTCATGACTGTGATGTAAACATGTACATTTCTCACCTTCTAGAACTAGATCATAGACTCTCTCTTCACAGGTGATCACCAGGTCAAACGTGTCGTTGCAGTCTTGAAAACGCTCCGGCTTGGATTTGATGCGTTTGTTTCTTTCCAGCATGTGCAGGACACCGTTTTGTGTGTATCTGAGGGATGGCGGGGGTCAAGGAACACAGCAGGAGCGACAAGAGGCATTTCATGGGAACACAACACACACACACACAGTCTCACACACACATATCACACCATCAGACTGTCTCCGTGTGGCAACAGTGTGTAAGTCGGCAGGACACAGAGTGGTGTAAATGTCTGAAGGAGATCTTGTTGGGACACACACACACACATACACACACTTACACTCACACATGCACGAGGTCAGTCGATATCTGTATTAGAGGCGCTGCAGCACCCTCTAGTGGCAGCCAGGGGGAACAACACAGTTATAATGATCGATCACTTTTAATCCTGTTTAGACCTTCGATCATCCATCCACCGGGGAGGCTTCAGTCTGAAACTTTGGTTACTGCATCTACAGCTGTGGGAGGGGGGAGGGGGAGGGGGGTCGAACCTGCAAGTTACCAATCCACTAGACCACAGCTGGTCTAAGAAGTGGCAGCTAAAAAAAACAAGAAAAAGAAGCTAACTAATAAAGAAGCAGCCAAGTGTGGTAAATATTAAGTAAACTAATGAACTTTGTAGTATGAATTACTTGTTCTGTAACGAAACCACCCTGTGTTGCTCAGTCAGTATGTGGACAAATGAGGAAAACACAGAAAGACCACTGTCATGAACGGTCAACAAAAGTTGACTATATTTCCCCCCAAAAAATCTGTGCAAATATCGCAATACAGCAAGTCTTTTGTTTTTTCTTGTTACAAGAGGTAGTTATTTTCCATACGCAGCAATACAGGTTTGCCCTCTCGGTCTATCACAGATCGGCAATGTTCACCTGCAATACAGCGTGATCGTTACACATATCATAATAGTAAGTACAAATTTGGTGAAGCAAATCCTTCAAGCCTGATTTATCTTATTTTTTTCCATGAAAGTGGGACACTGAACTACAGAAACTAGGCCATGGAACCAGGCTGAAAGAACAGCCCTCGATTTGGCTTAGTCTATAAATAATTATTTTATCCCAAGGAGTAAAATAATGAGATCGTTATCCCACAGTGGAACGATTAATTATTTAACTACATCAATAAAGAGGCAACATGTCAGGAGATATCCATGGGAGCTACTAATTTGAATGAAATCTACAGTGGCTGTTTTAATTTGAAAGGGTGTGGTGTAAATACTTCCCTTTTCCTCACAGTATAAGTTTGAGTTAAAGTCTGTCAGTAGGTCCACATGCAGCCCCACTAATGAGGGATTACACAGGAGCCTCTAATTAATCTTTAATCTGATGCAATAAGGTTAATGTCTCAAAGCCTGTAACTATTCTTTTCCTGGATTAACCCACCTGGAGAAACTCTCCAGAATATTCTGGGTTTTTTTTATTATTTAATTATTATATAATTAAATAAATACACCTATTTAGTGTTTTCCATTTGTGATCATGGTTTCCCCTTGCAGAGTTTTCATTCACCACCTCAAAAGTATACATCTGACACCCTAGGTGACTTGTTTAATGTGCATTTCCCTACATTCACCCTAGGTAGATATGCTCCTGGATGTATTCCCTGCTCCTCTTTTCTCTGCCCTATAAACCAGCTACAGGTGTGTATTACCTAGCTTCACCTTATGTGCCCTGCAGACAGACTCTAGGCAACCTGTCCAGGGCGTACTGACCTCTCTCTGCCCTAGAAATCGTCTCCAGCAGAGCTGTAGCAACACCCCTGGGTGCAAGGGCCCAGCTGAGGTCTAGCTATACAAGACCTGGGGTTGAAACCCAAAGGTTACAGTTTTGAAGCCCTCCACCCCATGGCTGATGTTCCTCTGAGCAAAACACCTCACCCCAGTCCCTAGCACCTGAAACTTCCCAATTGTGGGACAATGGGAGTATATGTATATTAATTTTTTCTTTAAAAAAACAGGTAAAATAGTAAATGGACTGACCTGACCCTTGTTTATACTGTTGTCTTGCGCTGCTAACGTGTTCATCTCCTCTGCTTGTTGTTTTTTTTAGCTACAAGGGGGATAAAATCCATGTAGCTGTGTACCTAACGTTGTATGACAACCTGCCAATACGTCTGTGAAGGTTCTTAGTGATCCAGGTCATGGTAGTCTTAAAGCGATTACAAAAAACCCCGCAAAAATAAAGCCAGGTGGACCTCTGAAAGGTTCCTCATAACGCTCTGCTTCTCATCCAAAAGGCCCCGAGACTCGCTCAACAAAATCAGGAGTGAAGGAGCCTTTGGGACGAGAGGTGAGACGTCCTCGGTGACCTAACAGAGGACCAGATGCCTTAGTTACCTTTATCCCTTTAAGACTACCTGGCCATAAATGTGAGCCTGGTGTATCTAAACTGTGCCAGTGAGTGAAGAACTCTACCAAGTGAAAATAATAACACAAATGAACCAGATAAGCAACACAAATACTTTTTACCTTCCTGGTCATCCTGCAAAACAAACTGGGAAAACAAAATACATCTGAGCAATAAATACATGTCTGCTGAAACCATCGCCAGTATATAAGTTTAAGAAAGGCTTGAAGGAGTGAGATTTCAGGGAAAACTTCTTTTCCCCTTCTTCACCAAAGTGCACTTACTGTTTCACTGCTGCTGTATTGCGAGGTGTTTGTCCAACCGGTGTACAGGTTTAATGAAGAACACATGTAACATGTTAAAAAAAATAAAATAAAAACCTCTGTGTGTCATTTACCCGTCCATGCAGTCCCATCATCTGCCCTGCAGTCCATCGCCACAATGACCAACATCTACACAGGAAACATGGACTTCATGGCCATGTTAGTGAGTGTGTGTGAAGGTGAGTGAGAAGGGGATACAGTTCTCTGTCCTTGCGGACCAAGTCGTTGTACATCTGTGCATAGGTTGTATTGAAGTCGTACACATTTGGCTTATCCGGGGCAGGACCGGGTAGCTTCACATGTGACCCCGTCCCGAATGAACGAACGTCGAATCCGCGTTTGCTGCAAAAACAAACAAAAAAACAAAAGAAAAAAAGGACAAGACAAGTAAATACACATCAAGTGACACAGTGAAGCATTTCATACAGGCAGAGAAGAAAAACATGCGATCTGTGTGATATCCTTCTAACAAACATCTATTAACATCTATTACCTAGGATTGGAATTGACATAAAAAATACCCTTTAAACTTTATTTCAACTCGGCTCATCACATGGATGATAATTTGCCTGCAGATCCTTCAGTAGCAGGCTCTGCTACTAGTAAAAAAAAGTAAATAAATAAATGAATTTTAAAAAACCCCACGTTATTAAACACAAATTAATCTAGATTAAAAAGTTTCTGAATGGATGGATGGCTGCAGTTGCTCCCTTCCGGAAAATTCCCTACAAGGGGGCGCACTAACAAACATGTGAGAGGGAGTAAGATGAGAAAAAAAAAAAAGGTACTCAAAAAAACTTGTGACGGCGTTTCAGATCAGATCTGAAATCTGCTGTCAAAGCGAAGCTGAGTTGTAGTCGCTGTTGAAGAACCTTTAAAAAAAAGGAAAAAACCCCTCAACAACAACAACTAAAATGCAGCGTTTGTCAAAGGACGCTGCGGCCTCAGCAGCAGCAGCACTTGCGGGATCCATTGTTACTACTGCGCTCCGGCACCAGGCTCGGTGCCGGCTCCCAACACCCCTCCATTTCCCACTTTTCACGATGGTTCTGATCCATTCTCGCCTCTTCCCGGCGGCTTGTCTTTACCTGAGGAAATTGTGCGCTTCCATACTGCGGTTCTGGTTGCTCGAACAAATGACCGCTACTCGCAGCGGGTCTTTCGGCATTGCGGATCTCCGGTTGTTTTAAACTACGCGACACCAAGAAGGTGCTGTTGTCGTTGTTGTTGTTTCAAGTGTCTGTTGTCAGAATAAATTAATGAAGTCCAACCCCCCCCCTAGTTCAATTGAGGCTTAAGTGACCAGTCGTTTTGGGTCAGAAAACAACCGAGCCTCTCGCTGCCTAGTCACTCCCAGAAACAGGAAGTCAAAATGGCCGCGCCCCGTTTGCCGTGTCGGGTTTTGTGTGGTGACGCAAGCCAGGGGGCGGGGCTCCACTGCGTAGTGACGTGACGTCAGTAAACAAACGTGGAGGCTGCTCTTCTGACTGCCAGAATATTTACCACATATTTATTTGATTATTTATCAATCTCTCTGTTTATCTATCAATCAATTCATTCATTAGTTAATTTAATTTAATTTAAATTTGTCTGTATTATGCAATTTCTACATAGTGGAGCGAATAAAGGCATGTTATAGTCTTCTGTTCTCTTGGGGAAAAATTGTAGACAATCAGTGCAAAAGTTCCATAGATAGATAGATAGATACAAGATACAAGAATGGATGATAGACAGGCAGGAAGGAAGGCACGCAGACAGAGAAACAGATAGATAGACAGATAGATAGATAGATAGATAGATAGATAGATAGATAGATAGATAGATAGATAGATAGATAGATAGATAGATAGATAGATAGATAGATAGATAGATAGAATCTATTGATTTCTTGGGAACACCACGATATGATAGAATAGAAAGCATTTATTGTCATTGTTCAAGAGGAAAAGATGCTACATGTACGACAAAATTGCAGGGACAAGTTCTAAGGTGCAGACAAGTACAGACAATTGGTGTTTGCATGGCAAACAATATTTATGCAAAAGACTGTTGTGTAACAGATGCTAATACAATAGTAATCACACAGAGTAGAATAAGGAGGTCTTAGTATACAATGCTCTGCAGACTGTACAGAGACCTCTATTGCACATGAACCTTATTGCAGCTACTGCACATTGTCCTTGTGTGGATGAGTGGGTGTCTGCGTGTGGGGGTGAATGAGTCTGTATATGTGCACACACATCTTACAGACAACACATCGTACAGAAATGCAGCATACAATGTACATAAGGCATAGAAAATGATCACTGCATGAAATAGAAAATACATAAAATCTGGTCTGAAAACAAATTCCTGAATGTGAGAATTATGAGAAGTACAGTGCAAAAACTTAAGTGACCAAAATCAGCACTTGTATCGACTGTGTCAAAGTCCTTGCATGAGATATTAAATGTCTAATAAATAATGAGTCTATATGATTTGCGAAGGACTGTCATATGGTCACCTAGCATAACTCCTCTTCCTCCAAGTTGCAGCGTCTTGCCTCTCCTTCCCCCCTCTCTTCCTCTACATTCACTATCAATATTATTTTACTACTGCTGCTACTTTATACATGTATTTAATGTACAGTTCTGCGCATAGATACTTATGCTATGTACAAGGGATGTGCTATCCATCACCTATCTATCTATCTATCTATCTATCTATCTATCTATCTATCTATCTATCTATCTATCTATCTATCTATCTATCTATCTATCTATCTATCTATCTATCTATCTATCCATCCATCCATCCATCCATCCATCCATCCATCCATCCATCCATCCATCCATCCATCCATCCATCCATCCATCCATCCATCCATCCATCCATCCATCCATCCATCCATCCATCCATCCATCTATCTATCTATCTATCTATCTATCTATCTATCTATCTATCTATCTATCTATCTATCTATCTATCTATCTATCTATCTATCTATCTATCTATCTATCTATCTATCTATCTTTCTGAATGTGTCTGTCTATGATTGTGGATATCATTGCATCAGTGATGTGAAGATGTTGCATAACCTCGCATAGCATTTATTCATTACCCCTCAGAACATTTTCACACATGGTTTATAGAACAGTGCCTCTTTTAACATGACTGGCTGTGAATGACTATTTTCAGCAGTGTTGCTAATACCCAAGCAGGCCTCATGGCAATATCTGATCGTAATGTGATTTCTGCAAAAAACGTTAAATGACTGTGATTCACGATGTATCCAGTGTCTCCCATTTGTTTAATGCTGTCATGAATGTCAGTATCACAAGATAAGAATCATATTTATTGTCCAGGTGTGTGTGTGTACATGATGTCTGTCTCCACTGACAGTCAAAGGAGAGGTGGTGGAGTGTCTGGACAGCCACGTCATCGTGGACATCATATGGACAACAAACCCCACAGCATCGATAAAACTTGCCTTCAGAAGACACTGAGAAAGGAACAGATCTGCAGATCTTTTCATGACTTTCTATCGATGCTGCATTCAGAGCGTCCTCTTGTACTGTCTCACATAATGTGTTACACAAACCGCACAGGTACCGATCGAAAAGCCCCTCCAGCAAATCGTGAAAACATCACAAAATAAAAAAATCATCGGACTCTCCCCTGCCCACACTGGATGACATCTTCAAAACGCTCTGCCTCCGCAGAGCCAGCAGCATCCTGAAAGGTGAAACCCACCCCTCTCACCAGCTCTTTCCCCTGCTACCATCCGGCAGACGCTACTGAACAATTAGAGCCCACGCCAGCAGGTGGAGGAATCGCTTTTTCCCCCGAGAACTGTCACAGAACTGAACTCCATCAAACAGCCACCTCTCCTCAGCCGTAACGTCTCACAACTCGACACTGTTCACTTGTGCAATTACAATGACAATAAGTGTGGAACATCATGTGCAATATACTGTTTATTATCCCTGTTCCATCTGCTTATTATTGTGTGTAATATTTCCATTGCACACCCAGGCCCTTTACGGTTTATTATTGCTGTAACTCCAACTGGAATATTGAAAAGCGTGTTGTATGTTGTGCACAATAACAATGAAGCTTTCTGATTCTGATAGGTGTCATCCGTTCCCGATCTGACGATGTTCCAGAATAAAAAGAGGGTGATTCAGGATCACATTAACAGTAACACTTGTCTCTTTCTTGAGAGCAGAGAGACCTAAGCAATACAAGCCTCCTTTGCCATGCTATGACTAATCTGCGTCACACACCTTGCAAACATTTGTTGTCATATCTGTGAGGAAAGATTGTGTTTACATACATACACACTTGCACAGGGAGAAAAATAAGGCTGTTAAGTATAAGGAATGACCTCATGTTACTTTATTCACTCACAGCAGAACATGAAGGCATTCTAATGCAATATGTTTGGCACAGTATTTGGAGATTATACACTCGATTGGATTGCCCTTCACAAGATGGCACAAATACACACTGTATGCAGACCTTAAAGCAAAACTACGTGGTAGGATGATTTAGTCAAGTGGAAAAAAAGTCGATTCAGTAGAGTCCTAGTTTCCTGCGTCCCTTGCCAAAACAGGACAAGTCTCGACACTTTCACAGGCTGCACATTTAGCCACAAAAACAAAAAAAAAAAGAAAATCTCTTTTGACGTACTTGAAGCCATTTCATTAATTGTATTGCTGTATAATTGCTGCCAGCGTACAGATTGACAGACTCAATCACAGACGACCTTGGACAGAAACATTACACAGTAAACCACTGTATATTAGTGAATGTAGGGTATCGGTACTTTTGGTTCAGTGCATCCTCGCAGAGGTTGACAAGGCATTTGCAGAGCCACAGTAGAGTTGTGCTTCATTTCAGTCCTTAAAGGGTGTGTGAGTCGTATTATGCGTCTGTCTGTCTGGAAATAAAAACCAAAACACAGCTAATGAGTCGACATGGGTGATCATGATAAGTGAGATTAGTAGTGGATGTCGGATCTAGGCCGTTTTATTAATTACGTAGTGCATCTCGGAATTCGGCTCGGCCTCAGTGACGCGAGTGCGTGTGGTAGGAGTACGTGTGCTGCGTGGTGGGGCTCATGATGTTTTCAGTGATATATGCCACCAGCAAGCAGATGATGACCAGCATCACGCAGATAGCTCCCCCCACCGTTGTCATGGCAATCACAATGTCCTGCATCCCAGACGGCGGCAGGGTGAACTCCACGCAGTCCCGCTGCTCGGCCCTCTGGGCCGCCCTCGGGCCGGACAGGGGGCGCAGGCAGATGCGGTACGGGATGTTCTCGTGCAGCTCGGTGAGCAGGAAGTCCCTGCATCCGGATCCAAGATGGACACCGGCACACTCGAACTGAGTGTAGCTCCCGTTCCACCAGCAGCTCAACTCGAAGCCTGCGCGCCTGTGGCGTCGGGCCCACAGAGCAGCGTGGGATCTCAGAGTTTCCTCCCCTGTTGAGTTTGTCCCAGACCCTGGGCTCCACTGTAACAGTACGCTGCCATTCAGGAGGAGATTCGCCGCCAGGTTTCCCACCGCCACCACAGTCCTGCAGTCTCTCTTGTCACACCTGAACCCTTGCAGCGTGTCACGAAAACAGAGCTGACCCCCGATGCCCCCTTCGATCACCCGGTACGCACACAGTGGTGACACAGCCTCCCCTCTATCTTCAGATATAACAGTGGAAACATTCGCCCTGCTGGTGCCAAGAGATGCTGGGCCTGTTACCTCTCTGAGCTTTGGAGACGGCCAACCTTTGCCATGGTAGTTTGCACTGTCGTTGGTCTGTCTCTGCCAGTCTCGCCCTGGAGGAGTCCTGCCTCTCCCTCCAGGAGGAGACGTCGTCGTGGTCGGTAAGGAGGAGGAAGAGGAGGAGGAGGATGATGCTGCGGAGCTGCCGGCGCAGAGCAGCAGAGCAGACAGGGCGAGCAGAGCTGGTCGGGGCTGGCTCTTCATCGCACTTGTCGGGTTATTCTTCCTCTCTCTTACTCTCTCTCTCTCTCTTTCTTTCTTTCTCCCGTGTTTCACAGTGGATCAAAGATGGGCGATGGAGCGAGCGTCTGCCATAAGATCAGCTCTTCCTCGGTGCGCTCAGACGACATCCGTGTGAGTCGGGACAGCGCGTCCATCTGCGGCAGAAATGACATTTAATCGAGCGAAGAAAGATCCCGGGGTTTGACCTTGCACAGGATGACCGTCCAGGCTGTAAAGTTAACGGAGCCTGAACGGTGATTCAGTCTTGGCTCGGCGCAGCTCCCGACTCACTTCCTCCTCGCCTCTTTGCTTTTTTTTTTTTTTTTTTTGTGGGGACCCGGTTATGGTGGCATCAGATTTGCTTCCCTCCTCCCCTGTCGCGATCTTGACGTCGTAGGCTTTGATGCTCCGTGAGAGAGTGCACGTGGAGGAGCGCGCGCGGCGGAGTGCTTGGGCGCGTGGGTGCGTGCACAAAATATTTGTAGTCATCGTCATCACCATCATCATCATCATCATCATCATCATCATCATCGGCAGCAGCAGCAGTAGTGGCCGGGTCTGTGAGTCATCAGCCCACGCAGTGCTGACAGCAGAGCTGCTGGTTGGAGGGGTCCAAACGGAGCTGCAGCCCACCTGTGCTGCTCACCTGCTGCCTACTGTGGGCACAGAGACATCCAATAACAACAACAACAACAACTGTAACTACATGTCCCCTGAAAACTAATAACAGGCTCATGATAAGTGTGGTAATCATGATGATAACTCTTAGTAATAAGTTGTTATGCTAGCGTGCCCTGCCACTGTAATCACTTCTTAAAAACCCACTTTTATAGACTGGCCTTTCTGTGACGTCATCTGCTTTTTACGTTTACCTTTTTTTTTAAAATTTGTCATTTGGTTATTTATTTTGTCTTCACAGTTTTTTCTACATTTGTAGTAGAATGTCTTAACTTAATGGTAAAGCATGTCTTATCTGTTTATTTTGTTCTCATTTGAAATAATTTTGTCCGTCTTATAAACTTTAATAAACTATTAACTTTATTTTATTGAATGGGGTCTGTTCCTGTCTGGTTTGACTTCATATTTTATTGTTCCTGAGGATCCTGCTTCTGTTCTGTTTGTCAAAGCACTTTGTAAACTCTCTTTTTAAAGGTGCAAAATAAATATATTATTATTATTATTATTGTGGTTAAGACATATTTATACACGTTATGCAGTAGCCTCTACTCCATTTAGAGGAATATTGTGTACAAATGACCTCCATCTAAATCGTGTACTGCATTCAGAGGAATCGGTCTCTCTGGCGCCTCCCTGTTTGAAACACGTACTGCAACTACGGGAGCCTCTGTGTGTCAAAAAGTCTGTCTTGCTGATCCCTTGTCCTCCGGTGTCTATGTGATGACTCATAGGGAAAATGGTTATGGAAATTGGTTAGTGCTATATAACCAGTGGTGATCTGTCATGGCTTACCCGTCACGTACACATAAATCTAATCTTTGCGAGAATAGCAAATTTCAGGAGTAGCCCATGCCACCCCGAGGCCACTTCCTGGACACGCCACTGATTGACTACTACCAGTACAACCACTGGTACCACTGTAATGTAACACTACAAATTTAATCAATACAGTTGTCCTAAACATGTTCAATGTGTTAAAAAGACTGGAGCCAGGTGGCCAGGGTGGCCCCATGCAACAGCTTGGTTTGCTTAAGCCTTGGGCTGGCTCTGATAGTGCATTATGATAATAATAATAATGGTAGAGAATAAACTCACAGAGTTCTACAGAGATGAGAAGAAGATAAGGTGGATTAGAGATATGGGACATTGACTAATATAGGATGTTTGAGCCCCTGGACATTTATTTCCTTTCTTACAACATTAAAGTGGGCGTGATTGGTGTTGAATTCGATCATTTCAATGGTATCATGTAACAGAAAGCACCCGAATCTGGTTATGATGATGATATTTACTTTTAGGGATGCATTTAACAATGGTCTAACATTGCCTCGGTTCTCACGCAGCTGGGGATTAATTCAATTATGATGCAGACATTGTGAAGTAGTGGTTTCCTCCAAACACATACATGTTCCAATCGACTGGAGACACCGATACCATATAGTATGTAATCTGTATTCTGTCCTATTACACAAATTACATGTTACACGTGTGTGTGTGTATGTATTGCAGACTGTGAATGGTGTGGCCCGTGTGTATTTGACATTTGACGAATGAAAAAAAATACCATTGTTTTCCACAGATTCCTCATTGTAGCGACATACTCCATAATTAATAAATAATCTCAAGCACAATGGAAAAGATGTATGATCTTTTAATTAAGAAATGCTTATTGGAGGCTATTGTAAGCAATAATTGACTCGCTCCCGAGGGAGAAACTTGGCAACCCAGTAAACAATCAGCACCATGGGAGATTATGAATGGCTGACTAATAAGAGAAAAAAAGCTGCGTCAGTAGCACTGACTTGGCGCTACTCGTCCCTCTGGAGATTACAGCAGATAATTAATTGAATCTCTGCGATCCGCACCCAGTGTTCCGATACTATCTGTTAAGATATTGAGAAAAAAACTGGGGAAAAACAAATGAGCTGATTGCTGATGATTCACAGTTCCATAATTGTTGGACGTTATAAACAGGACGTTCAGGTCAAACAAAGTTGTTGGTTGAAGTTGTTCTGTAACGTGGAAGGAAATGATGGAAAATGCTCACCTTTGCATGTGCACACATTCAGATTAAATTGACCTTGAACCTGGTCAGCAAAGGTAAAGGAAGGTGTTTGGAAGCTCTATTTGTTAGTGTGCATGTGTGTGTGTGTGTGTGTGTGTGTGTGTGTGTATATATATGAAACAGGTCAATGGCCGACAGCAGCAGTGGTTCTGCAGCATCTCAGAGAAAACGTCCAACATGACGCCATGCAGAGGATGAGGCCATGTCAGAGGTCCTCACCGTAGACGCCATTTTGTTTGGGCTCCTGGTCTTCTCCGGCATCCTGGGAAACATCTTGGTCATCCATGTGGTGAGGCGATACATGTGATGCTTTTCTATGTGAACCTGTCGATACGTGATACCACTTATCTCCTAAGTGATACTTAGACTGACATTGCTGATTATACAAATACTTTGTCCAAAAGCTCAAAGTGCTTAATGACAAGTAGCTTTTTTTCACATGCTTGTAAGATGTAAGTTGTATCTAATTCAGTACTTCATAACTATATTTGGGAATTTATATGCATCTGAATCAAACATCATTTCATGGTTACAAGAATATTGGGGAACTTTCTGTTGTTAGAACATCAGTGTAAGCCTAGACATGGACATGGACAATATGATATATTGTCAGCCTAAAAGCATATGTGCCTGGCTTGTTTTTTTGTTTTTTTTTGGGCAAAACTGAGACATCGACCTAACTCTCCTCCTTGTACCTACTCCCTACCCTACTCCTTGTACCCTGCTCTATTACCTTATATAATTGGCTATAGTCTCAGGTAAAAAAAACTGCATGTAACTTCCCAAAATCCTAAGGCAAAAAAAACCAAAGGAATTTGCATGCCACTTTTATCTTTACCTTTTGTCTTTTACTTTTGCAAACTTGTTCACACATCTGGTGGAAGGTACCAAGTCTAGATAAATGAAATAAGTTATGTTAAGAAGTGTTTTTTTTTCCTTTCCAAAAACCTGAAAACAACTATTTAGGCAGATATGCTATTAGGCCAACAATATACAGCTTGGCTACAACAGGTGGAAGGGAAAGTAATTCCTATTAACCAGGTGAGACTTAGATGACATAAGATGAAATAAGAGGACTTCATTGTCCAATGTCCAGTTGACAAATGAACAAACAAACACATAAAGTGCAACAATACAGTATCAAACAAAGAGACAGCAGCTCTAGGGTCGTGTCACATTGTGGTGAAGCCATTGCTACAAATGACCTGATGTTTCAGTGTCAGTCGGTGCTATGTTAAGTTGAGCTGGGTGTCTGGTGTGGGACGGGGCAGCTCAGTCTCTCCTCCTCCTCACACCTGCAGGTGTTTCAGTCGGCCATCGAGAGCCCGTCTCGGCGGCTGCCCCCCTCGGACACCATTCTGGTGCATCTGTCTCTGGCCAACCTGCTGACCTCGCTCTTCCGCACCGTCCCCATCTTTGTGTCCGACCTGGGCCTGGACGTGTCCCTGTCTCCGGGCTGGTGCCGGGTCTTCATGCTGCTGTGGGTGTGGTGGCGGGCGGTGGGCTGCTGGGTGACCCTGGCCCTCAGCGGCTTCCACTGCACCACCCTGAGGAGGCAGCACGTCGCCTTCGGGCCCCTGGCCCAGCAGAGGGAGCGGAGGCGGGTCTTTGTCACCCTGGCTCTGGTCTGGGGCGCCAACCTGGTCTTCTCCATCCCGGCGCTGATCTACAGCACCCACGTGCACGGCAACAAAACGGTGGAGCTGATGGTGATCAGCTGCACCACCAGGCCCCTGCTGGGCTGCATCTGGGAGTTCCCGTCCGAAGAGCAGGGCTCGGCCTTCGCCTCCTCCTCGCTCGCCCTCAACGAGGTGCTGCCCCTGGTGCTGATGGTCTTCACCAACCTCGCCACGCTTCACGCCCTGGCCAAACACATCCGCGCCGTCACCTCGGGCGGGGAGTCCGGGGCGGGCGGAGGAGGGCACGGCGAGCTGGACAAGCACGTGGCCACCGAACGCAAAGCGGCCAACGTCATCATGTCCCTGGTGTCGCTGTTCGTGGTGTGCTGGGCGCTGCAGGTCGCCGCGGTGACCTACTACAACCACGACGGCGGGCACCACGCCGAGGGGCTGCTCACCGTGTCACACTTCTCCGCTTCGCTGTTTGTGGGATTCAGCCCCATGGTGGTGGCGCTGGGACACGGGAAGCTGAGGAGGAGGATCACCAGCATGATCCTGGGCTGGTCCAAGCACCTGAAACGTCCCGGTAGAGACCCTGAAGAGGGCGGGAAATCCCCGACGACCCAGGGGAAGAAAGGCAATCAAAAGGTTTTTGTGGTTCAACAGGAGAGGAAGGTGATAGCAGTGAAAGAGAAGGTTCAAGCAAACAAATGAGGGAGACGGAGGCCCAATTCCAATCCGTCCCTCTCTCCAACCCTGAACCCTCCATGACTTCAGTGATGTCAGCTGGAAGTGACTGAGTGTGTGAGTGAAAGTGTGTGAGGGCTCCAGATGTTGTGACTGGAATAGCACTTGTCCGTCTCCCATGTTACCTTGACAACAATATGTCGTTGACACTGATTTTTGATTTACAACCTACTTGTAAGTAGGTGTGTAAGGAATAGAGTCCCTGATCTTTATCCAAGAGGTAGTTTTCATATTATAATGCTATTCAGTGACAGACTGACCATAGGGCAAAAATCTCCTGCGTGTGACCTCATAACACTATGAACTATGGGTAATTTCCTCAGGGCAAGTCGTTATTGTTGCTGACTTGCCATAGGGGGGCATGAAGGGCTCATTCACTGACTCGCTGACTCGACGACCACCTGGAAGTGGAGCAGCACTCACACACTCACTGACTTCACATGAACGCGCATCTGAGTCAGTGAGTCCTTAAGGGGTCGGGTTGGGAACGGGCCAAAGTGTGAATGAGACGGACGCATCCTCCATTTGAGTCCAGATGCTGGGCCTGCAACTGTTAAGTCGAGTATTATTTCAGCTTAACAATCAGAGTTCATTCCAGTGCATTCATGTGTTTGAGTTTCATCAGAAATTGAATGATTTCGTCCAATTTGTTGCTTCTTTGTCGTTTCTTTTCATCATGGTGATTGTAATCATACCCTGAGTTTTTTTTTTACACTGGAAACTCAAGTTTCTTTGTATACACTGATACAATGTCACGTTTGTACAAGCCCACAATAAAAACAAACATCGTCCGATCACTAATTCGGAATCTGGGATAAGCCCCTGAGATCCAGCAGTGTGAAATTATGTTTAATCATATCCAAACCCATGTATTTTCCCATGTGTTTTATAAAGACTTCTGAAAACCATCCATGCACGAGCAGAGCCAGATTCTAGTATTTCACATTGTGGACCACAGCAGGAAGGGAAGACAGCTTTATTTATATAACACCTTTAAGCAGCAGGGCAACACAGCTTCACACAAACAACACACAGAAGAATAATTAAATGGTATAGTAATAGTAATAGCACATGTAAAATCGCAATTAAAATACATCCAGAAGGCATTCTTTCTCAAGCTATAACACACACTAGATAATAAGTAGTAGTATAATAAAACCAGACATAAAGGCATGAATTAGCTTTGTTAAAGGCAGCAGCAAACAGAAACCTCTTCAGCTCCGGGCTGGAGCGGTCCTGCAATTCTCTGGGAGCTCGTTCTAAATATTTGGTGCATGATACTAAATGTGGCTCCTGCATGTATCAGCCTGGCTCTGGGGACAGAGAACACAGGCCTGATCCACATAACCTGAGCTGTACTTTCCCAGTGTCTTGAGGAACTAAACCACCACCTGGTTTTCCGGTCGAACTGCTCACATATTACGGTTTCAAACGCAGCTCTGAGACTAAAACTGCAAAAGTTCTGCAAAGACCTTATGAAGACCAGTCAAAAACCCAGCTGACAAACGTGAGAACGATTCCTTCGTGCCTTAGAAATTCCTACAAATACTTGAAGCCAGAGTGGGAGATTGAACCAGTTGGACTTTATTTGAAGTGACAGCTCGTAACAGTGATATGTCAAGATGCTTTACATTATAGCAGGTCTCTACTGAACAGGAATGACAGAGCAACAAATCCCACATATAAGCTGCAGAGGCGAGAAGAAGAGAAAGTAAGAGAGAGAGAGGCAGAGAGCAGTAATGAGAGTTTCCTGCAGGGTTTGAGGTAAACCAGGTCAGCAGTAGTAGCAGTAGTAGTAGTAGTAGTAGCAGGAGTAGTAGTAGTAGTAGTAGTAGTAGTAGGCATCAGGCAGGGCCATATAGAGGACCGTGGTTTCAGTCTGTGTGATTCTGAGAGGAGAGAAAACATAAAGACTCCGGGGAAGAAGTTAGTACTATGCATGTGTTGGAAAGTGAATCGGCGAGGAGAGGCAGACTCCACAGTCAATCGAAACATACGTGTAGCATCTTAACTAAGGACTTGTTAGTAAAGGTGAACGTTGATGCACGTTTTGAGCCTGTTCCAAAATGCTTTTCACCTCATTTTAACAGCAGCATCACCCACAATCAAGGTGTCAGCCTTTTTTTACTCTCAAAGTAAAAAAAAAAAGTTCCTAATCTGCTGTGTGTCAGATTATCCAGAGCATCAAAATCACTGATCCAGAGTCCTGCATTGGTTAGTTTGTTTATGAGACGTATTGCCGGTTGTTCCTGACACAGTTTACAAACGGTAGGGCCTCGTTTTACAACAGGTTTGATGAGATGTACAAATCCAGACCAGCCAGTTTCTTCACATACTTGACGGTTTGGTGAGCTTTTGAGACGTGATTCATATTGTGGCTTTGCTCCAAAAAGATCTGCCAGTCAGCACAGTGCCCTGTTTACAGACATCTTGTTCTTTCCCATAAGTCACACTGATGATATTAAGCTTATTATCAACTTCAAATTCACTTTGAGGGAGAAGTGTTCCCAGTCACTATGATAACACTAAACTAAACCACAGGTCTCGTTGATATGGATCATAACCTCATGATGGTAAATCCCATTCACCTTACACTGAACCTCTATGACAAAAGAGAACCAGGCGAACTAATGGAAACCTTTACAACATCACTTTAAAGAAGCAGTTTTGATTGTTAAGCATGTTTTCGACCTCTGTTACTATCTGCTCAGCTTTGATCTCTCCCCAACTATTTTGTTTTGAACCGAAGCTAGACCAGACATCTACATTCACATGTCCGTGACCAAATAGTTTGAAACTGTCAGTGTGTGAGCTGCACCTCCACTGCTACTGCTACTGGCCAGGCGTCGATCACATCAGTGACTGAGCAACGCCTTGATGAAGGAGCGCAGCCGGCGGTGGCCCACGGCCAGGACGGCCGGAGACAGGGCGATGAAGATGATGTTGGCGAAACGGGCGATGACCAGGAGGAACTCGGCCGAGGAGCCGCGGTTGTAGTTGAAGTAGTTGACGGAGATGATGCTGGTTCCCCAGGAGGCGATGAAGAGCATAATGAGAGCGAGAATCACCTGGAGGAGCACACGGAGATGTAAATCGATGCTAAAACTGTAGATTTTGTGCAATGCAAAAAATAAAAGAGGAGTCTGAAAACAATAAAAAACAAAATCTGAAGAGAATCTGAGTTCAATTATACATCCGTTTCACTTGACAAGACTTCTTGAAATGGGTTGTGAAGTGCTCGGTTTAAGGTCAAAGTGTAAAGTTGAGCATCTAATTAAGAAATTAACTCTTAAAACAAATTATCTTACACTATTGTGTGTATTTTCTTTCCCATAATGTGTCTTGGTAAGAACCAAATGATTTGCAGTGTGCTTCATAGATTTGGATGGTTTAGAAGAAAGTGAAAGTGAAAACAGAGTAAACAGAAAACAAAGATACTGGCACTTCTCAGAAAGATTCTTAGAAACTTTCTCAAAGTTTTGTATTAGGCCCCAAACTTTTCCACCCATCCATTATCTGTTATTGCCTGACCAAAATAATAATAATTAAAATAATCTAAATAGTCAGACCCCTGCTTCAACTCTACTACTCTTGTACTCGTGCCACACGGAGACGGACCCCTCCTCTTCCTCACCTTGGCCGCCCTCCTCTCAGCAGGCACCCGTTTAATGACGGGGGCGTCTTTCCCTGAACTCCTCGCCCTGCTGTGGGTGTAGAGCGTGTACAGGGAGCCCAGGTTAGTGAGGGCCATTAAGATTATGGGAATAGTTTCATGGATCACCATAGACGTGGTGGCATAGGCCAGGCCGCTGTAGCCGGTGGGGAAGTTCCAGATGCAGCCCAGCAGGGGGCGCGTTGTGCTGCTGACCAGCATCAGTGTCTGAGGAGGGGGGAGGAGGAGGAGGAGGAGGAGGAGGAGGAGGAGGAAGAAGGTCGAGGAAGGTCAAGGAATCAGGACATGAGCGGAAGAGGCAGGAACTTCACAGTCAGCAGCTTGGAGACAGATAGTCTATCTTTAGAGCTGATCTACTTAGGTCAAACCTAGATGCAGGTCCCTCACTTCACATGTACAGTGAGGTATTGTACTATACTGCGTCACTTGTAGAGGGACGGACTAATGCTGCAAAAGACTTTAGTAGGACAATATCCTCTTATGTTCACTTACTTCTTCTTCTTTTTTTTTCAATACCTCATATTCAGTCCAACCTTTTGTCTTTCACATTTGGGAGCCTGAGGCAAAGTCGTCCTACATGTTGAGGTGTCCTATGGCAGGATAATGAGCCACCCCTACCCCTGAGGGAATTGACACGTCTTGGAAAAGCAGGTTTTTAGGTGACTGTGACTTGTTTTAAAAGCACCTTATGTGATTGTGAAAACCCCAAAGAGTGACACATACAGTATGAATCCCTCTATACTCAATTTTGACCCACCCCAGTGTAAGTTTTGCATATTTGGCCTCCTTTCTCTTTCCATCAAAGCCATGAAGATAATCACACAGATGGATGACACAGATTTGTAACTAAACGCTACGTCCGTGCTAAGTTTTCACCTCTGTGCTGTTCTCGTTGCCGTTGGTGGAGAAGATGTGAGCGGGGATGGAGTAGACGAAGTTGAGGAGCCAGATGAGACTCAGGCTCAGCAGCAGAGACTTGGGGATGCTCCGGGGCCCCTGAAGGTTCCCGATGGCGGGGGCCACGCGCCTCAGCGTCTGCAGGTGGAAGGCGCTGAGGAAGAGCGTCGACCACACGTTGACGGAGCGCAACCACACCCAGACGCCCATGAGGAACTGACACCACTCTTTGGACGAGTAGAGCTACAAAGACAAAGGTGCTCGGCTCTCATTCAATACTTCTCCACTGCACTGCGATTCACTTCTTCTTTTCATGCCTGTATGCTTCACTGAAGTGAAGGATTAAAAAAAACTATACTTTCTAATCACAAAGTCATGATATTACAAGAATAAAGTCGTAATATTTTTGAATAAAGTCGTCCATTCACGATTTACAAGTCGATTTATGTGATTAAAGTTTAATAAATGACCTAATTCTCGTAATTTCTGACTTTATTCTGGCAATATTATAACTTTATTCTCATAATTCAATACTTTATTCACTTGATTTACAACTTTATTCTCAGAATTTCCGACTTCATTCTGAAGATTTGTGATTTTCTTTTCTTAATGTGCCCCTAATACTCCATCGTAGTCATCAACTACTTTTATACACTGCATTATATTCCAAGTTCCCATTACATTTCACAACTCCCATTACACCATAATTGCTCCTTTACTACAAGTTAAATGTGCCAGTTGAAAAGATATGTGAGACATGTTATGTTAATGAGTTTCCAAGGACGATCATGAACAAACCCCAAATACCAACAGTCTCTGTTTTAGCTAATGTATGCTAATATCTTAGCATTAAATGACAAGGGTGGAAGGTCACTGATTTCTATGTCCTCACAGGTTTTTCTATGGATCCTCCAGTTTCCTCCCACTGTCCATCAACATGCATGATGGTTACGACTGGAGACTCTAAGTTAGGTGTGAGTGAGAGTGAGTACAGGACTGGAGACCAGTCCAGGATGTGTTTCCTGCCTTCCTCAGATCCACTCTGGAGATACCAGTGGGTACCAAAAGGGTAAAATGATGGATCTATGGATGTATGATTAACTTCAGTTTTAGAGAGACAGATTAAAGAGAATCTTTTTAAGAGAAGGAAAATTTATCACAGTTTCAACTTTTCGTTTGTTAACAGAGGGAAGATCCAGCACAGTTTCAGCTCTGTGTTTCGCGATGAGCTGCTAAAAGCTAAATTGTGCAAATACTTTAAAGTTTTAACATTTTCAGTTAATTTTGAATAAAGCACGGTCTTGGTTTCACTGAATATGGGTGGTAGCCCAGAATGTGGTATTGTCCAATTCTTCTCTGCTCATTTGTACTTTTTTCTTGCTTCGTTTTGCTTTGTTTTGTTACTACCACGTTTTAACAACCTCCTCCTCCTCCTATACCTGAGGATTCACCGACCGACTGGGCCATCGATCTTCACAGATCACCTACCTTGAGTCCCATGTCCGAGATGACGAGCAGAGTGTTCCTCACCAGAGACACCAGCAGGTTGGACAGGGCCATGTTAATGATAATGATGTCTGAGTTACGTCCTCCTCCGCGCTCCTTAAACACGTTAGAACCAATCACCACAACCACCGTGCTATTACCCAGGATGCCCAGCAGCACCAGCAGGATGTAGAGGGCGATTTGTGTGGAGGACACAGAGACACGAAGCCCCATGCCCACGAGGTCTTCGTCTCCATTCTCCATTGTGGGGTCATCCATCGCGGCCATCGTCTCGAGGGTGTGGGAGGGGGGGCCGGGGTGGATAACGTCGATGAAAACACTTTTTAACAGCTGGTTTTAAGCCTCGAAGCGAGCTCCATCTCCGGGTTAATGCGTGTCAGACCGAACACAATTCAGTTTTCCTCCCGCAGCTTGTTTTCCAGCACATCGAGCACCCGTCTGTCACCTTGCTCGTCTGTGTAGCCACGGCTTTTTCTCAGAAGGAGATGAAAGGTGTGTTGGGGGTGAAGACACTCCCCGCCAGGTCCGCAGAAAGACGAAAACGCGACCCGTTCAATGCCTCTGGGAGTCAGAGAAACGGGTTAATGAAACACAGGAGATTAATCAGTTTCTCTGAATGAAAAGCGCTTCCTTTGCATCTTCTTTAGGTGAAGGTCATCCTCAGGGGAAATGGAAACCTCTCGCATGCACTTAGCCAGGTAACCAGGTCAGACGTGCTTTACAGTGCTAACCATGACCAAGGAGTTTATTGCATTAAATCTTTGCTGTTTTCACATGCAAAGTGTAATGTTAAAACATGAAAAGTCTCACAATGTAATGGGATTATTTATTCATTTTAGTTCATGTGAGTTGTCCTTTCACCTTTGGTGACCTTTATTGATGGCGTTACCACTAATAAGTAATAGATATTATAATTAATAGTATTATTATATATAGTGTTACTATAATAATATTCTAATGTATGTAATACATATATGCCACGTCTGGCAAAATGCATCGTTAATGGTCTTTAATTGTTTTTTGTAACCTTTCCCATGCATTCTTCACCATATACATATATATGTGCATATATACATACACTGTGTGTGTGTGTATGTCTATTACTTGCATGATTAAATCATTTGGGTCAGCCCCTGAGCTACACTGCCACAGGTGCTCCAACCGTGGAAACTGAGCTGGGTCCAGGATCCTTCTACTACTACTACTACTACTACTACTACTACTACTACTACTACTACTACTACTACTACTACTACTACTACAACTACTACTACTAGTGCCACTAGTGCTCTCTTCATTATATCAAACACACTATTGGATAGTTTTCTGACCCGCTTTATCTCACTTTCACCCTCATTTTCTCTCTTACCCAGCAGGTTGAGGCTGAGTTTGGATCTGCTCGACGTTTCTGATCGTTAAATTACAGTTTTTCCTCACCCGTACACGAGACTTCTTGGGCTCTGCTTGTTCCTGAATGTGAAAATGTGAATTGGACGCCGACCAGTTAACTAACGTTAAGTGTCTTGAGATAATCACACTTGTGAATTGACACTTCAAGCAAAGCTGAATTGAACTATAATGCGTTATGATGCGTGATCCGACCGCAGTGATCGGCCACTAGATGGCCCCGCGAACAGGCAAATACAGCAACACCACACAGGGAAACTCAATTTGAAAGGTATTTTCTTTTTTCTTTTTCTCAATTTATTTGAAAAATTTCATTGGATGTATGCGGTGCAAATATTTTTCATGTAAATCTTCTCGAACTTGCAAAGATAGACACGGCAAGTAGAATAGAAAGCCAGTGGAACGATAGAATAAAAAAATAGATATCCACGGTACACATTCACTGTAAGAATCAAATACATATAAGCGATTTAACTGATCCAGGAGAGGGTGGAGAACCTTCTCTGGGCGAAACGAACCATTTTCTCAGTGATACGCGATCAGATCAGAGCCAGTGAACTATCCAGAGAGAGAACAGGCTGTAGAACGAGCTACGACCCCGATACGACCTCGGTTTTGTTGTTGGTGTTGTGTTTGCACCACAGATCAGTCAGTCAATATATTTTCCCATATTATCACTGCTTGTACAAGGTGTAAAAGGTGAATCGGTATCAGAGGAAGCAGCGTGAAAGTGTCAAAGTAGCAGTTTGTCCCCCTCAGCAGGAAGTCAACTTTGTCTCTCTGCTTGATTTGACATTTTAGTTTTAGCTCTATTGTTACTCGGTTTATCGTCCCTAACAGACTTTAAAAGTGTAATATTCTTCGTCTCATCTGGTTTCAGGCTTCGCAGCTACCTAAACCTCCAAATAAACCTCCTGGGCCAAGACCAGGAGCGATATAATTTACTGGGATTTTAATCTGGTGAATTCTGGAGTTTGATCTGACGCCAGGACAGCAACAGAGGAGGCAACGCTTTACATTTACCACATTTTAAAAACTTCAGATACACTTACAGTACAAGGAGACGCCAGTGCTATCGTACGAGTACACCTTGTCAATGTGTAACAGTACAAATTAAAAGCAGCATAATCGTAATAATAAATAATGATTTCCACTACAATACAACGCTTAACGTTGCGAATGGTGAGTGCTTCTTGCAGCAGAGACGAATAATGAATAATAACTCTGATTGGATTGACCATTGTGAGGATGTGTGACTGGGGCTGTGCGATAAAGCTGCAACTTCCGTTTCACAAGAGGAAAATGTTTAACGTGAATTAAGTCTGTTAAGCTTCCATCTGTCGCTAAATGAGCCGACACAATGGTAACTACAGCCCCGCAGATGAAAGAAACCATTTTGCAGCTTCGCCCAAAAAAGAAATCACAAGCAGCCCGCGGTTAGTGACGCGTTTCACGCCAACGAACACGGTCGTCTCCTCTCCTTGTGTTCGAAGCGTTTTTTCCTACATTTACAACTAATTCAGAGTGAGAGATAGAGAAATTAGGCAATGATTTTCTAGAAACACTTTACCCGAACTGCCTGTTCATAACAACTGTCATAATCACGACATGACACCTGTCAGCGAACGCCAATGACAGCTTATGACAGTTGTCGTAAAGTGTCATTCAGTAAACTATGTCACTTTTATGTCCTGTTTGATGAGAGGTTGAGATTTCCTCTTCAGATGTCTTCATAATGACATAAGGAAGAAGACGTCTCAGAAAACGTCGACCTCGCAGATGTTTTTCCTTCTCATGTCATGACTAAGACTTTGTTATCAACGAGCATCCACATAAAGTGTGAATTTTTGTTTTTTTTTCTTTTTTCTAGTTCTCTGAGAAGTCCACAACGTTCACAAATCTGAAAAAAAAAACCTGCTGGTTCCAAAGCTGCTGCCAAAGAGGCCTTCAAGATATAAATAATCGTATTTAGTCCCTGGTGCACGCAGTGCTCAATATGCTCGATTTCACCCATTTTCTTTGCTCCAGCTGTGTGATGGCTGCAGACTGCGGGTGGGAGTGGGGTGTGTGTGAATGTGTGTGTGTGTGTGTGTGTGTGTGGTGGTGGGGGGGGGTTGCTCTGAATCTCTCAGAGAACAGAGTGAAATTGGATGTTACGCTCCGTCTAATGAACCGACCCTGCACTGTGTGAACATAATTGCAGTCAAAACTCAAAAAAAAAAAAGAAAAGAAAAGGAGGAAAACAAAAAGGCGATAATTGTATTTGACCTGTGTGCATCTAAGTTGTGCAGCATAACCCGTCGCCTCGTCCCGGGCTGCAGATCGGGGACATGCACACCTGACGGTGGGGTGCCAGGTGTGCGATCTGTGTGGTTTGGGACGTAGAAGGCAGGTGAATGACGGAGGTGAGAGAGATAGAGAGAGAGAGAGAGAGAGAGAGAGAGAGAGAGAGAGAGAGAGAGAGGAGTTAGGCCGGTTTTCTCTGCCCCAGATCAGCCAGTAACGTCTCTGGTCCTGGTCTCCACGAACTCGCCACGACACCTGTACCCCCCGAAGCTGCAGGGGGGTCAGCCGAAGGTCGGCCAGGCTGGCAGAGTGGCTGCGGGAAGAAACAGAATGGAGAGAGAGAGAGAGGGAGAGAGAGAGATAGAGAGAGAGAATGAAAGAGGGGGTGAGCCAGAGCCAGACTGATGATTCAAGTAAGAGAACTTCAGAGGATAAAACAGAGTTTTAATACCACAGTCAGCTAATTAATCTGGACAGACGGATGGGTAGAATGGAAAGGAAACTGCTGCTGGTCCTAAAGATCGCTGGGGGATTGATCTGTGTTAACGTTTTGAGGTCAGGATTTAAATTTTCTGGTCTGATCTTGTTCAGAAGAATTCAGGATGCCTAAAAACTGACAGATGGATGACAGACAGATAGATAGACAGACAGACAGACAGATAGATGCATACAGTAGATATAGATGGAAGATAGTAAGATGGATGGATAGACAGACAGACAGCTAGATAGATAGATAGATAGATAGATAGATAGATAGATAGATAGACAGACAGACAGACAAAAACAGACAGACAGACGGATTGATAGATAGATGCATAGATATAGATGGAAGACAGTAAGATGGATGGACAGACAGACAGACAGGCAGACAGACAGACAGAAAGACAGACAGAAAGACAGAGGCAGACAGACAGACAGAAAGACAGACAGATAGACAGACAGACAGTTAGATAGATAGATAGACAGACAGACAGACAGACAGACAGACAGACAGACAGACAGACAGACAGACAGACAGACAGACAGACAGACAGATAGATAGACTTTTCAGGGCACGGCCCCAGTAGCAATGTGCTATTTTACATAGATCTATCTGCATAGATAGATACAGGTGGTACTTGTTTCAAAATACAGATAGATAGATAGATAGATAGATAGATAGATAGATAGATAGATAGATAGATAGATAGATAGATAGATAGATAGATAGATAGATAGATAGATAGATAGATAGATAGATAGATGTTTCAGTTTGAGTGTGTTGTACAGGCTCAGATCTGAGTCTGAGATCAGCCCCCCCTCCAAACCTTTCTCCCCTGCTGTTTCACCCACATAGAAAAAAAATCAAAAGCTTTTTTCTTCCTGCTCAATATGATCGTTCCACTGTGCAGCAGAAATGTGTTGGAAAAGAAAATCTATATCCAAAACTAATGTAAAATGTTCAAAGACTTCACAAGATAAAACTGTTTGGAGGGAGAGAGTGCAAATGTGACACATACACAAAAAAACCCTATAAAACTACTGGTTGTCGTAGCAACGCAGGTAAACAAGCCCACTACGTGTTGCCCCGGCAACCGCTCGGCAACGAAAGACAGAAACGTCCTCTAACGACCAAGTAAGCAAGAAGTACAAATACTTGGTTACCTTACATACGTAGCATAACCACTCCTTTACATTTTCACGCAATTAGCTGTACTTTCTACTCCTTCCATTTGTATATGTAAGGAGTAGAAGTAGGAGTAAATCAGACGCATGTGTTTGTGTGTCTAACTCAATAAAGGCTATTGATAACATGCTTCAGAGGTATGAGGTTTTACACCATAACAATACTTAGAGGCAACTAGTCATCATATCACCCCCTCAGTGAATCACATGGTCTGTAGTACACATATGTGGTACTTGGTCGTCATAGCAACGTGTGTGTGTGATGTCATCTTCAGTGCGACACTGTTGACCGCCGGTTAAAAGTAGGGGGAAGAAAAACAACGACGATACGCATACGATGGAGGAAATCTAGGGGATGAAAATTTCAATCCTGTGTAAACATCTGTTTGCCACAGCAAGGGGAGAAATGTTGTTCCGGAAGAGGCTGGAGGCAGTGAAATGAATTACTGCGGAGAAACAAGGGTAGTTCGAGGAATACTATCGAGATCAGACCACGCACTAGAAGTACTAGAAAAACAGTACTGGGTTACATATTCCAGGTAGTGGAAACGCACGAGTTGAGTCGAATAGAGCTGAGCTGGAGTAGTATTTGCCTCTCCTGGTCATAGGTGGAGTTACATTGCTACGCTATGCTATGCTTCATACTCATCCGATATATGAAACAATAAAAGTGTGTTATGTAATGTATGTTACTGACGTGCTTTCATCTACGAGGCTCTGCAAAGCAGCACTTGGACATGTGTTCGGACGTCCTCATTCATTGCATTTAACTTTTCATAGCGTGGACCAACGATCCATTTCTTCATATTTTGTTACGTTTTCAACCTATTCTGTGTAATCTGTTGATACAAATGCACATTCAGAGCATGATAAACCAGCTTCCAGAATTTGCCCCCCTCCAAAAAATGAGAACCCTTTGCCCTATCATCACCACTTTTGCTGTGTATGCTTTTCACAACTTGCCTGATAACTCCTATAAATTTGGAGTAGATCCTTCTGATCAATCTAGAGTTAAAGGGGGAAACAGATTACGATAAACCAGCTGCCAGAACATGCTACAGAAAAACAAAAAAAGGGTGGCCTCGTAGATGAAAGGATGTCAGTAAGATACATTAAATAAGACACATCTCTTTATTTTTAACTAACTGCAATTACATTTAATTGTAACTCCGCCCATGACTAGGGGACCCTCCTCTCTCTATCAAAGACATTGGATCACTCAGATGCCTTTCCTTGCTCTTTAGCGTAACCCTCGTGACCTCCAGTCATGTGTCAGCCAATAGAGTTTTTAGTGCCAATACCTCAAACTTGCATCTGCATCTGAGGCACAATCACCTTATGCAGTTTTTCCCAACTGGGAATACTGGGATACGTCTCTGTCTTCCCTACAGTGCACAATCACTGGGGCTTTCAGTAGACAAACAAAATATGAACGAGACACTCCATTATTATGCTATTCTCATTGTATTAGTTGAAAAAGGACAGTATTATTGGTCATCGGAATGATTTCTGGGATAATTTATCGTCTTACTAAATTTGTTGTCATGGCAGGCCTAGGCTTGAGTCCCTGTGAACCAGGGCTGGTACACATACCTTGGTGCAGGCTAAGACAGACATGGCTCTCTCGGCCCCGCTCACATACAGAGCGCTGACCGTGACCAGGTACTGGGTCCCGGGCTGCAGGTCTTCCAGGACGGTCGAGCTCTCCCAGCCATCGAGCATCACCGTTCGTACGTCTCCGCTCGGGAACGCTCCGAACTCCACCCTGTAGCGGCGGATCTTGGCCGGCTGCGGGGGACCCCAGCTGACACGGATCTGATGAGGGCCGGACTCTGACACGGAGACCGTGGCCGGGCTTGAAACATCTGTGGGGAGTTGAGGGGAGAAGGGAGGACAGGTTTAGAGATGAAGACAGACGCCATATGTTAGATGGGTCCTGGTCCCGGTTTGGCTGACACTGAATAAACTGAAAGCTTGAAATGTGCAGGAAACAGTAAAAGGCTCCTAATGGCACGAAAGTCTGTCTATAAACAAACCATCATCGCTATATGATAAGGAAAACAGCTGCTGATCGAATGACTGTGTGGTTTAGAGATATGTTTACACCAGAGATTCAAACATCCATGGTAGATGAGGAACAAAAAACACTCGTCTTCACCCTAAAGCTGAACAAGTTGGCTGTGAAAGTTGCAGAAAAATGTTTTGCATATAACTTTTCATAGCAGATAAACATATTAAACTACACTAACGGTTATTAAGTTGCATAAAGCTATTATGCTAAGTTAACTTTACATATAACAATGAAAATACATTATAACATTATTAAAACTGTACTTTCTTGGTTTTATTGTTTAGTCATCTGTTCACCCAATAAGAGATAAATAATAAAAAAAGCACCTGTTCAATGTTTAGTTTCCATTGCAGGTGGCTTATGAAATATATTCCTTCCTGTCTCCTCTCAATCTAAACAAACATTAATGTGTAAATAATGACCAATTAAAAGTTTAAGTGAAAACAAAATCCAGGTTAAGAGTTGATTTCTCTCTCTCTCTTTTTTCCTTCTCTTTTTACATCTTTCTTCTCTCTCTCCTTTACTTTAATCTGATTGTTTTCTCAATTTCTCAATTAATTGTTTATGACATGTAGACTACATGCTTAACATGTAGTCTACATCAACCTTACCTGCTCACCTTTTCTCATCTCGACCTACTTCCGTTTTATGACTTTCTTCTCATAATTTATTCTTGAAATTTGTGATTTGTCTTTTTTTTCTCAGTGTGGCCCCAAAAACTCCATCAGAGTTGTTTGGGTTATAAAATAATGCAAAACTGTACAAAGTTCTTAATGTCTGTTCCACTAAACCCAGGACGAGGTCTTTAAATATATTAAATAAGTTATCTCTTTTTTTTAACAAATTTTCTGTCATTCAGAACTAAAGAAACCAGGAAATTCTGAAGTTTTTGAAGAGAGACTTGAGGTAATTTCTTGAAATCCTTCTCAAATTTTTTTGCGAAATGCTTGAATCCATCAGAATAGTTGTCGATCATTTTATTAGTTAATTAATCAATGTTGTTGAAACTCTAGGTCTACTCCCCTCTTTCCTTCCCTTTGTCTCTCTTTCTTCCCCTTCCTCTCCTCTCCCTTCTCTCCTTCCTTTCCTTTCCTCCCTTCCCTCCTCTCTCATTCCCTTCCTTTCCCTTCCCTTCTTCCCCTCTCCTCCCCTCCCCTCGCCTCTCCTTCCCTTACCTCTCTTCTCTTAGCCTTCGTCACCCCCCTCTCCTTCTTTTCCTTCCTCTCCTTTCCCTTCCCTTCTTCCCCTCTCCTTCCCTCCCGTCCCCTCACATCACCTCTCCTTCCCTCCTCTTCCCTTCCCTTTGCTCCCCTCCCCTCTCCTTCTTTTACCTTCCTTTCCTTTCCCTTCTTCCGCTCTCCTTCCCACCCTTCACCTCACCTCTCCTTCCCTTCGCTCCCCTCCCCTCTCCTTCTTTTACCTTCCTTTCCTTTCCCTTCTTCCGCTCTCCTTCCCACCCTTCACCTCACCTCTCCTTCCTTTTGCTCCCCTCCCTTCTTCTTTTACATTCCTCTCCTTTCCCTTCCCTTCTTCCCATCTCCTTCCCTTCCCTCCCCTCACCTCACCTCTCCTTCCCCTCTCCTTCCCTTCCCTCTCTTCCCTTCCCTTCGCTCCCCTCCCCTCTCCTTCTCTTCCCTTTCTTTCCTTTCCCTTCCCTTCCCTTCTTCACCTCTCCTTCTCTCCCCTCCCCTCCCTTCACCTCTCCTTCCCTTCACTCCTCTTCCATTCCCTTTGCTCCCCTCCCTTCTCCTTCTTTTCCCTCTTTCCCTTCCCTTCTTCCCCTCTCCCTCCCTCCCCACTCCTCACCTCTCCTTCCCTTTGCTCCCCTCCCTTTTTCTTTTACCTTCCTTTCCTTTCCCTTCTTCCCCTCTCCTTCCCTTCCCTCACCTCACCTCACCTCTCCTTCCCTTTGCTCCCCTCCCCTCCCCTCTTCATTTACGTTCCTTTCCTTTCACTTCCCTTCTTCCCCTCTCCTTCCCTTCCTTCCCCTCATCTCTCCTTCCCTTTGCTCCCCTCCCTTCTCCTTCTTTTACCTTCCTTTCCTTTCCCTTCCCTTCTTCCCCTCTCCTTCCCTTACCTCCCCTCACCTCACCTCTCCTTCCCTCCTCTGCCCTTCCCTCCCCAAACCAAAGTTGAAGTTGAACTATTTCAAACTTTCCCCCCTTCTTTCCCCTCTTGGTTGTTTGGTCACACCAAACGTTGACCCCTGACCCTAACGTGGCTCCGTCCTCTCACCAGGAAGCGTGGTGAAGTTGACGGACAGCGTGTTGAACAGCCTGTCGTTGGACTCTGGGCTGAGGAGGGCGACGTAGGAGGTGTTCGGGTGCAGCTCGGTCAGCTCTATCGAGCTGGAGTCGTCCGGGAGGATGATCCGGGTCTCCAGGTCTGTTTTCCGCTCCGAGTTGTACCGGAGCTCGTAGGAGCCGCCGCTCCCCTGCAGGACGGGACGCCACTGCAGGACGGCGCTGTGGGACGACAGGTGGACAACACGGAGCCGCTCTGCTCGCAGGATTCCTGGAGAACGGGAGAGAGAAGGAAGACATGGAGTGAAACTGGTACCCAAGCCGGGAATGGCCACGTCTTTATTTCCTTATTTTACGTAACAGTTTCTTCTGATGATGAGTTATTATTTAAAGGGACAATGACTCTCATTGGGCTGATATTCTTCTTGTTGGAGCCAGCAGAAACCATAAAGGGAGGAAAGGAATGAGAGATGGATATAACTTGTCACCTTAGTCATCCTAAACAATCCCCATGTGACCCATACTGGATCCCTAGTGGATCTCCATGGTATTGCAAGAAAAGTCACTTCCACGTTGGCCTCATTTTTCATACCAGCAGACTGCATCCATCTTTTATATACAGTCTATGATACCGACCTCCTCTAACAATCTTACACATTCTCCTAAACGAAACATTGTAGATTTCTTTATACATGATTTATTATGCACGAGCACCATGACAGTGGGCCATCTAAAAACTACAGCAGCTGGCGAGGGACAAATAGCACCAATGCATTTGCACCTGTGATCTAGCCCAGAGAAGCTGGAGGAGAGGATCAGAGAGAGGCTATATGATACGCGGAGGCCCGTCTGCACGTATTGTTGCTCACTTTGGAAAAGTGCACTTAAATTAAATAAAGTTGAATTGAGTTGGGGCTGCTGTAGTTTTGAAACAGGGAGGCGCTAGAGTGCATTATTCACTTGAATACCATACACGATTTCACCATTAGATGGGGGTAATTCCTACACAATGTCCCGCACAATTGTCAGGAGATAACAAAGTCTGTTTTCTTGTGATAAGGCATTCGTTTATTTCATATCCATCCGGGCTCCTGAAATGACGAGGGCTGAGCCGAATGCCATCTTCTGCCACTGTTAAATCTCATGATGATCACCTGATCAATAATAGATCTCCTCCTCCAGTCATTCCTTCTTGTTTCTATGTATCTATGTGTCTATACAGTTTGTGAGCATCTCTGAGTGTACAGTATCATCAGTCTGTGAGGGGGTAGGAGGGCAGTATTTATTTGTAGTTGTGATTTATTGTGTAAAGCACTTTGGGCTGCCCAATTCCACAAGAAATGTGCTTTATAAATAAAGTTTTTAATTCACTGTATGATTGATTGATTGATCTGCTATTACTGTGGCATCTCAAGGCTGGTCATCAGAGATGGTAATCATGCCATGGAAACAAAACTTTCTGTTATATGGAGATAATAACACGAAATAATGCGTTTTCACTAGAAAGCAGACTTCTTTATACTGAGATATTGCCATAATACTTCATTGGCTCCCCTGTCTGCCCGTCTGTCCCTCTACGTACGTATGATGGCGTCCCTCATGTCCTCCATGATGATCTCCATGCTCTCTATGTCCACAGAGTACAGGTGCAGCTCCAGGGGCGGACTCACAGCTCGCTGCAACACCTCAAAGTTCCCGTGGACCGTGGAGACGGCCAGCACGGACACCCCCCCGGCCTTCAGCTGCGACATCAGCGAGTCCACGTGTCCCGGCTGCACGCCGTCCGTCAGCCACAGCAGCACCTTGGCCCCGCCCCCTTCCGGCCCGTCCAGCAGCAGGCTCTTGGCCACGTGCAGCGCCGCCTCGGTGTTGGTGTCCCCCTTCAGCTGCCTGGTGGACCTCAGGGCCTCCTGCAGGGTGCGCTGGTCCCGGTGGACGTCCAGGTCGAACTCCAGGTTGGGCTCCGTCCCCACCTGCAGCAGGCCGACCCGCACGTGGCCCCGGCCCAGCGTGAAGGGCCGGAGGAGGTCGGCGCTGAAGCGCAGCATGCGTGAGAACTCGTAGTTGGCCAGACTTCCAGACGAGTCGAGCAGCAGGAGGACGTCGCCCTCGCAGCAGCCTGACGCTGTGCACCACGGGAGGGGAGAACAGAACAGGCTGTTATGAGAAGTTTTGTTACGATTAAAACCAAAAAAAGAGAATAAAAAAGAGACCCTAAAGTTACCACCAGGTGATGTTTCTATTTTTGGGACATGTGTAGAGGAGAGTGGGTTATTACCACAAGATAGTATAGCATATATAATATAGCTAATATAAGCTATATAGCTATACAAGGTATATAGCTATACAAGCTATATAGCTATATAAGCTATATAGCTTATATAGCTATATCTTTGTAACCTGTTTTCCTTTCTCATCAGTGTCATTACTACAGTCTATTATCATCCTTATTATTATTATTATTATTCATTTACTGTTATTATTTTACCTACTCTACTTAACACTACTTACTGATTACTTATGACTTACTATCTTACTAATGTACTTATACTGTGCTATTATTATTTTACAATACATTTGCTATGTATTATTTTTTATTCTATATGTATTTTACTATTAATTTCATATGATTATCATGTGCACAGTTGTGTACTGTTGTGTATTGTGAATGTGATGTCATCTTATGTTGTGTACATAACTATTTCCTTTGGGGGATAAAAACTATACTTATCGTATCTTATCATTTTTTATCTTATCTTGTCTTATCTTATTTCTTAGCTTAACTTATCTTATATTCATACATGTCTTCCATATCGTCCTATGCTCACCACTCCCATATAATGGACAGGACTCAACAACGTATTTCAAGCTGTATTACAAGCTAGCACAGCACAATAACATCTACTAACAAGGTGAGCATGTCTCTTCAGACCCAAGACAGACTTTATTAATACTACAAATAAAACATTCAACCCTGTGACCTGTGTAAAAAGTGATCGATGCTTTAAAACAGTCTGAAATGTTTGTCTTGTGGGAACAAGTTACTATATTGTGCACGCAACATATCGATCTGAGTCTCTGATGATTTCAGGTGTTTAATATCTCCACATCGTGGACAGAACTCAGCTGATTACATTTTATGTGTCATACAAGGAAATGCAATATGTTCTAGCACCAGATTTATGTAAAACCAGCTGCTGAGGCTGGAGGACCTCCACAATAAACTGGTTCATGTTGCATTGAAAGATTCATACGCAATACGTCCCTGCAAACATTTATCATTATAATTACAATACAACACATTGTTTATACATCACAAAGTGTTTAACTTGAACGACTACAAACACAAAATCCACATACTCATCTTTCTATCTATCTATCTATCTATCTATCTATCTATCTATCTATCTATCTATCTATCTATCTATCTATCTATCTATCTATCTATCTATCTATCTATCTATCTATCTACCTACCTACCTACCTACCTACCTACCTACCTACCTACCTACCTACCTACCTACCTACCTACCTATCTAGCTAGCTAGCTAGCTAGCTAGCTAGCTACCTACCTACCTACCTACCTACCTACCTACCTACCTACCTACCTACCTACCTACCTACCTACCTACCTACCTACCTACCTACCTACCTACCTACCTATCTATCTATCTATCTATCTATCTATCTATCTATCTATCTATCTATCTATCTATCTATCTATCTATCTGCTTTAGAGCTTTCCATCCATTAACGTATCGGTCATTCTAAAGTAGGGCTTCAATTTCCCTTTCCTAAGACACTGGATCAGGAGCTAAGTTTTTAATTAGCGTGTGACGGGCAACTTTCATAAAAGCTGATGACTTATTAGGCTCCAACATGACATCCTGTGGCAGTGATAAATCATCCCACTTTGACTATGGTAATATTTCAGTCATTTAAAAGAGAAAGGAGCAGCCCCCATTCATAGTTTCTGATCTTATTAATGTTATGGTCGCCTTTACTGTCCACGGGGAGGAGTTAATAAAAATAAAATGAAAGGCAGTATATGAGGTGTCCTATATTATGCGTAATACCCTGAGAATGAGACGGATCTTCCACTGAATCAAAACACATCAGAAAATATTGCAAAATACTGCACTGAGAATACTTTCAGAGAGGCCGAGGCGAAGGATTTATGATCTTCATGACCAGGTTGACTTATTACGTACTGGTGATAGGTAGACAAACAAAACAAAACAAAACAAAACAAAAGAGTAAGTAGGAGAGAAAAGCTCAACGCACTGCTAAGAGGAACGTCTTCCTCCATCTTTCATCGTCTCTCAGGTGACGTTCAGTGAAATCATTTTTAATACCAAGAATCAATTAGGGGCTGAGACAACAGGTAAAAACAGGTGGACAGATGGCTTTTCTGTGTGAAGTCTGCATGTTTTTAGTTCTGTCTGGGTCCAGTCCACAAAAACGTGAATGTTTAGGTCACCTGGAGACACTAAATCAACTGATTGTCTTGAGACGGACTGGAGACCTGACTTAGTATATGTATGTGAGCTGGAGATAGAATGGATGGATGGATGGATGGATGGATGGATGGATGGATGGATGGATGGATAGATAGATACTGTAGATTGATAGATAGACTCCAGCAGAGATCTGAAACACCAGAGAATATGAACTCTGTGATGGATTTTGCATTTTGCGTGCAAAATCGTTTTAGTTTTGGAGCCTAAAATACTGATCTTGTACCGTCACCTTTTATGAATGAATACACACAAAAACGCTTTCAATTAACCCAAAACTACTTAAACCTAATAACTATAAGGAATAAGGAAAAAAGGGTGTACTTGATGCAGGTATCTGCATCAAGCACACCCTTTTTTCCTTGGACAAGGAAAATATAATTTCATTTTGTAGGCTGTAGCAGCTTTGCAGCTTCATCCTCAAAGTCTTTAGAGACACATTTTAGTTTTCTCGAATACCCACAGCTGTGATTCGGATATCAAAGTCGTCCACAGTGTGATTTCCTCTCAATACAACTCTGATTAATCGCTCTCCACTGACGTGTTTGTGCGTAACGACACCCACAGAGTCAATCCTAATAGCCTCCTATATAATCTGTATGCCTGCTTTATTGTCTCATTTCTTCCACTCATTTCTTCTCACTTCCCTGTCTTTTCCATTCCCGGCTCCTCTGCAGAACACACCCTTCATTTCATAGCTGCATTGGTCCATAATCATTAAACTTTTATAGGGGAGGAACAAAATAAAGCAGCAGGGAAATAAACTGGAGGAGAGGAAATGAGGGAGAACAGAGCAATCAGACGGGGAGGTGTCAGCCAACGTCTTAATGAAACACATATCTCGGAGAGATTACAAGAGACAAAGAGTGGAAGAAGGAAGAAGCCTCCACAACGTGAAACCTCAGAGGAGATGTATCTATTAACAACTGGATTATTACATATGGCGGCAAAGGACAGACGCTAAACAGGCGGGAAATGAGACAGAAAACACAGGAACGAGGCGGAAAGATGAGGGGAGGCGGATGCATAAGGGTCGTTGATGGAGATGTGGAGTAACTGCTCCGTCTTGGCATTCCTCAGATGGGAATATGCATAACAGTGTGTATAAATGTGTGTGTGTGTGTGAGAGAGAGAGAGATTTGAGCATGTCGTCTGTCATTTAGCCGGTTTCAAACAGAGCCAGGGCCATATGTTACAGCGCCGAGGCGCACAGATGAATGAGGAATATGTTAATGCTCCGTGTGAAGTCTACTGAGAGCGCTGTCAACATGCGCCGACATCAAACACACAGATGGTCCGCGATCCGCGCCGGTCTGCGCCGGATCAGGATCGGCCCTGCACGACTTTTACGTTCGCCATCAATCAGAAGCACTGTACGCGTAAAGACCGCCCGGCTCCTCTGCCTCTCGAAACACTTGCAGGTTTTTTTTCTGCAGAAAGTCGAAACCTCCCCGTTGATTAAAAATTCCCGACATTCCTGGCTAGCTGTTGTTTTTCCAGGTGGGCGGGGCCTCCTCCAATTTAGCCAATAAGTCAAGATTATTTACTTTTAATTAGCCGTGTCCACCTGTGAGAAGAGGAACAAAGATCCTGCTGTGCCCACAGACTTTACCTCTTCCGGCCTCCAGAAGTCCCGATCCTCTCTCATCTGACTTTGCAAAACAGGCGATTAGCATATTCTCAGAAATCTGTCTTTATTCTTTCGAGAGCAGAGTTTCCCCACACCGAGGTTTGAAGCACAGGAAACAAAAGGTTTGGCATCTCAAGTGACTTAATTTCTAATTGCCTTGCGCCCTCTAACCTCGTGTTTTGCTTTTAATTAAACTTTCAGGTCTTCCTAACTCACGCTAATCGTGTTTTACAAACAGAGTCTCATTAGTCGCTTGTAATATTTTGGCTGGAGTAAATAACTTGTGATGGGAAAGGAAGGCCTAGTATAAACTGCAGCCAAATGTAAGACTGGAGAGAATTAAAATCTTTAATTAAAGAGTCTTTCATTAAATTTGAATCTTGTTTTGAGTTTTTCCTCCATTAGAAAAAAACAGATTTTGAGTCTAAAGTTGAACGTATCCAGATTGGTGGCCCAGTGGGTCACACTGTTGCTACAAAGTAAACAGGTTCATGGTTCAAGCTACTGGTCAATGTAATGGATCAACCAGTCGTAGCTGCTGGTTATATAAGACGGTCCTGGGTCCAGCTCTGGACTGGACTGAGGACCTTTCCGTGACGGACAGAAAGAGTCACAGACTGACCTCAACATACATGTTTAATGGACTGTGGGAGGAAAAAAAACTACACAGACAAAAGTAGAACATGCAAACTTCACATGGGAAGTTCAAGAATCAAGCCTGTGATCTTCCACCACTACCACTCAGACGCCATGTTGCCTTATTTACTTCTTTTAATGTATTTATTAATTCAAGTAAGACATGTTTGTAGTCCAAATACCTAACAAAAGTGAGTACGCCTGTCACATCTTCGTAAACTATTGTATCTTTTATGAGTCCAAGCTACAGAAAATGACATTTCTACAGTAGTCACCAGAAGTTCAACGTAGTCAGTGTGCAGCTTTTACAGTAGTATCAGAGATCAGGTTTGTTAAAACTTCCAAATTTGGAATTTCAATTCATTTGATTCATTCTCAGGATGTTGAATTGGAATTGGAATGACAGGAACATTTAACCAAGGTTTTGGTTTCAATACTAGAACATTTATTTTACTTTATTAAAGTTAAACACGATTCCCTCCATTGTGAATAATTTGTAATATCCTTTTATTTCTAAGAAGTATTTTTTCACTATTTTCTGTTTTATTCAACATTTGCTGTAAATAAAATACAATATGCACATGAAGTTCATAGTGATAATTATCTATATGAAATATGTAGAGCAGCCATGTATGTAATATACTGTAAAATATGATCCTGGAATACACTAAAATTATCAACTGGAACGTCATGAAATCAAAATTCCACTTCTTCCAAATCGAATTTGAACTGCAATTCTACTTCCTGTTTTCAACCTCCATTCCAATTCAGCCTTCAGCTTCCAAAGCAGGGCAGTTCTCATCCTGGACGTGCGTTTGAGGTCGTTATCGTGTTGGAATATTGTCCTGTGGCCCAGTTTCCAGAGGGAAGGGATCATGCTCTGCTTCGGCTTCCAAGTTGGGATTCATGTTCCCACTCAATGACCTGCAGCCCCAGACGACGATGCTCCCTCCACTGTATGATGTTATGATATGTACGATGATCTTGGTCCTCCCCACCACACATGCTAAATAATAAATAAAGAAAATGCATCTTGGAGATCTTCATCAGACCACCGGGCAAGGTTTCAGTAATCCATGTTCTTGGACTGTGTGTCTTCAGTGAACTGTTAGTGGACTTTCTTGTGGATCAGTTGTAGAAGAGGCCGGAGGAGGTCTGACAGGCAGACACCCTCTGACTTCTTCAAGCATCTATGTTTTAGACATGAAGTTGAACGTGTGGACTCTTTGGTCGACCATGGCGAGACCTCTTCATGAGTGGGACCTGTCCTGGAAAAGTGCCGTATCATCATGGCCGTTTTGGGGGTCAGTTTCAGGGTGTTTAGTGACCTTCTTACAGCGTAGATCTTCTGTCTTGGTACAGACAAACAATGCCTCAGATCCTCAGGGAGTTCTTTGCCATCCATTGAATATCCCAAAACTATCCTGAATTGTGCCCAAAACACCAAATGTAGCAGCTCTGCTTCCCATTCACACCTGGAATCTTATAAAACTAGCAGTGGATGACACCTGGGGCCAAGGACACAACTGGGCACAACATGGACATGTCCACTGTTGTGTTGAGAGGTCAGTCAATCTACACTGCTATGCAAACTATACGCTCACTACTTTCAGTTATATCAAAGCTTCATTTCTATAGAGTTGTCACATGAAATCATTAGTGAGACATTGTAGTAAAGCTATGCAAACCAACTTCAAAAAATTAGCTTTTGACTTTTTGTTATGTTAACAAAGGTGTACTTAATGCACTCAAAATGATATTTTTCCTACTTTATTCTCATTATTAACAACTTTATTCTCTGAATTAATTACTTTCTTTTTCTAAATGTGGCCCCTAACACTCCATCGTATTGAGGTTTCAATACAATTTACAAGTAACTGTGTTTAAGAGTGTCTAAAGCTCATTCTCTGTGAACTCCTGGAGTCATAAGAGGCAGTTTCACAACACTACGACAACAACAACGTTAACATTTAATCTAAGGTACGGTACAAGCAGCGGGTTTGGAGCAAGACATGGGTTCAAGGATTCGGGACTTTGGCCCCAAAGTTTAGGAACATTTTTCGGAAACTTTGGATGAAATCTCAGCTCCAGTGCAGGACGTGTGCAGGTGCACGTGGTGCTGTGTAGCTGCACATGTTGGTGGATAAACCTCCGGTTCTGTCACTACTAGGAAAATATGACGCTTTGCATGGTTTAAACTGAAGTTAGCGTGGCCGGATCATTCGTTCCACAGGAAGTCACAAACACAGTAACAGCCCAGTTCAGCCCCTAGGCTTCTTCTCCAGTAGAAACCTATGACAGAAACCTGCAAAGGCACCTTTAAACAAGTGAAAATAGTGTTTTTTTTTTCGATATAAAAAGAGTCCATTAAAATGTAATTAAAATCTACACTGATGAAAAACAATGATAATAGTGAGCGTTATATGATGATGTGTCACTGGATCATTGCTATAATGGCGGATCTTAATGGTTTGCAATCATTGTGATGTTAGTTGTTGATTTTATGGCTCATTTTTAATCTTTAAACTATGCTCAGGGGAATTTTAACGTCTACTATTTGATCATTTCTAATTGTGATTGTCTGCATTGTATATACAGTGTGACAGTCAATCATTGAGATATTAGAGCAAGTGCAGGATGTGCTGCAGTCTGGTATCTGATCTGTTCATGTGCTGCAAATGAGTTATTAAATAATGGCACACAACAGTCCTCCGCACTGGGATCCATATTTGACGCTATAATAGTGATTGATAGCCAATTATCACTACACCGAGGTCATTACAGACCTATTGATTACATGATAAAGCCTCTGCAGACACATCCGCCACATTTCCTGAAGTGCATGTAATGAAACAGTGTTATGCAATGGGCCGACACACAATAACAGTGTCCATGTGACAACTTGTTTGAACGAGTCTGTCTGCGGAAATGATCCTGCAGCTGCGGATTAAAAATGTCAGAGATGGTTGACCCGTATCGCTGAGTGCGCGTGCTCTAACTCACAAACATCTATGATTACTGTAACCACAAAGTTGAGACGCTTTTAAACCGGTCAATTTAACCCCCGGGGCTCTGTTTACAAACCGTCCCATTTTAATTAGCTCAACGAATAAAAAGCAATAAGCGTGCTTTCCAACTGGGTCGCGGTGTGTTTCAGGGCTCGTCACAGGTTCACGTTTCATTCGGCACTGCCTGATCTAGTCCCATCTCCTGCGACGTGAGCTCACCTGTGTCAGGTAAGGGGATCTGCGTGTCGCTCGTCTGCAGCAGCGCCCAGAGAAAAACGCAGCGAAGCGCGGCAGTCGTCTCCATCTCACGCGTCACGGTCGTCCTTCACATGTCTCCTCTCCCACCGCAGCTCTGCCAGACCTTTCCTCCTGCGTCATGCGTGCTCAGCATTAAAGTTTAGATCCTGTCATGCAAGTGAACTAACTCCTAACTCGACAAGCTGTCCCACTTCTGAATCCAGATCACTCCTCCTCCTCCTCTTCCTCCTCCTCCTCCAGGTGCAGAGGCTTGAAGTAACACCATTGTGCACCTTGACTCTGATGGGAACGTCGTGTCCCACCCCTCAGTCCAGGGTTCAACACCTTGACACTGTTACTACTGTACCAGACAAAATGAGGACCTCAGAAGAGACTGTGTGATTTTGTCTCTCGTGTGCTATGGTTTACAGGAAGTGTGACATCATTAGTGTCATGTTAAAGAAGAAACAGAAAATGTAAACCCTCCTGGAGGGTTTTCGTTTGAAGCCAGAGGTTCATGTTGGGAAGCAGCTGCAGGGTGAGACACCGATTCCTAATCGACCAGGAGCAAGAAAAGAAGAAGAAGAAGAATGAAAGAAAACAAACAAACAGAACCGCTTCATTAGATAGGGTTGTAGCAAATACCACAGCTGCCACTAATCGGGGAGATAACGTGGATCAAGTGCAGGCTTCTCACACACATTCATTGCAGTTATCTACCATGTCTGTGCGCGTGCGATAAAGATAAAAGGCTCACCGGGGTCCTAGAATAGTAGAAGTGAAGTATCCGTGCTTGTTCCTCTACACACAGAAGATGTGGAACTTTGATTGTGTAAACAAAGGTGCTTACAAACAAACGAACAAACAGGTTTTCTAAACTCAGGTTGATTTCACGGGATCTTTTAGATCCGTGCAGACCTGCTCAAAATGGAAAGTGTTTTGACATAATATTTCATTAAAGGTGACTTTGATTAGTAAAACGCAAGTCTTTATTCTTGTTCTCTGGTGTTAAAACACGGTGTGTTTCCATAACCCCTAGAAATGCGCGAAACCAAGTACTTGTACCATGAACAAGTAGTTATGGAAATGCCTACATTTTGAAATGGAAAAAACAACTCTGAAATATCGCTAAAACATGTTTGTGCTCTCACGAGGTGGTCTTCCAGACGTATCGATACAGAGATGTTTTGACAAAAACCTATGGGAGCACTTATTATTTCATTTACGCAGCAGGTCCTGTTGTCATAGCGACGGCTGAGGTCTCTCCCCGAATCCACGTAATGAATCCAACAGATTTCTGCTTTACTATATAGCCGTTTTCCTACGCTCTGTTATGGTCACTTCTAGAACTTCTACTTCTAGTCTACGAAGCGAAAACTAGGTTTACCTTAGGGCAGTGGCAGCTGCTGACAAAAGGGGGGGGGGGGGGGGGGGGGGCAAAAGTTGTGACGATTCAGTGGGTAAAATAATAATGAATAAAAGTCAGATTTAGAGCTTTAGAGCGTCACATTTCATTGTTCAATTTGTTTTTTCTGGTCCACCACTAGATGGCGACACCAGGCACAAAATGGCTATTAAGCTACGCTATTCTAATGTCTCAAATACAATAAATTTGGTTAATTAAACACACATTAACAGATACAAGATACATAATACATACATAGTACATCATAATGATCTAAAATCCGTAACTGTATGTTTTCCCCGATTTTGTTGACCCCTGCTAGATTACATTTGGACTAGGTGGTGCTGTTTCCTTCACAGTCAACTTATCCTCCTTGCTTCGACCACTAAACAGGAAATGACGATCCTGTGGTCTCCAGACGTGCGCTGTATGTATTCATCCGAGCACACACCAGTGTGTATGATGACATCACATTGGGGCAAGCAGACCACAGAAATGTATTGTCTATGATACGAGTCTATGTGAGCGCCTGGGGTGATTATCAATCTGGATGAAATCGCCCCCAAAGGGGCGGGGCTACTGGTCAGACAGTGACACCCAGGCTCCTGGTTCAACTATATTATTAAGAGTTAGACCAGCAAAATAAACTCTTTTCTCTCTCTTTTTTTCATTTGGATTAAGAAGGGTGGCACAGTATCACCTGCTATGGGCCTGCTGCCCCTCCCTTACAGCTACATGCCATCGATCTTCCTCGAAGGGAAGAGGAGTTAAGATAATCATGGGATATCGCAAGACAAGACTCTACAAGACTTTACTTTACAGTTCGCTCATAAAAAACACCTTTGGGTGGAAACACCTTCCAGTGGCGACTGTCCTTCATCGAAATTTCCAAAATATCGCTTTCATTTTGCATGGAAACACAGCTATAGAAGCTATGGAACATTGGTTTCAGATGATATTTCACAAGCTGTTTCACATTCCTCTCTAGGAACATCACAGTGTGTTTCTGCAGAGATCTGACTCCCATACCCATACTTATCCTGCAACCACACGCAGGCTTTACACTTTCAGGTGACTTTACATTTCCTACAGGACTTCCTGACTGTGATTTTTGTCCTGAACCGAGCGACACCTGGAGTGACGCAGCCACGTACACATCCAGTGTTGAAGGTGGGAGCGGTTTAATCAGAGGAGCTCATCATCATCTTCATCATCATCAGAAGCTTCACCGGGATGCTGCCTCCCAATCATTGGCCCCGGAGGTGATTACAGACGAGCTATTTTTGAGCTGTGAGGAATGTGGTTTACCTCGCACTCACATTTTATGCCACATTTTTTTATCTGCTCTGATAGACCCCCCCCCTCTGGCCCATTTATTTTTTGGCTGTATTGTAAAGTTTATATGAATTTCTATGTAAATGGGGAGTTGTCTTGGAGGAGTGTTTTTCATAAAAGTATTCAGACTATGTATAATTGTGAGATTAGAGAGGCGTTTCTTCCTTCACTTGGAATAATGTGGATGATCATGAGGTGTTTCCCTGTTCTGTACAGTTTGCAAAAATGTTTTTCTTTTCGATTTTTGTTATTTTTTCTCATGCCAGTTTTTCTGATGTGGTGCAGGGTGGGACTGAGGTGAAATCCAGATGTAGATTAGATTAGACTCTAAACTGTTTGTATGACAGCCAAACTACACAGGAAAAGAAGAAGAAGAAGAAGAAGGACGTTTTGAAAAGTATGCAGAGTCAAATAAGTTTTCTTCTGACTCTGGTCGAAGATCCTTCTTATTTGTCACCAAATCAAGACAGGAAGACGTTTTGTGATTTGCTTTGAACCCCTAAAAATATCGCACATGAAAAGTACAATTTGACATTTTGAAGGAACAAACTTCTAGACTCTCAACCTGGATTATGTTTATGATTAATCTTAAGGTGTTCGGTACTTACTTATTAATGGATTGCAAAAGCGAAATTACATTACTAACACACATCAGTTTCATTATGTAAGGGTTAGGGTATGATCACAGCGGTTCCATTCAGAGAGCTTCATTTGTTCCCACGGTTAAGTTCATGGCACAATGAGCAGGCATGTGTCAACAAGAGAGCGAAAGAAACAACTTTATGTGTTAAGTTTTGGATTAGAAGGAAAAAATGACTTCATTGATACTGCAAACACTGATAACTCAGCGAGGTTGGTGGATCCAGGTTTGACCACCTACAAATAAGAGCCACAACAGGCACTTCAGTGTTCATGTGAACATAGAAAATGAGAAAAATGAGTGAATTAACTGGTTTCTTAAGTTCTTAGTACAATTCAGTAAAACAGTATAGAAGAATAGATAGTGTATATAATAAATAGATAGTTATTTGTCCCACAATGGGGGACTCTTCAATGAAGTTCTACAACACATCCTTCAATAGTTTAGTGTGACGAATACTCTAACATGTAATATGTCAACAAGTTGAAATATTAGTCACTCTGCCAGACCTCACTTTGCCCTGTTCAGAGTTAATGTTCAATATGAGAGCCCACACAGTATTAATACAATCACATGCCTCAATTAAGAGGGAAAGTTTAGACGAGCTCACAGAAAAGCTTTTAATGTGTGCGACAATATGACGTGACTTTGTGCACAAATGTGACATTTGTGCCGAGCCACCGATCAGTTTGTTAAGTCTTCACCTTTTTCTTTTGTTCATGTTTTTGTCTGGATGTTTAAACTTGACCTTTTCTCTCAGCAAACACAGATCTTTTGTTCAGCGATCTGTTCCTCAGCGTGGGAGTCATCAGCAGGCCTGATGCCGGGTTGTTTTTTCAGATTTCCATGATAGAATCTGAATTTTTTTTGTCTCTTCTGTTTCTTCTCTACTTTACACCCTGGACTGTCAGATGATTTCTTCTGCTTCACGCTCTGCTAACGACACCTCACCATGTTTTTGTATCTTTGTATTCCTGATATTCCTGATTCCCAGAGGATAAACCCAGACATTGTGATGATATCCTGCTTTTTTCTATTTCATCCATTGTCCAATACCACACCTGTCTTTTGTCATCCACTTTGGGTAAAAATGGCAAAATAATCTCCTTTTAATGTAACTATTCAAAATTAAATATACGTAATATAAAATATAACAACATTTTTTACAAGGTCGGTTATACTTTACTACTGAGGATGAAAACTGTTAATATTGGGTAAATGGTGTGAGTAAAAATGACTAATCTGGCCTCTCTCCTTCACGGGGAGACACCAACATTGCAGATATATTATAACTATACACTGCTATTACTGTGCAATCAAAAAAAATAGTATTAATGGAAGTTAATGGAGTTAAAAACATCCACTAATTAGTACATTTGGATCTAAAAGTTAAAATCTGACATAGCACATGAACTAATAATGCATCAGAATCAGTTTTGTTATTAATCATTGACATGTGACAACAGGTAAACAATCTCCAGTCTATAATAATTACTTATCTTAAAAATCAATAAATGCTCTTTTTTCCTCTCTAAAATGGTTATTAAGTTTGCCTTTAGGATATTAAAATTCTAAAAAATAATCTATATTTTGTAGTTTTGATCAGAGCTAAGATTGATGAAAAAGTCTGAGCGGAAAAAAATTTTAAAAACTATCTGATGTAATTTTACAGATGTAGTTTTTACTGGATGCTTTCAAACGCTGACAGTAAATTAAGGAGGTCTTTGAGATGAGGATAAACACAGCTGACAACTCTACAGCTACCAAAAACATCAAATCAATCATATGTACGATGTCAACACTGATATATGTGATGTTTCAAATCCATATGCAGGCGTCTTTATGCAGGAGATGGGCTAAAAGGCTCCACGAAACTGAAAGGAGGCATTAGTCATTCCACTCATACATATTATGCTATAGTTAATCTAATCTTATACATTTAGTTGAGTTTATCTAACATAATTCAGTTAGCATATGCAGTAGATTTCAATTATTTATGCATTTTCATTATTCCTGTGTAGCAAAGTAACATGAGAATACTTTACATAGAAATCTTTGTTGTTTTCTTGCATCTTACATTGATGCTCATATCTGCGGTAATGTGAATTTCTCCTCTGAGGGACAAATAAAGCACTGACGGCTTTTCCGTGGGGAGTTTGCATGCTATCCCCATGTCTGCGCTGGTTCAGTTTCCTGCCTCCAGCAGATCTCCACTGGGAGCAGAGCGAGTACGATAATGGATGGATGCTGTGTTAATTATCTGCAAGCACAGTGTGGATTTGGAAACCGTTCTGATTACAGAAATCTCTTCGTGCAGTTTCATTTTGTTGTCTCCTCCGCATTAATCCTCTTATTCTAGATCGGTGTTTTTCAACCCCGGTCCTCGGGGAACAGTGTCCTGCATGTTTTAGCTGTTTCCTGCTCCATCAGGCTTGATTCTAATGAGCGCCTCATCATCAGTCTTCTGCAGAGCTCGATGATTGGCTCCATCATTTCAATCAGGTGTGCTGGATGCGTTACTGGAGTGCATGATCTGCACATGCATTCCAGCAATGTCTGGGTATTCATTCATCTGTGCACACAGTCCATAGAGCTACTATATCTGTATCATAATAGAATCATCAAATGTGCACGGCATCTGTTACATTTGTGAGTCAGTCTTAACAAGTATTTTACAGACCCCTGGAAGTCACTGAGGTGGAAACGAGTTAGAGACATCAAATGTGTACAAAAACGACTCTGACATTGTCGTGGTTTGCAGTTGAACCAAAAATCATCATATGAGCCGCTTTAAACATGACCACGAAACTGAGGAAACACATAAAGTTTTCAGAGGAGCATTAACTCCTCAAATCTTGTTCAAAACACGAAAACCAAAACTGTCTCAGAGATAGATAGATAGGTAAGGCTAGGCAAGTTTATTCATATCGTCCAGTTGTAAAATCTAGTAACGTGATTTTAAACTCTGTCCTTTGACACACAGGAAGCTTGTGCAGAGATTATAGGACTGGTCTGATATGGTCCATGTTCTAGTTGTTGGTCAGGACTCTGGAAGCAGCATCCTGGATGAGCTGCCTACTAAAAATAAGTGCACGAACAAGTTTTTCCATGTCTTGTTTAGACAGAAATCCCTTAATCTGTGCAATGTTTTTGAGATGATTATAGGTTGATTTAGTGATCTTTATGTGGCTGTTGAAATTCAGGTCTGAGTCCATAACTATGCCAAGGTTTCTAGTGTCATTGACTCAAGTTGGCCCCTGACCTCTAGCCTTGCGTTTTTGGGACCAAAAACAATGACTTTTGTCTTTTCTTCACTAAGCTGGAGAAAATCCTGGCCCATCCACTGTTGGACTCACTAACTCAGCGACTGCAGTGGACTGTAGTCATGTGGTGACAGTGTAATGTAGAGTTGTGTGTCATCAGCATAGGAGTGGTAGGAGATGTTATAGTGCTGCAGGATTGGGGCCTGTGGGAACTTACAGATATTGAACAAAAGTGGCCCAAGGATAGAGCCTTGAGGGACCCCACATATTATCTTTTTTCGCTCAGATTCACAAGCGAGACAAAGAAGTCACGATCCTCAAGGAAAGATTTGAACTAATTTAGTGCTTTAGTACCTGAAAGTCCAACCCTCTCCCATGTTGTGATCACCTGTGTCAAATGCAGCACTAAGATCCAGTGGTACCAGTAAGTTTTTAATGCTTCAGTATTAAGGTGAATGTCAGTTAACACATTCATAAGTGCAGTTTTGGTGCTGGTTGAAAACCTGACTGGAAAGGACTGAAGAGATTGTTTTGAGTCATGAAAGAGTGAATCTGCTGAAAAACTCTCTCAATGATCTTACTTATTACTGATCTTACATGTTACTGATTACTGAAGCACCCAGATTAGGCTTTTTTAAAAGAGCTTTGATTGCTGCAGTTTTCAGGGCTCTGGAAAATTGCTCTGATAGAAGAGCAGCATTTATAATCTTCAACACAGGTACATAGATAGATAGATAGATAGATAGATAGATAGATAGATAGATAGATGCTGTAGATCGCTATATAGATAGATAGATAGATAGATAGATAGATAGATAGATAGATAGATAGATAGATCGATGCTGTAGATCGCTATATAGATAGATAGATAGATAGATAGCTAGATAGATAGATAGATAGATAGATAGATAGATAGATAGATAGATAGATAGATAGATAGATAGATACTGTAGATCACAATATAGATAGATAGATAGATACTGTAGATCACAATATAGATAGATAGATAGATAGATAGATCGATGCTGTAGATCGCTATATAGATAGATAGATAGATAGATAGATAGATAGATAGATAGATAGATAGATAGATAGATAGATAGATACTGTAGATCACAATATAGATAGATAGATAGATAGATAGATAGATAGATAGATAGATAGATAGATAGATAGATAGATAGATAGATACTGTAGATCGCTATATAGATAGATAGATAGATAGATAGATAGATAGATAGATAGATAGATACTGTAGATCACAATATAGATAGATAGATAGATCCATAGATACTGTAGATCACAATATAGATAGATAGATAGATAGATAGATAGATAGATAGATAGATCGAAAGATAGTGTACATACTGTAGATACTGTAACTAGATAGATAGATAGATAGACTGACAGATAGATACTGTAGATAGCTAGCTAGCTAGATAAATAGATACTGTACATAGCTAGATTGATGATAGATAGACAGACACATATTGTAGATACTGTCGATAGAAAGTTACTGTCGATAGATATTTCCCATGCCCAACATTGAGGAAATTCCAGATAGATGTGTAAATAATAAATCTGTGACTCTAACCATAGTGTGGGTCACACTGCCTGTGTGACGTGTGTGTGTGTGTGTGTGTGTGTGTGTGTGTGTGTGTGTGTGTGTGTGTGATGTGTGACATTTGTTTTCCACTGATGGCGGATTGCGATTCTGAGGCACAGACAGATTTATTTTCACTTTTACAGTCGTGAGTGTAACGTTAATACGCGCTGCTCATGAGTGTGTGTGTTTGTGCTCATAAACCAATTAATCTGAGGACGAGCGGCGTTATGGCGTGATTAACAAACGACCATCGCTTTATTCTCCACAGAGTTAAAAAATCACGGCCTGCCTGTGCGCCCAGACGGGAGTTATGTTATTAAAAAGCCATTTTATTAACCCCATGTAGACGAGCCCTGCCCCCGCCGAGGGGATCCTGCTGATTAACTCCCAGATTAATGTGCTGTCGGCGCTCCGCCTCCGCCACACACATTAACAGGACTTGTTATCACAACAGCACAGCGATGCAGCAACATTGACCGCACAGGACAGGAATTAAGTGGTAACCTATCACCCCCCCACCCACCCACCCAGCCCCACCACCCCCCCACCCCCCCAGAGACTAGATGCTGCCCAGCTGAAGACGTTTTGAGCTGCATCAAGGCTGAACTTTGGCAGCAAGTCGGACCTAGAATGAAAAACCATCTTTACCTCGGCTTTCCTGAATACCAACAACCTACTCATGGCCTGAGATGTGCAGCAGGTCCAAAAATCGCACATTCATACATACACATTTTACAACACAGCTAGAAAAACCAGGTGAGTGAGTGAATGAATGAATGAATGAATGAATGAACTTTATTTTCGAACATGTGTGTAAAAATGCTAATGTAAAGAAGTGGGGTAAACTACAGTATACGCTTTTTTGGGTATTTTACCCCTTTTTAACTCTTCAGTCTTATCATTTTTTATCATTACAAATGTTAAATATACACAAATATTCATATAACTATATATTACACCCATGGTATAACAAATGTCCATATGAATATTAGTTATGAGACATCCATATAAATGTCTAATGCACATACTTACATGTGTATCTATTTGTGTATATATGGTACATAAGTAAACTACCTTATGAATCTATATAGATACATTTGCATATAGACACACACACACACACATATATATATATTTATAAACACAAACACACACACATATATATACATATATAGAAGGATTATAAGTACATTTGAACAAAGACAAGTGTGTTGCCAACCAAATTGACGACCACCTCCAGAATAATTCGCCGACATTCATTTTTGCAGGTAAATGACAGAACAGCAGTTTGGTAAAGTTTCTGGTGAGATGTCAACGCATCTGCTCCTGGTTTTTCCTCCTCAGATTCAGGCTCAAACATATGAGGCTGGCTGTCTACTTGCTGCGAAGCTATACCGCTATAGTTACATTATTGCTTTTTATGGAAGACAACCATGCCAGTCGGAGTAAGGCCTGTATGCGGTTGCCAGAGTAGTATGAGCTGATGCCAGATCCATTTAGAAGCAGACTGTAATAAGACTGTAATGAGACCTTGTAATGCATTATAAAACATTTCTAGTGAAGCTCATGTTCCTTAACAACAGAGAACAAGAATAAATGCTCTATTCAACCATTTTAAATCCTGTTTTTTGTGGGGTTTTTTTGGACACCTCTGATGTAGAAGATGTATGAGTATTGATGAGAGGCAATGGCTCAAAACGCAGATTAATGAGGATGGAGCCTTCCTTCCGCCTGGCTTCAAAGTCACCCGCTGTCTGCTGCGTGTCCGGGCCAGCAGTGTTGACAGCTCCGCTTACGAGCTGGAATTTCCCATCTAGAAGAGTTTGGCAGAGGCGGTTCATGTTTGCATGGACAAACAGGTACGTATAGGTTCATAATACGTAATACGAGTGTGTGTCTGGGCGTGTGTTTTACGGTACATCTTTCCACTGGGATGCAAACGTCTTTAATTCTGTCAGACATTTTATAGATTTTCCAAAACAAATCAAATGAGTCGAGTCTGGTCGGGTGCTGCTTGGTTGGGACAATTACCTGCAGCCACACATAATGGCTGCAGGTACACACACACATATAATGAAACATAATCTCCAAAACGAGCGTCACCTGCAAGTCGTGTCGCAAAAAAACAGAGGGAGTGATTATCAAGATTGATCGTCCGTTCTTGTCAAAAGCAAAACTGATGACGTGTAACCTGTGTTTGATCTGGAGCACTTAAAACAAGTAATTATTTAGTTTATTTTGACAGTTCTCCAATGTGAATATAATATACTTTTAATCAGGGCCGGGACTGGGAGTCGCCGCATTCAGACTGGTGTAATTACAAGTTTCTCGCCTGCAAAACTATTCACATCAACTTGTGAAGCGTGATTATGACTGTGGAGCTCACATAGTTCTGACTTGGAGCTGACTGATGTGGTCGGGGCCCGGAAACCCCAAGGAACATGGGAACATGGAGCCTAGCTTCACATAAAAGAAAACCATTGTTTTAAATGAACAGAACAGAAATATAAACTAAACTGTAATGGAAAAGGTGTTGACTTGCATATGCACAGTAGTGAAATCTCTCGTAAACAACGTTCTGAGCCTCCAATAAATTCCAATGCAAACATGCAATCATTTCTTATTGGGCTGTGGGTAATTCTGCTCTATTTCAGCTAAAGTATTGGACTAATTAAGATTTTATGAGTTATTGAACACCAATTAAAATTAACACGCAGAGGGGAGCGTGATTGTGCATTGCGATTTCAGGGCGAGTCTCATGCCGAATATCTGCTGAGATCTTTTACCAAAAACACAGAAAAAGTTACCCTCACAACTCTGACAGGATTCAGAAATCAAGCCTGGATGTTGAGAACATGAGGGAAAACGTTAAGAGACAGATATGATTTATACGCTCTGTAACTTGCACCAGTTCAGCCTAAAGTATTTATGCAATCATGACTGATTCATTTACACGGAGCAGTCGGTGTTTGCGGGAGTGAAGAGAAACCGCCACAACCCACATACAAAAACTCAGAATTTATCTCTGGTATAAAGCGTGAAATGACTTCACACCCCCACATCTGTATGTTTGTGTTTGTGTGTGTGAGTGTGTGTGTTCTGTCAGAAGAGCTGACGCAGAGTAAAATCTAATCACCAGATTCAGAGCTCTGTGGGGAGATGAGTTCACTGGAATAGATAAAACTCCTCGGTGTCAGAGTGGAGAGCTCCAGCCTTCAGCTGCCTCGTAAAACACAGCAAAGCTCTGCTCAAAGGCGTCCGAGGCTGCACACGAAGGCCGCAGGACTGCTGCCACCTCCGACGGTCAACTCTGAAAAAAAAGTCCAACTCACCCATCGATCTAGAGAGTGACTTGGTTTCTAGTTAAATGAGCATCTGAAGTCATAAAACAGACTTAAACGTCCTCCAGCCAGTGGCGTAGGAGGTGCTCCTACTGAGCACTTAAATAAATGCACAAATAACCTGAGAAACTAAATCGATCCATCCATTATCTCGCCTGCTTTGTGAGGTTTCCAGCACGCGCAGGAATACACCCTGGACATGCCTCCAATCCATAGCTGGACACAAACAACTGACTACCACACGCCTAGGGCTAATTTAGAGCCTCCAATTGAACGTAATGGATGTTTTTGGACTGCGGGAGGCACCCGAAGTACCCAGAGAAATCCCACATATACATCAATGGAGGCATATCATCTTGAGATGTAAAACACAAATAGTAATTAAAGAAAATGAAAATCGTCATCACTGCCACTTGACTCTAAGATCCATAAGCAGCTATTGTTCTTTATTACTATTCTTCTTCGATATTTCATATAGGGCGTAAGTATCACAATAAAAAACGGATGTCACAATGTCATGACAAAGACATTTACTGTCAATGTCACTTTGATTAATGTCAAGTTGTCATGATCAACTCAAACAGTGTCAACCTGACATTACAAAGACCGAATGACGCTAAAATGACAGCAGTCATAAACATTTATGACATGACATAACGTTTATGACAAGTTCATGACTGTGTCATGTGACAGTTGTGACAGTGTCATGTCACTATCATGACTGGTACCTTCAAGTGAAGTGTTACCAAATTTTGCGCTCCCATGAGATGCTTTTTCAGACTTATTTCTAAGACCTTTCATGGATTTTTGATTAAGTCACAATCAATTCAATGTGGACAGTAATCAATAAAGGAAAGTTTACCTTAGCTAATGTTTTTTATCATGGCCAATAATCACATATTTATGTTTCCCAAAAGCAGTAGTTTAAGGAGACAATGGGAAGTGGCAGTGAAATGGGAAGGTTTTGTGGCAGCTGATAGAGATAGATGGAGTCAAACCATCTGTCTTTAACTTCCCATCTCATTTACAAAAGATGTGTGTGCCATTTGACCAAAGATTTCATATAATAATAATGATTTCTGTGACTCATGTGTCCATAAGCATTCGATAGCTACTTAATTGCCACATTTTTCTCAACTTTTCTGTCTGCATGTTTAGGAATTAAGTGCAGTGCACTTGAAGGACAATCAAGGACAACAAAAGCCAGTCACAGTGAGTGATGAGCTTTAAGCTTCACTATATATATTCATCCCTCTTTTCACTAGGACCACAATTATGCCTTGCCTACTGCTCCCACTCTTCTCAAGGCCAGACTTAATGAAGCTCTGGCTAGAGAGGAAAGTCTGGAGCGCTGGAAGAGAAACTGTATGCACCGGGAGTGTAAGCCGAAGAAAAATGTGCACGCTCTTCTTGAAGATCTTAGGGGAAAAAATATCATAAATGAAGAGCTGAAAGACAGGCTTGAATGCAACTAGGGTAAAATGGAAATACTAATTTAGATATTCTATATTGGCACGTGTTTATTGTCTGTGTTACACTCTTACTTAACTTTTAAGGGGGGCTTACTAGTAAGTTGATGCTTACAGACTTCAGATCTTCAGGTAGACATCTTGACAAAGAGGGGACATGAGTACAACAGAGAGCAGAGGGGGTGTGACCTCATGCTACACCTACATGGTCCAAAAGGCTCATAGATACCTGAGAGAGTCTTAACATCTTCCTCTCCTGAATCCCCATTTGTTGCATGGTATTCTTCATGTTCATATTCAACATATAGGTGAAGAGGGTTATGACATGTAAGTTGGTTGTGGCTGCAGGTGTGGTCATCACAGTAACCACTTCAGTCCTACAAACTATATTTTCTGACAAACTGTCAAAACAACCAACGTAAAACCTGAGACCACATCACACAATGCATTCTGATACATTTTGAGCTTTTGGATGTACTATTTTCCTTTCATTTTTCTTTTGTAAGGATTAGAGTGATAGAATTACTGCATTTGATTTCTTTGAAGGTGGCTGACTTCAGTCAATGCTAAGCCTCAATAAGATGATGCTGGACATGCTGGGAAGAAGATGTGAGGAAGACCAGACCAAATATGGTTGGTGACAATGATGTTGGATGCCATGGCTATTAAAAAACATGCGCAATACAATCCCCAAACCCAAGTAAAGTCTGGGTTTGTGGATATGGGGGAAGGATGTAATGAGACAGATGTTGCCTGTGAGGCTCTGGTGTTTATGGTGGTCGGCCTATAAGAACACTGGAAAGCTCCATTTACCATCAGTACTCTCTCACCAGAAGCACTGAAGCTCTTGCCTGTTCATGTCCTGGAGGAAGTTCGTGCTCCTGGTCTTAGAGTGATGTGTATGACAATGGATAGACATGCATCTAAAGGGAAACCCTCACAAACCTCTGAAGACCCCCTTTGCACATCCAGTGACTAGTAATAGACTGTCAAGATGGACGCCTGCCACATGCTGAAGCCTGCAAGCAACAAATTACAGGTAAATGCTGATGTTGCTCTAGGCTTACTTACCTGTCTGTACTTATGTCAGGATACTGGCCCCATCAACTGGAAGTTTGTCATTCATCTCAGTGATGTTTAGACGAAGGATGGACTGCATTAGTTTAAAGAAAGTGAAGCAACAGATGAATTTATTGAGGTAATATGCTTACGGCCATAGACGAAGTAGAGGGAAGTTCCAAATAGTTCCACCTTTCACATACTGAGTTCAATTTGAATCTTGAACAGATTAAGTAATTTGATATGATACCTTCAGAAACACTGTTATGGAGATGATTTTAGATGCTTCAATGTTAAAGTGCCTCCAGACTGCATGGTGCACAGCACTGGGCAGTTTGATCACGATGTTGTCACAAGATGTATCTGTTAACTTTTCAGTGAAAGGCCCTCATAGGGAGGAGAGGAAACGAGCAGCACAGAGAAGAAGGATGTGAGTCCATCTATGTTCTGATAGCAGGGCAGGCATTGGGCTAGTCCGGGAGCTATATTTCCATAATCACCGCTTTGAAGTCTACTTCAGGCTAAGCAGGGAGCATTTTGATGGGGCTCATGAATACAAATTTGAACAGTTTCTACATCATGTAGTTCTAGTCATATTATGCCCTGGAAGAATAATACAAACAATGATAGAAATAATAAAAAGAAGAAAGTGGAGAACAAAGTGTTTCAAAGTGTTCACTTCTTCCTTTTTTTTGCCTGGATGCTGAGTTGCCATGTCTTGTCTGCTTCTATCCTTCAGCAGTCTGTTTCTTGGCCTGATAGCTGCTGTTGATACTGCCAACAGAGACAGCCAAACCTGCTCTACTGCAGCAGATTTTCCTTCTTGTTCACCTTCTGTTGGTGTTTATGTGTGGCTTCTGCTGAGTTAATGTTCTTGCACATTGTTCTGTCCACCTCCCCATACGTCACATCCTCCCTTCTGCAGAGCTGCATGGTTGTCTTCCCCCGAGACTGTATGGTGTACTTGACTGTCTGCTCACATTGAATGTTTCTACATTCATGTTGCCACTCCTTTGGTCAATCACATAATTCATTAGATGAAATGAAGACTACACTCTTGGTCTGTGAAAGATGGAAGCAACATTTAACCAGTGCACTCACGGAGAGGTACTTATCTGCCTCGTCGAGGAAATTCCCAACACTCCACGATGCCCACTGCCTTCTTGAAACTGGGGATGTTCAGGTCAACATTGAACCTTACAAGTTCACACTTTCAATGATATTCTTACCTCTCCAACTGGATGGTTGCCTTTGAGTGGCCTTTCAGAAGACGGTCCAGAGCAGAAATGGTTGTCAGAGTCAGACTGGCCAGGGGGAGCTTCCTCTGGGGTGCAGAGGTGATGTAGGCTTTCCTGATGTCTGCTCGGAATGGCTCCAACAACTGACTCAAAACATCACAGACCACTATTTTAAGTCTCAAAAACAATTGAGAAAAAAAAAGTCATCCAGGTGATGCAGGATGCTTACAGCATGTTTGGGATTCTGGCTCCCACCTTGGGAGACAAAAGTTTGAACATCTTACTCTTACTCTTACCCTCTTTTCTTTTTACTTACTGGTCTTGTTGTCCACTGTCACACTTGTGTCACATGTGCAGGATGCATGCAAGGGAACGAGTCAAGAGGCTGCTGTTGTCTATAAAAGAGCGCAGTCACGAGAAACGGATCATCATCGTGGACGACTGAGGTGGTCAGTGAGACGGACACCACCTGGCAGTACGACTGGAGACCAGGCAGCCTGGGGTGCTCACATTTGACCAGCAGAAAGAGCTGTTGCTTCTTCAAATAGCCAAAACTTTTGTCAAAACTTTAGCCAAAACTGAGGATTTTGGTCCACCATTTGATGTCTTCAGGTATGTCAAATGAGTTGGGGTCTGTGGTCGGACGTGAGGGCAGAGACCTGACGACAAGGGCCTTTGATGGCCTTTTACTTATGTTTTAACGAGTGGGATCCCTGTCTGAACATGTCTAGGACCAAGCAGTGGCAGATAGCTCAGATAGCTGAGCTCATCAACTCACCTGGTGCTACTCCCAGAGCCGGTCTGAGGCATAAGAAAACTGTACTTTCCACTACATGGTACCAGCTCTACTCTACTCTACACGGCTTGGCACGGCTTGGCCCGAGTGTGTTTCTATTACAGAATAGATCCACACTGTGAGTGTCCGGTCGTCAAAGCAATGGAGGAAAACACACTCCTTATGCGTTGCCGCGTCAAGCTCTCATCCCATCATGTCATCATGTCATTTTTCCCAAAACGGTTGGAAAGCAAGCAAGAAATGAAGAGGAGGCATTTGTTTTTCAAACAATGGTGGCGGTCCATAAAATGTTGTGACCAATCAAAAGCTGTGTTCCCACTCCTGGTTCTCACTGCGTCACTGTGCCTCCCGTGCCGGTCTGACCCACCCCTTCTCGGCTCAACTTGGCCCGGCTTGGCCCGACAGGCCAGCAGGTACTAGAAAAACAGTACCAGGTACCAGATTTCAGGTAATGAAAACGCACAAAATGCCGGGGTGAGTCGAACCGTTTAGAGCCGGTACCATGTAGTGGAAAGTTTAACACATTCAATATAAGATTAAAAACTAACATTGGTTTGATTGGAATATGATAACTATATCGATGAATTTACAGTCCCAGTCTTATCAAAACATTGTAACGCTATGATGAGCCCTGGGCCGGCTCTAGCTCCTCCTCCTGAGCCGCTGACTCCCTGACACACAGCCCCCCCCCACAGGTAACTTTCAGCCCAGCCTTGTCTCGTCCTCGCCAGAGTTGCATTTTCTGACAGACGCTGATTCTTCTGTTGACAGTCACAGCTTATCTCCGACGCCACGTTCTGAAGCAGGACGTACACAGAGAGAAAATGAATTTCTGTTTCTCTGTCTTGTTTGCACGCTCCTCAGTCCTCTCCATCAGCTTTGTGTTTGTTTGGTCTTAGTGCAGCATGGATGCAGGTGTTTCTTTGAGTTTCCACTGATGTGTTTTGTTTCCAGTTCCAAAACTTCTCATGCTTTTGGTGAATTAAAACACCACTTGATATTTAATCCACTTGGATTAAGTGCTTTGTTGTACGACATGTTGTTTTTCAGGGTGAGTAAGTAGCTGACGGCACAGAAAGACTAAAATCAACTTGTCTTTGATGGAAAATTTGTACTTTCACAATAAAAGAAATGATTGAACTTCATAGTTATTCTGCCATGTGCATTGTTTACAACTTATGAACAACTCGAAAAACGCAATGAACACAAACAAACAATGCCGGACAGTGCTCGTATCTTGTTATACCACTTCTTCAGGGGTGTCTAATCCATTCCACAAAGAGTTGTGTTGCCTTTTTTTGTGTTTCAACCAAGCAGCTGCACAACAGACCTGACTCGTCATATTAACTGATCTCAAACCTGCAGCCACGCACACACCCCTGATCTACACTTTAAGTGCACATTATACATCTCATTCATTTATTGTTAATTAGTTCTCATATTTATCATATTTGCACATCATGCATATTATCATCTATAGTGTACTGTACATGTTTTATCAGATTATTATCTTTACTCTAGTTGGATTATTCTTATCACCTGTATTACTATTGCTTGCTTCTTTATTATCTCTTATGTTTATTCATAGGCTCATTACCAATTTTGTTGCATTCTCATGTAAGTGCAGGCTGGAGTGACAATAAAACCTCTTTTAATCCTTGTATCTTTGAATCAAAGTGCTCTGACTGTTTTTACTGATAAGATGTACTGTTCTGACTGTTTTCGTGTTCTCTTTCTTACAGTAGCAGTGATTAACGTGAGGACACGATAGCCGTTTCGCAGTCACATTTCAGGCTTGCAGAACCTGTCTGATCAATCACAATCAACAACAGCTGAACAAGTCGAGCTGAACAGAGGGACAGGATCTGACTTGACTTCTACATATCGGGGAAAACCAGGTCAAGAAAAGATGACTTCAGTGTAAACTGAGCGGACAAAGCAAAGAACAACCTGTACTGGAGCACAGAGGTCATCACGCTGTCTGTCACAGGGGTCACGATCTGAAAAGGTCATGTTCTCATTCTCCAAACAAATCATAGTTTCTAGTGTAATTTCTTTCCGTGCACAATGAGTCACGCAGATTTTAACCTTGGTCATGGTGGAAATATTTTCACTTGCCTGTACCTGTAATGATGTTGTTACACAAAGAAAAAAATGGTGATGGGAGACTTTGGCCTGAGTTCAGGTCTCTGCAAATGGATTTTTAAACTCAAGTGGCTAAAGTGCTGAAAAAAAAAAGCATCTAAACATCTTCAATAAAACCAATCAGGATGCTTTTGAGAGTGCCGTACTCAAACACTGAATATAGATGATGAGCAGCGAGTTAAGTAGACACTGTGGTGTCATCAAAACACTTTATATTGTAACATTTTTTTTTCCCCCTCCTCCCGGCCTCACAAAGCTTTTAGTCCCCTCAGACAGTAAATCTCACCAGCTGTTGTGCTTACCGAAGCCCAGCGGCTTCAAAAACAAGAGAGTTTGATTCTCCTCCAGTTTCACAGAGTAATATAAACGCCCAGTGTGGTGGAGATTAGTGTCAGCACCACTTCATCATAATCTCCCGACGACGGAGGCAGAGGCGGAGGCGAGGGGTAACCTGCAGGTGCGGCTGCGCTACGCTGATATTTTCATGTTGTGAAACTCAGAGGCTCGGATCAAAGCGATCCGGTTGCAGGCAATTTGTGCTCCACGCACATACAAAACATTTCCTCATTGATTTTTGCCCGACAGTCGAGGATAAATCTAATACGGCCATTAAAGCTGCAGGTGGGGGGGGGGGGGGGGGGGGGTCAATACTGTGGCCACACAGCCGCTCCGTGGCTGCGTCCGCTGATTTGCTTTTGTTTGCAGCGCCGAGCACGAATCGACAGAGAGGAAATATGATGTGTGTCTGATGTCTGCCGTGACCTCGGAGCAAGTGATCAATCAGAGCAGCAGCGAGGGATCGATGGCCGCAGCGTCGGCGTATCGAGCATGATGATCACCACTCTCGGGCCCGATTCAGTCTTTGTTAAAGAGACGTCGTTACCGAGCACTTTCGCTGCACCGCTCACAGATTTTAGCCACATACTGCATGGTTGAAAGATGTGAAACTGCCCCGGAGCATCATGATGTTGAATGTTTTGCGGTTTCATGTATTGATCGGTATCTCTATTTCATAAGAATTGTGTTCCCGGACGGCTTTAAATCGTATCAGAGCTGCCTGGTGGAGGCCACTGACATCCCTGGTTACATCACTAATTCCCACGTCCTCTATGCTTCCTCCTACAACCAAGGCCAAATGAATGTGTACCACTGTGTGGAGCCTTATAACTACTTTGTGTATGGTTGGGTAAGTGGCCTCAGACACAAAGCGACCCTGAATGACGGCCATCTTGTCTTTGCCCAGGTGAGTAAATGTGATTCACGCTATTTACATTACATGAATGCACCACTAGTGTCAGGCTACATGCTAGCTGGCTAGCAGTAGCTACTAATTTCTTCCTCATGTCGCTAGGTCAGCTGTTCTCAGAGGTCTAATGAGACACTGTAGAAAGTGTGGCTAAAGAAAACAGCACTTTGTGATTGTACAACTTGGTAAGTCATACGTATAGACACATGAACGCCAAATCGACATGTGAAAAATCAAAATTTAGCCACCTGAATTTCTCTTTCTTTAATTAGTTAGCTAAGTTAGCTAATGTTAGCCAACACTAGAGATAGCTAAACTTAAGGAGTAACGTTCTGGCAATTATATTGGAGTAATACACCAATATTCACTGAGAGTAACAATAACTTTTCAGTTTTGTATGTATAAATGTATATGAATGACATTTAGCTGGGACTGGGGAGCTCCACACAGTGTGATTTACACTGCCACCGTTGTGTTTTTGACTTTGGGAAGGGAAAGGATCCCTTCGGTTACCTTCTGTCCAACTTACATATGCCATAAACACATTACTTCAACATTTTGCCGATCGGAAGAGGTCTGCAGTGAGATGGACATTGTTTAGATGGTAATGGTGGCTAGGATGTATGATTGGACAATATCCACTGGTTGCTGGGTTTTGCAAAAGGTCAATTATGACCAAAACTAACTATCCAACTTTGGAGAACACAGACAAACCATTAGAGGTGGTATGTCTTAACTCACATAGTCAAAACACCTGCATTGAAATTGGGACAATGTTCAGTCCTGTGCAAAATGTGATCTTTTCTTTGTTCTGAAAAGCCTCTGGATCAAATTCTGTATCCATGAGATACAGAAGGGTCGAGAGAGGGAAAGATAGTTGTATAATTTACAAACTGTGTCAGTCCTCTTACAGGTGGAGGCCTGAACACAGTCTTTAGAGAGCGTGCTGGGCTGTGCCATGTGCCCAACCCTGATCTCGCCCATTTGCTCTGCTGGTTGCCTGAGTCCACTCTCCATTCCTTCTTCTTCTTCTCTAAGCTTTCCGTGTTCCCAGCGTCTTATCATGTATGGTTGGTTCATGAAGGGGCTCCTGCCCAACACACATGTGTTCACCAGCCACTCAAATATCTGAGCCGATGTGAAAGTTTTCTCTCATCCTTTTCATCCTATCAAACTTTATCTGTGTCAGTGATAATTTTCACTTTTGGTACAAAGGCTTGGACAAATCAAAGGCAGTGCCAGAAAGTCAAAATAAAATGGAAATAACTGTATAAGTAACCGGAGCAAAAGTAAAACCAGAACAGCGAGTTATTTTCATATCTCTGTTGCATCTTAGGTCATTAGCAACTTTTATCAAAGCTCTCTCTGTACTGTACACAGTAGCAGTGTGAGACTGGACTCCGGTGTTTTACTGCTTATAAATTGAGGTTCATGGTTGTTAAAATGTTGTGGTGTGGTGTAAATGTAACCTGGTTGTTGCTCATTTAGATTTAAAATGGAAAATTGTTCACACTTTGAGGACGTCCTGGTTAAATCGATTGAGTAAATCAGTCAGTTGTAAAAATGATTTTGGGATTGTTCCAGTCACCAGAGAATAGTTTTGCAAAATGTACTCATCTTACTCTTTTGGTCTGCTTGTTAGAGCCAGTTGTTATTTTTCTTTCTCTCCATCTTCACTCAGCTGCTCGACAGTTTCTCCTCACTTTTTTGTTTCATCATTTCTCCGGGGAAGTGTCAGATCGGAGGAAGTGATCTCTTTTTGTATTTATCACTGGTTTATCATGAAATCTTGGGCTGACGTTCGTTCGATTTAATGTGCCACTCTAGCTGGAATTAATAGAGGCAGACACACAGATCTTCATATTGTGAGTAGCTACTTACTAGATAATTTTCATACATTTCATGTGAATTTGCAGCTGTCAGAGGAACGATTTTCGATAATTTCCACTGACACTAAGTGAAATTTATAGGCGACTAAGAGCCAAAAAGAAAGTTTGAAGTAATGTTCAAAGCTGTAAAACCGAGGTTCCCTTTATAGATATCTGACATATAGACCATGTACTGGCATGAGTTTCCATATAGCAATATATCAGCTTTATAAAATGAGTCTTTTTGTATCTGTAAATGAGTGTGAATCTGTCTTGAAGTTTGTTTTTAGTTGTATTTACTGCTGTACTTATGGCGTTGATGACCATTAAAGTGAAAAGGAAAATTACAAAAATCACCGAATAACTTCCACAACCATCATCATTACATTGATTTGTTTTGCTTTTTGCTTTTTTTTAATGACATTTAATATGGCACTAAAAAAAAAACCCTGTGTCCTTAACAAAAAAACAAAACATAGAAGATCTGAAAAAAATCGATTTATCAAAATTGTCTGCAAACACTTGTAAACATCTGCTTCCTTCCTTTTATTTTTTGTCTGGATGAATGGATGATTCACTAAAGGTTATTAAACAAACTCAAATTTCTCTCTACGCAAACTTGTCTGCCCTTCAGCATGAGCGTTTTGTCAGAAATGTGGCTGAAATTACAAAGAACATAATACAGATGTTACGGATGTTTCGATGTCCGCACGACAGACTGCACCTCTTCCAAAAATAAATCCTAAATCCACATTTCTTGATGTGGTCATTACAGATTCTTAACCTAAATACTCTCCAGCTGAAATATTCCACAGATTTAGAGTATTGAGCATTTAATGAACCCATATTATTGCATGATTTGTACAATAGTGACCTCACAGCCCGTTGTCTGGGACGGACCAGATGTTGATCTCAGCCCTAAACAGTAAATCTGTCTCTTCGTCGATTCAGTGGGTTTATAAATCTATCTCACCTCTCGTCAGGAGAGGAGGACCGAGGCTGGAACAAGTAAAAATGATATAATGAGGATGTGGAGGCATGTCTCACTAGGTAATTGTGAGTCCAAACAAACAAAGATGAAATGTAAGGTCCCTCAAGGCTCCATTGGAGGGCTGGTTTTGTTCAGTGTCTATATGCCATCATCTCTTATCAATTTTAGGTCAATGACACACTCCAGGGTCACCATACAACTACAGTCCATTACAGCCGATGAGTGAGTGCATTTCGGTCCCACAAGTGCAAGGCTCGAGGTCAGTGATAAACTTGACTCATTGGCAATAAAAACCACAGAACAAGCCAGAGGTCTTTCATAACCAGAGAATACAAAATATCTCAAAACTATTGCACAAATTAAAGGATTTGTAGTAGGTTAGATAATTGTAGTGGTGTCTTTTACAGGTCTACGTAATGAATTAGTCAATTTGCTCAGTTGCAATATGAGTGTTAAGAGGATTTCTAGCAAATCAGTAAAAAGTGCTCCAGAATGAGACCACCTTCAAATCAGGGCTGAAAACACTGTTTAACGTAGTTTTCCTTAAATGCTAATGCTAAACATGTCATCTTTGCCATCTGCTTGATTTTCTGATTTTAAATAGCATTTCTTTTAATGTTTTATTGTTTTTAGTTGACAAATGCTTTGTCTGTTGCCGGTTTCTTGGAAGAAGATGAAGTTAGAAACAGAACTGGTAGAAGAAGAAAATCCAGGTGAGAGTGCTGGAGAGACATGCAGTCAGGGCGAAGACAACCAGGCAGAGCTACAGAGAATGAGTCTAAGTACGACAGTGATTGGTGAAACTCTCTAGGATGAAGCTAGAACCATGACTGTTAACGTGTCTGTTCTTACAGGGCTGGAAACTTGTCCAGAACCCTAGGAGTGAGATTCGGGCGGGTGGGTGCTCGACTGGGGAGGGGGACACCTTCTCTCTCTCCTCTTCTCAAATTGGTGCATCTGATCCCACCTCTCAGATCTCGGCTCATAAGGTGCGCCATGCATAGATGCATATAGACTAGAACGTCCTCACAGCCTGGTATAAACACAGGTAAGGTCAGTGATCTGCACAAAAGTTACAACTTATCTCGCTGAAATGTTGACGTATTTACAAACTATGCAGTATCATAGATACATATTTGATGTTTACAACATGTATACTAAGTATGATAAGTATCAGTGTTTTGGACGTGGGTAAGCTGTTCATTTAACTTTAACCATTAAAAACTGGAAGTATGGATGTGTATTGTTGTTTGTCTTAAGGCATCAATTCATAAGGACTGGCATGCAGTGTGACAAATATCACAGGCTTGGAAGCCTTTCTCATGGCCTATTCATGATGGGAAACACTGTAGTCTACCTATTTCTGAACATTAATCTATTTTTTAGGACGTAACATTCTACACAACTATGCAGTATCATAAATACATATTTGATGTTTATAACAAACCAAACCATTTGAAAACCGGTTGAAATCTGAGCAAGTTGTGTATCTAAAAAGCACGTGTACGAGTACCAACACAATGTAATGGGTGAACGAGTTTCCTGGGGCAAGATGGCCGCCATGTGCAGACATTCAACTTTGTAAGTGAGCAAGGCTTTTGAGGCATCCAGATTTCTATATCTATATATATATATATATATCTATGGCGCCACCTACCATAGGGGAGTGGGAACACCTCTGCCTGTTCAGCCATGTCTAGGGCATAACCGGTCGATTGCGAGATGTGCAGATAGAAAAAACAGATTTTCAGCGTGTGAAATCTGAAGTATGGTGTCAGAGTGTGTGAAGATGCATGTGTCTCACACTGATCATTTCACGTGTACAACACTGGAAGACTGCATGTCTTATCCTGACGGGAGTCTTGTTCCAAACTCGACCTCAGAGCTCTGTGTTGTCTCCCTCTAGTTCATATCTGAATATCTGGTCCATGTGCTGTAAACATAGCCAGTGTTTAGACAAGAATAGATGTTGGAGCCTGTGAGATTTCCCGCTGTTACAGATGAGAGGACTGGGTCGCAGGTTTTTACAGACACCACAGTCACAGGAGTCCTGGGAGTGGTGTGGATAGAGGTGTGAATTGTCCTGAGAGCTCCGGAGGGTGTGAGGAAGCCTGGGGTCGTCGCTGGTTCGTTACAGCCTCTCCTGCTCCTTCTGCTCAGCTCTGCAGATCTGGTTTATCTAGTGCGTTGCGTAATATCACTGTATAGGTAATTTATCTAGTTAATCTAGATCAATTTCCCCTGCCTGGGGGCATCGTATCAATCACACAATCTGTTGACCTTGTATGAACTTTACTGAGCACTCCCGAATCCAGACAACGCACAATTTATCTCCAAACACAATATCACATCATCTTTTTGTGGCCGCAGTGTTCTCGTCCTCCTCGTCCTCCTCGTCTCCTTCATCATCTTCACCGTAAAAAGTAAAATAAATGTTTGTGTATCATGGATTCATTCTCATATCGTTGATTGGGTTTTAAATCAATGGAATATTTCATTTCCTGCCATTTGTATGTTAATGTGTGTATTTATGCAAATCTATGGACACACACTCTCTCTCTCTCACACACACACACACACACACACACACAGAGTTGACCTTTTGTTGCTGACGGTGGCAATAAGCGGACAGGTGGAGGACTGATGGAGACTCAGCTGCATTAATGCAGACGATTCGTCTTGTTAGTGCTGCGTTACAGTCACTGGATGTTCATAAAATCATCTTCACTGAGTCAAATAATCTCAATCAGCAAAATCACTGGTGACAAATCAAACAAAAGTGTTTGAGTGTGTCGAGCATGATTTTAACAGCTTTAACAACAAACTCTCAGAAAATCGAAATCAACAATACATCACTTTACCAGTGAACCCTTATAATGTGTTAGAAAGCTGCATGTGTCTTTAGTGTTAGTGGGTCAAATTTGACCCGTGATTCAACCCGTATAGATGTAAGGTGGGATAAAGACAAAAAGTCAATTCCCTTTCATAATACCAACTTGTGCAAATTGAAAATTGAATCATAAAATGATTACACACACATTGAAAAACAATGTGTGTGTGTTTACGGCAGGTGTGTGTATATGTGTGTGTCTCTGTGAACCATAAACTGAACACTGAAAAACAATATGGTGTCAGGGCAGGTGTGTGTAGTTGTGTATGTGAAGTTTACACAAACATACAAATATACAAATTTGTATATATATACACAAATATAAACAAATATGTTGTAAGATGTCATTCACATGACAAGCAACTCTTGTCCCCCTATTGTCAAAGTGAAGCACTCTTGACAACAAGTGAAAGGTTTGAAATGAAATTGTCGTATGAGACACCATCCCATGAGTAGGCAGTAGCTTCATTACAGGATCTGTCCCATGTAGACATCCAGCTGTCCATCCAGCTATCACTATTCACACTTCTCCTTTCCATGTTAGTCGTTTCAAGCAGGATCTTCTGAAGAGGTTGTGGAACAGCTCAAGTGTTGACTTGATGTCTTGGGCATGCAACACAGCATATTTAGTAGACCCCTGAGTCATTTTGAGGATGTTCTCCCTTGGTACCCTGCATTGGGTGTCAAGAGGGCTCGATGAAATGTCACCTTTTCTTGACTTGAAGACCTCTCTCAACATCTGCAACATCTGGGTCCTCCTCATCACATGTGTGGTCTTGTTCAGGGTCATACTGAACCTAATCCTCAGCTTCGCTTTCCTCTCTGTCTTCAGGATCAAAGACACTATCCAGATCCTCATAAACAGCAGACCTCTTGCTCATGTTGACTAATGCTGCAAACCCTGTTTATATGTGTGTGTGTTGTGAGAAAGTTTGAGGGGTGGTAAAGGGGACCACTGTGTGTGTGTGTGTGTGTGCTTATGTGTGTGTTTTGGGGTACATTGAGCCACATTTGATCCACAGAGTAACCCAAAACTTTAAGTGATGCATACAACAGCCAGTATATCTGCCGGCTCAGATATGACCCATAAAAAGACCTTTAGAATTTACTAAAATGGTGAAAATTAGTTAAAATAGTGGTGTCCGAGGATTAGATGAAGCCTCGTTCTGGTACAAAAAAGCAAATGGTACTTTTTACATACCTAAACTTGAAAATGGGTAAAAACAATATAAGGGTTAAACAATTACTCAATGCAAATTTAGAAAATATGACAACAACTCCAGTGATATTGTCATGGAGAACCTTTTTATTTTATTTTTTAATTTCATGTTGAAATGAATTGAGGAGCATTGAACCTCCACAAGGAGAGACACTGATCATTCAGCGTTTCACTCCTATAAAGTTTCTGCTTCCTCTTGACATCAGAAACACTCAGCTCACTGGGAGGTAAATATTTTCAAAGGTAGGATGAATCTCCTCATCGTTGGCAGGGAGGTGAGATGTAGCGTCTGCAACGCCGAGGTCATTCTGCACCGAGTCTCTGAACGCACTCGCTGGACTGTCTCAGACTTTACTGAATAAGTTCCAGGAGGTTCACACGCTTCCCAATAGGAAGAGTCCCACATTTCAGCTCCGAACTCCAGGTGGTGCACATCACTTGGCTGAACTCAAGATTAAGAAGGAGAAGAACCAGCGTCTCGAAGAAGAACTGAACAAGCTGAGAACATCCTGCTCCAGCCTCAACCAAGCCAGCTGCAGCAGCAATACATGGATGGATGACCTCCAGCAGCAGCTTGACAGAGAGATCAAGCAGAAGATGTTCCTCCAGAAGTAGCACAAGGAGCTACAGGCAGCATGTGAAGCCAGCCAGGAGAAGTTTGCTGCTGAACTAATAGCAGAGAGAGAGAAGTGGAGCAGACCGCTCTCTGCTTTGAGACTGATGTGGTCTGTCTCAGACAGGAGGCGGACACTCTCCTGATGGACTTTCAGAAGCATGTCCAGGAGAAAGATCTCCTCCAACAATGTTGCAGAGACCTGCAAACTGCATGTCCACTCCGTGCAGAGCGGCACAAAGAGTGAGCTCTCCAAGAAGAACTGGAGACACTCAGAGCTTCCCACCGGCAGCTCAGAAACAAGTATCAAACTGACGTGGTGACCCGAGACAACAGACTGAAACCTCCAGCAGCAGCTGGAGCAGCAGTCCAGACTCACACTGGCTCTGTGCCTGAGGCGAGGGCACAGACTGGTACCCTTCAGGCTGAGCAGGAGGCCGAAGCTGGGAACTACGGGACTGCCACAAGACAGCCACTAGGAGGGAGAGGAGTGTGATGGATGAGATGAAGGAGCTTCAAGGAATGAAAGAGAAGAACGTCAACATCCCTGTGAGAGATCCACGGGTCTAGGGCAGAGTACAGACAAGATGATTCTCTTCCTCGACATTTCTTTCCCGATCTATGGGGATGAGCCTTGCTACGGTGACAAGATGGCCTGCACCTCCAGGGGTGGTACCAGCTCCAGTCGCAGCCTGAGGGCCAGGACAAGCACCTTCCAGCACCGTCAATAAAGCCCTCTGCCTGAAAAAAGACACGCCACCTCTTGGCCTGAAAAAGTCTCCGAGCTGGAAGTATTAGATTTCTTCCAGCTCACTCAAACCCGACTTTTCAGGCCCAAGAGGTGGCGTGTCTTTTTCGAGGCAGAGGGCTTTATTGATGGCGCCGGAAGATGCTTGTCCTAGGCCTCAGGCTGCGAATGGAGCTGGACACACCCTTGTGAGGTGCAGGGCATCTCGTCATCGTAGCAAGGCTCATCTTCGAAGATCGCCGAAGGAGTGTCGAAAAAGAAAAACGTCTCGTTGTTACTCGGCTCTAGGCCTGTGGATCTCTTACAGGAACGTTGATGTTCTTTGTCTGAAAGACAAGAACATGAAGAGAAGAACATCAGACAGAATAACAACAAAGAAGAACAGAAGAACATCATCATCATTCATCAAAATCCCGTCTGCTTCCTTAATCCCATCCATCACACTCCTCTCCTCTCCTGGCTGACATGCAGCAGAGTCCTGTAGTACTCAGGTTCGGCCTCGTGCTCAGCCGTCAGGGTACCAGTGTGTGCCCAGGCCTCTGACACAGAGTCAGTGTGGTCTGGACTTGCTGCCCAAGCTGCTGCTGGAGGCTGTCAGTCTGTCGCCTCGAGGTCACCACGTTTGATACTCGTCTCTGAGCTGCTGTTGGGAAGCTCTGAGCGTCTCCAGTTCTTCTTGCAGTGCTCTGTCTTTGGGCTGCTCTGCACGGAGTTGCACGTCTCTGCAACGTTGGTGGAGGAGATCTTTCTCCTGGACCCGCTTCTGAAAGTCCATCAGGGGAGCGTCCGCCTGCTGTCTGAGACAGACCACATCGGTCTCAAAGCAGAGAGCGGTCTGCTCACTCTCTGCTCTTAGTTCGGCAGCAAACTTCTCCTGGCTGGCTTCACGTGCTGCCTGTAGCTCCTTGTGATACTTCTGGAGGATCATCTTCTGCTTGATCTCTCTATCAAGCTGCTGCTGGAGGTCATCCATCCGTGCACTGCTGCTGCAGCTGGCTTGGTTGAGGCTGGAGCAGGACGTTCTCATCCTGTCCAGGTCTTCTTGGAGAGACTGGCCCAGCTCCCCGCTCGCTCTCGGTGTGCCCATGCCAGCGGTCTCTTGAGCTCAGTAACTTTTTGAGCTAAGTTGCCCTGCTCGCCAACGAATCTGTGCGCCCTCGGCCTGAGGGCTGCTCCTCTGCTTTTGTCGTCCTCCATTTTTCTTGATATGTAGAAAGACAGATAGATGGATTTACTATATTGAACTCAAACTGGGAAGTTCTTATGTTTAAGAATCATTCAGAAACATGAAAAATGCATACACTGTATAATATAAAACCAGAGTATAAATAGAGCAATACAAAACGTATAAAATAAACCTTTTGACAGATAAAAAAAACAACTACCAATAGGAAAATAGGAATGAATATACAACTGCTCAAAAAAGTGAGGCAGAAATGAGAAATGATCAATAATAGATAAGCAAACCGTTAAGGTGATGAATAATGGAGGTGTTTTAAACAAGACTAGCAGACAGTTGTGGGATTTTCTCTGTCAGGCAGATGAATGATAGATGACGGCTTGAATGAGTCTTGAAAAACAAAGTGGTACAGTACTCACAGTAGTAGCTGATGTCTCAGTGCTCAGTCTCGGTGCTCTTTCTTCTCTCTTTTCTCTCACCTCTTTCCGTCTGGCCATCTGCTTGGAGTGCTGAACGTGGAGTTGCTGCAGGAGAGCAGCTGCTGCCTTATACAGACTTGATGATGTCACTTAGAATGGAACAGGACATGGAATGGAATGGAACGGACCAACATTCTGCATAGAAGCTATGACACAACCTGCTCCGATGACTGGCTGAACTTGTTTATATTCAAATTCTCTGTGTGAACATTTCAGTTGAGTAGAAGTTCAACAGTGAAACCAAGTTTTAAAACCTGATGTTAATGTCAAACTGAAATAAAATCACAGTTTTCACTTTCCAGGAGCACAAGCAGTGGCCACCCTGTCCTCTGTCCTCTCTGTCTGGCTGACACAGTAAACACAAACCTCACTTTGAGGGATTTGTAGAGGATCACGATGATTATTGTAATAAGTAAGAGGCATACATTATTGCTTAGAGCTGACAGCAGCTGGGAGGTTCACTTTTACCAACCTTATACCATAATAACAGCTAAACAGTATAAACAGTAGACCTCTTGCTCATGTTGACTGATGCTCCAAACCCTGTTTATATGTGCCAATGTTCTTATTTCAGAATGTATCAATATGTTATGAGAAATTTTGTGTGTACGTGTGTATCAGTATTCGATGACAATGCTCAATTCATGAGGTGGAGGGGTGGTGAAAGGGACCTGTGTGTGTGTGTGTGTGTGTGTGTGTGCTGTGGGGTACATTGAGCCACATTTGATTCACAGAGTAACCCAAAGCTTTAAGTGACGCATACAACCGCCAGTATATCTGCCGGGTCAAATTTCAGAATATTTATCATTTAATCTATGAAATAATGCACAGATCAACAAATCAACTACATGATTGTGTTAGTTGGAACTCTAGTTGACCTCGAGTTGGGACCGTTTAGGTTTTCGTGTCGTGAACAAGATGTGAGAGGATAAAATGCTCCTCTGACAACTTAATGCGCTCCCTCGGTTTTGAGGTCACGTTTTAAAGCAGCTCGTACAATGATCTGTGGTAGAAATGCAAACCACAACAATGTCCCATTTGTTTTTGTACACATTTGATGTCTCTAACTCGTTTCCACCACAATGACTTCCAGAAGTCTATAAAGCACTTCTGAAGGGCTGATTCATATATTTTATAGAGATGCCGTGCACATTCGATAATTCCTCCCTCAGTCGGACATGTTTTGCTGCCACATGGCGTTTCTGTTTGATCTGTCTTTCTATCTATCTATCTATCTATCTATCTATCTATCTATCTATCTATCTATCTATCTATCTATCTATCTATCTATCTATCTATCTATCTATCTATCTATCTATCTATCTATCTATCTATCTATCTATCTATCTATCTATCTATCTATCTATCTATCTATCTATCTATCTACCTGCCTAACTATCTGTCTGTCTGTCTGTCTGTCTGTCTGTCTGTCTGTCTGTCTGTCTGTCTGTCTGTCTGTCTGTCTGCCT
>CM055188.1:28624413-28646913 GCA_029224185.1 Karalla daura
ACACACACACACACGCACACACACAGACACACACACACACACATACACACACTCTGCTGCTGCCTCGTAGAGAAGCAGGTGGACTGATGAGGACAATGAAAGTGCCACTCACGCAGGCTGCTGCTGCCCAGGTTGGTGGAGAAAACGAATTCCTCACTTATCAGTGTAGAGTGAGGTCATGTATCATCTGTGTGTGAAAGTGTAAAGTGTGTGTGTGTGTGTGTGTGTCCTATGATCTATTGTTAGCCTGAAGTGCATTTCCAGCCTCTTGCCCTCCGGGCGCAGGGGGCAGGCTCCAGCAGAACCTCTGTGACATTGTTTTGTTGGTTGGGAACAGATTGTGAAAAAAAGAAAAAAAAGAAAAACGAATGAATGAATCATATTGGCATCAGATGAAAATATGATCACCCAAATCAATAGAATCCTTCATCTGAAGACCATGAATTCATCACGCACAGACTGACATTATTTACCCACAGTTCATTACATTTGGGATTGATTCAGGTGCCACTGGATCATTTTCCCTGAAGGTGAATGATCTAGAGGAAGAAGTTCTCAAACGGGACATTAATGAGAAGACATTTTTATCTTGGCTTAGCTGGCTGTTCCAGTCCACCTATGACAGGTCTAATAACACCTCTATGTAAATTATAAATATCCAAATAGCTGCAAACCTGAAGAGACACACAAGAGGTGAGTAGATGAGCGGGGGGAACAAAGAAGACAAGAGAGGACTCGAGGACAGGAAGAACATCAAAGGGACCAACAAACACAAGGAAACTGGGAGCAACAAACCTCCAAAGGAACAACACAAGAACATAGCAGATGATTTAACCTAGGGTGAGACTAAAAAAAAAGAAAAAAAAGGTGTAAATGGGCTGAAACATGAGGAGCTGGGAGAGACATCAGAAGGGAAAGGAATTGATTGGTGCAGGTTAACTACTCCAATCATTACATGTCCCTTTTGAGTGGAAGACGTGGCTGATGAGCTCGGGCTGTTACGACACGATACAATCCCTGATTTCCGATGAATCTCCCCTGAGGGAAGACAAACACTTTGTCTCAGACAAACCTGTTGGTCTTTGACCTCAGACAACAGCACGAGCCCAAGGATGTGTCATCCACAACGTCCAGCATCTCCTCTCTCCTCCTCTGCCTGATCAAAAACAAAAACAACAAACAGGAGAGAACAATCACTGTCGCATTATACGCCCCAATCAAGCCACTGTTATAGGATTCATAAAGGGGAACGCACCTCTGCTCCGATTACTCTTATTTCCTTGTAATATCAGTCGTAATGTGATTGCGCCATTACTTGTGCGGTGCCGCCATACCACTGCCGTCCATTATCTGCAATTTGGTCACTGTTAACTTTGCTTTTCTCCACAGCAGCAGACGAGGTGAAAGTGTCTGGATCCCCGAGGTCTGCAAACCCACGGCGGCAGCTACGTTTCTATTTCGAGCAGGAATGTGCGGGCATGTCTCGATGCGAAGCCGTACAAAAGCAAACCGGGGGCCTCAGCGTCTCCTAGATTATCATCTGCTGTCAGTCACGGACTCTCTGCTTAGAGGACGCGGTCCGAGACGTCACCGACGTCGTTGAATAAAATTTAAGACGATCTGAATAAATCAGCCACATCGTCGGCTGAGAAAGCCTCTCTCTGCTTTCTGACGTGTTTTATTTCCCTGATCCCAGATTACACCCGGGACCCCTGAGACTACGCCGAATAAACAGCGCTGCACGCACAGACTCGTTGTCAGCTGTCGGAGGTTAAATTGGGTTTTTCTTGTTGCAATTTCGGCATAAACACCTTCCACCACCACCATATTAAATATGACCCAGAAAGGGTAGAATAGAGTATTAACCTTTTCTTTCCTCTGGCGTTAACATAGAAGATACAGAACGCTGGTTTTAATCTGGTTTGACGCCTCAGAGGCTATTTTACAGCCCTTTTACTGCTACTTCCTGTTTCAGGTGTGGTAATATCATTGTTTTAGCACAGATCTGGTGCCCTCTCATGCTCATCTGGCAATTGGCTGTCTCCTCTGCCACCCAAATGAACAATCATGGGACTTTACGTCCTTTACTTAATGACTGAGCTTAGAAGCTTTTTCCTGAACTACGAGATAACTGGAGGGATACAGATTTGGAGAACGTACATTTCCAGCCTTATCTGTTTGAGACAAGTAGAAACAGAAGACATTTCACCGGAAACTTCACCAAACTTCACCAAATAAAAAAACAAGTGTGTGCCTTGATTGAGAAGAGAATAGAATAAACTTCACTGTCCCCAAGGGGGAAATCTGCTATGGCAGTAGGTACTTTATAGACAATGTGACAATTAGAGTACACACATGTACATATACACATTCCAAACACATCCAATAAAAGTTTTAAAGGTAAAATGAACAACACAAAAGTTATTGCACACTTCCCAGGAACTCAGAGGCCTTCAGAGATGTCAGAAACTTTGATGGAGGCAGGTAGAAAAGACTATTTAAAGTGGTTCAGTTTGCATTTAAGGACTCTGTATCTTCTGCCAGAAAACAATAGTGGCATTTATTTGCATACTTTATTTGCATACTTGTACATAGGCAGGTACATGCCACCTGTTGTGAAGTTCTGGGGCAGTATGATTTACATCACATTTGCATCACATTCTCCTTTAAAATTTGCACACTTTTCAATTTCCATGTTGATATTAAACAAATATATATGATTGAATTTTGCAAGATACCTCGTGCACACCTGTCTTCTTTACTGTACCGTCTCGGTCCTCGCGTCTCTCCACCAATCGGGATCTTCCCCTCTTTGTCTCCACAGCTTCCCCTGGTGCTCATTGATTTAATACATGTGCTAAAGTCTGTTCTCTGAGTTTATTCTCCATCAGGTTGTTTCATTGATCTCTCACACAAACAGTACCTGGACAATTCCCGATCCACAGGACCTCAAGTGTTTTCAGGTCAGTGAGTAATTTTACCCTTTCACACGTGCCTCCCTCTTCAGCAAACAGCCAGTTAATGCCTGTACACACACACACACACACACACACACACACACACACACACACACACACACACACACACACACACACACACACACACACACACACACACACACCACCGCCAACATCAGTAAATGGCAGTAACTAAGAGCCTGGCTGGATCAAAGTGGGCAGTGTGGAGTCTCTCCAGGTCAAAGACAGCTGTTGATTATATTTTTTCTTGTGCTTAGATACAGTGGAGCTCCTGAAACTGGGAAACATGGGTTCAGGAGCTCCACTGACATGGTTTCACAGTACATTACAAAAAGAAAAGCAGTGAAGCATAAACACACTTTTGGCAGAGCTACATTAGTTTTCATGAAGACTTGGGAGAGGCTGATAATGAGGGGTGACCGGTCTCTGGGATAGCAGGTTTGGTTTTAGCTCGCACCTTGACAAGGTGAGAGCAAAAACATCTCAACAAGTGGGCAAAAGAGGCTAAAAAAAATACAGTGCTACACCAAGCTGGTTTCCCTGGATCAGATACATCAACAGTCAGTTTTCAAACACATGTGTTTATGAGTCCTACTACGTTGTCTTGCCTAATTTAAGGCAGATAACAGGGAGAATTTGTTGATTAGAAGGGCGACACAGCTGAACTATTGTTGCACCAAATTTGGTATGATCATTGCTGAATATACAACGAATGAATATAGATACTGGGCCATTTGAATTTTTTATTCGGATGACTGTGGCAGCCATTTTTAAAAATGGCTGCCAGTGGCAAGCAGTGGCAAGATTTGCTTACCATACAGCTGTTGTTTCTTGTTTTTAGTATCACATATGATGATGATATGATGAATATGAATATGATTTATAGACATTTTAAAGTGCAGAAAAAGCTTTATTACAATGTAACAGAACAGATGTAAACAGCGATGTTTGGAATATAACAATACATCCATCAAATTTTGTGCTTTTATCATAAAATGAACAATTGTTGTGATATATTGAGCCAAGCTGCCCAACCAAACCAGTAGCTCGCAACCAGATCGATAATTCACTCCGTTGGACACTTCCAACTAACAAGAGGTCATAGACCTGTTAACAAAGAAATTCTCTAACAAAGAAATGGGTCCAGAATAGAGGACAAACATGTCACCTCGTAGCACCCTGTAATTGGCTTCTTGGCATCTATTCATGCATGAAACAGGGCATGAACTGGCTTCTGGACAAAGGTATGAGCCAGTTTGAAACAAGCTGGTTGAGAACATCTCCAGGTCGTGTTCACACATACCTCTTCTCTGGTTAAGCCCCTTGTAAATGCCAGTCTAGGGTACATGTGTGAAAGAGACTCTCGTCACTCTTCTTGTCTCATTGCTCTCTGTGCTCACAGACACAGTCAGCACATATAATATTGTCCTATTGAGCTGTCGGAGTCCCAACCCCAGAGTTAGTTCCCAGAACAGTTTTGTGAAGGCCTGGGGTGCAAATCACACAAAAAGAGGGAAACTTCCTCCAAAAGTTCCAAGACCAGATCTAATAACCTCTTGTCAAAGGAACTAGACCATTTTACATTTTCACTTACGCCTTTTCGCGTTATTCCCAGCTTGGAGACACGCCACAACTTCACAAATCAAATGCTTGTGACTCGCCGGTGAGCAAACACTTTCTCAGACCGTTTCAGGGCAGAGACAGCTCTTCTACTGCCATTCAGAGAAAATCTGCCCATTTGGTCCATTTCTGATTGTCTCATAATAATTCCAAGCCCTCTGTGATGTGAGAGTGATGGTCTGAGTGACCCCATGCGGCAAAGTGAAATCCCCTCCTGACCGTGGCAGGTCTCTTGCAGAGGAGGGAATTAGTGTTCATGAAAAGGCTGCATTGATTCCTCCTTTCATCCTGCAGCCATGGGAGATGAAGAATAAGCTGTAATGAGACAAGAGCGGAACGATGGAAAATGGATTTTAATTTTCTGAAAATAGGAAGAAGGGAGACAGCGGCGCACTGAAAAGAACTCAAAGTATTAAACTGTAAACTGGAAAGGAGATTAAAGGTAATAAGAGGGGAGCTGGAGGTGAGGGGAAATGTATTAATGTGTAATAGTGGGAGCTCTCTCTCTCTCTCTTTCTCTCTCCCAGGTGGGGGTGATGAGGGATGGAGTGCAGCTGACACGATGCCACGGGTCTTTTGTGCGTGGGGAGGAAGCTGTCTGGCAGACATAGAGGAACTCTGATTATCAGACAAAATAATAAAGTGGACGACGAGGCCGGGCCCGACACAACACCCGAGGCTAAGGGGAACAGAATCGGTTCAAACAACGTGTTGTCCAAACCAGGCGAAACGCTTGAATAGTCCACACAGTGGAAACCTTCTGTCAGAGGGCAGCAAGACCCAGTGACTGAGAGTGTCTATCAGAGGTAACATTTACATAAACACAATACTCTCATCACAACCAGGAGAAGAGCAGGAAGGTGTGACTAAGACATTACCAGGTACCTTAAAGCACTGATCAGGATCAGTCACGTAGTGAAGTATTCGACTCTTATTCACGTTATGCTGGCTGGGCCTGAACACTAAATAAACATCCTGGTCGAGACTCAAGAGGTTTGCACATTCAGGCAGGTGCTGACAGCTTAATGGCCCATGCCCCGGGTCATCTTCAAAGCAAGACGGAGACGAGGCAAGAAAGAAGAACATTTTTGTAATGAGTGCGAAAACTCTGGTAATGATTCAATTTTAAGGGATGTGAAGAACATAGAGGCCGTAATGGCAGCAAATGTGAAATGGGAGTATTTTTTAAGCAGGTGAGCAAACGAACAAAAAGGTTCAGAAACTGGTGGTAAGATTCTGAAAAGCAGCTGCTGTGATGTAAAAACCACCATCACATTAAATCGTGTTTTATTTGTATGGCACTTTCCATACAATGTTGTAGCACAAAGTGTTTTCCGAACACGACAATGACATACAATTAACACAACTGAAGAAAAAGTGACGGCATGAACAAGAAGAAGATCAAAACATTTAAAAACCAAGAAACAGAAAAGAAGACAGATCAACCACAGGGCAAAATGTAAAATAAAAATTAACTTAATTGAATTAGTTGCAGGAATATGGTTGGATTGCATTGCATTAGGGGAGTGTGATTAGTTTTATTGTTTAAGGCGCTTGGTAAATTGTGTTGTTGAGGCACCGATCTAAGGATGACACTACAGGAACCATGACTCCTCCAGGCAATAGCAGCAGATGTGCTGTCGTGGACGGACATTAGGTCTGCTTTGCATGCTTGTCCTTTTTAGTTATTTAAAAAATGTTTTTTTTTTAAAGGAATTAAAACAGGAAAAGTGTAATGGTGTTTTTTCCCCCTTTTCTTTCTCTTGCTGAAGTAGGTTCCAGAGGCTGAAGAGAGGAGCACAGAGAAGGGTGATAGAAATGGTGGATGGGGTTGTAAATGCTCAAAGAGCTGTAATTTTCTGTTGCCGAGAAGTGAGAGCAAAGAGGCTGAGTGTGTGTGTGTGTCTATACGTGTGTCTGTATGTGTGTGTGTGTGTGTGTGTGAGAGAGAGAGAGAGACTGGGAGGAGTGGAAGAGGGGAAAATGGACAGAAAGCTTGATGCAAATGCACTGATTCATTGTTACAAGAGGTCTTCAGATTGTGGGAGGGAAGGAGAAGGAGAGAGGCAAAAAAAACCACACACTCACACACATTGGAGTATATTTCTTATCATCTCTGATTGTTACACCCCGTGATACGAGTGATTTATAATATTAGAGCATTATTAGAAAAAACAAAAGAGGCACATTTGTATTTGAACCTACACACCACTCGATTTCCACACACTGGGTGACACGGATGCCCCGTTGTGATTACCCGTGATTGTTCTTGTGTGCATCGTTCGTCATGCAAAATGAACTGCACAGAGTGCGATTAGTCCTGTGATTACACCTGTAAACTGAAACGGATGGTATGGCTCGGTCAGGAGGAGGAAGAGGAGGAGGAGGAGGAGGAGGAGGAGGAGGAGTTTGATACTAAGTAGATGCTAAAAATGACTGCAGCTCAGTGTCAGACGAACAGCCGTGAACAGGAAGTGTGTAAAAGATGTTTCACACTTACACTCTGGTTGACTCTGGTGGCTAGATGTAGAAACTCTGCTGTAGAGAAATAGAATTTGAATAGAATGATGAAAAACTGAAGACCATTCACTCATCTTCTCCAGCTGTCCAGGGTGGTACAATGCACCTCTGGACACGTGGAACCAGAACTACAGACTTATCTAACTATATTCCCCTTCCTATCTTATCATCTAAAAGATTATGACTAGATACTCAAAAACAAAATGAAAATGAAAAAAAAAAGATGAGACTATCACCTTACAGAAATTGAATAGTGAAGCTCTGCACCCGGGTAATGAACTAAGGAACCTAATCTGTAATATTGATATTAAGAACATGATGGAACAGCTTAAGAACGTCATTATAATGATCTCTATCGAATGATGTTGCAAATGCCTCTCCTTGATTAAGCCAGTCATGACCACATAAATCTAGTGTTGTGGACCCAAGCTAGTCCCACACACTCCATTCACTCTCACACTAACACCCAGGAGCAATTTGGAGTCCCCAGTGGACCTGAACATGAATGTTTTTGGACTGTGACTGTGAAAACACTCACAGGCAGCATGTAAACTCCACAAAGAAAGGCCATCGATCCAACAGGGATTTGGACCTTCTCGCTCTGAGGCGACGGCGCTATTCGCCATCACACCGTGTAATCCTGTGAAAACAAACTCATCCACTGAAAGATTAAAGTTTTAACATGGATTATCCGAGCTCTGTCGCAACAAGAATGTGAAATGCATCTTTCATTAACCCTCACTTGAGTATACTGAAATATTGAAACGTCATAAATATATATAAGATATAGCTTTGTATTCAATTAATACTATGAAATGTATTATCTTTGGTGAAGTTCATGTCAACTGTGTAATAATACTTAACATAATACAGTCTATTTCAACTGTTATATATAGGATATATAATAGGTGTAGATATAGATAGATATTACATATTTTATCATTCATGAGAATGATCTCAGAATAGCGGACATGCTATTTACTCTTTCTAATGTTTTCGTTGATACGATTCATCTTCTTATGTTGTCTTTGCCACCACACTGAGGCAAAGGTTTATCTCACCTTATTTCACCATTTCTTTCCCCAACGTGTTCATCTAATTAGTACTCAATCACGGGCACAAACCCCCAGCATATAAATCCTTTTTGCCATCCAGGACTCGTAACCGTTGGAAAGCTCTCCCTGGATCACTGAACAACACCGAGAGCTTCCCAGCAGCAGCAACAACCTCCTCCAAAGCCGTGGAGGATTTCCATACCTCCTGCACATCCTACGCTAATTAGGTGAGTGTGGTATAAACGAGCGCTCTTTGACAAAAAGTTTCATTAGGCCAATTAAAAGCCTTTGCGCCGGCTCACGCCCCGGCCCTGCCCCGGACGTGTTGTCAGCGCTGACAGCCTGCTGGAGGCGCCGTGCATCGCTGCCTGGCTGTAATTACCTCTCCACGTCCTCTCCTCGTTTTTATCGCCACCGGGTGAAACCACGACAGGATCGGCAGAGAGTGCCTGAATGTGTTTCGCTGGTTTGTGCCAGTTTGTTAAAATTGTGCTTATTTTCTCTGCCAGAGCGAGCACGTCTCCCACACACATTGATTGTTATTCCTAGGAAGCACATATTCGCCATTAAATTGCTTGATTAATAACATGAAGATCATTATCTTAATATTTATTCTTATTCACCTTATGTTGTGGATTTAACTTCAGACCAAAAAAATGACAAAGCGAGGCGATTTCTTTCATTCAACAATAATTTACTTGATAATGATAGCCAAAAGAAAAAGAGAAAAAAACGGTTGTTAGGGTAGAGCAACAGTTGATCGGTTGCCAGGGTAAACAAGAGCAGCAACTGACTGTTGCTAGGGTACGACAACTGCTGACTGCCAACAGCAAACTGACAAAACTCACATCACATTACCTGCTGCTCTTAGAGCACCATGGGAAATGAAGTCCAATTTAACACAACTTCAACCAAACGCATTCAACATATGAACTGTATTTCAAATATTAATTCCAACTTACATTTTACTTCTATAAGTCATTAGTTATTTGCTTACCTGAAACAATGCCCAACAAATGAATTCTCAACACCTTATTCTTATTATGTGACTATAGTTTAACCATCTCCCTCTGGCTCTAGATTGTTGAGGATCAAGTAGTGCAGTTGTAGAACGGGAAACATCTGTAGGTTAGTAAATGTTAACCTGCTTGTGAATTGAACATGATCGTAACATTAAACATATTGTGAGTTGGGAAAAAAAAAGGGTTTCATTTTGAGTAAATATAACAACATATTTACTCAAAATGAAAATGAAATTGTGACTAGGTGAGCGTGGGTGTGTGACTAGGTTCAAGATGAGGCTGAACAAAGCGCTTTTTGATCATACTCCATCATATACAACAACTCACTTAATTGCTATCATCCATCCATCCATCCTGTGTCGTGTGGACTGGCTGGAGCCTCTCTCCAGCTCACAGGAGGACAAAGGCAGGCTACACACAGCCTGGACAGGTCTATTAGAGGATACTAGATTCACTATTACACTCGCATCTAGGAGCAATTTAGGGTCTTTGTAGAGGAAAAACATGGAGAAAGGCCACGTGCTGTGGAAACGTTTTTGATCTGCCTGGGGAAAGTCAAAAAGCAAGACCGGAACAGGTAGCAAGTGCTTGCTCTCTGCAACAACACACTCTGACCATAGCAAGCAGATCAGAGGTGTGCTTCCCTGAAGATGGGGTTACACTGAATTTTATCCTGTTTCTAAGGCACCTCAACTACAACTGGTGAAACATTCAGGTGCAGTAAAACAGATAGTGAGGAAACAAGGAGGTTTTAACAACTAGGTTTCCAACAGCAGGACGTCTCAATGACTGGAGCTGATACGGTTCAGACACAGTTCAGGCCACAACAAGTAAAAGACAACTAAGATTCACTAATTTGACTAAGACTGACTTGTGGAACAGGTTGCATGGTGGATGAAACTAGGATCGACCATCTGATGTATGGGGATGATCTTGTGGTCTTTTGTCCTCATAGTTTGACTTTGACATTAATTATAGTGCAAATAAAAGTAATATTATGAATGTCAGAAGATTGTCTTGTCCCTGTCTGGCACTGTAATGAAAGTATCTAAAGAGGTTAAGCACTTAGGACATTCTGTTACAGTTGACTTGCTCAATGATAGAGACATCTCCAGACAGTTGTAGATTGTATGGATCAAGCAAATATGCTGAAAAGAAAATTTTAGGTGTGCTCACCTTCTGTTAAGACAGAAGCCTTTTTAAAGCCTTTTGCATCTCAGTGTATAATGCCTACCTGTGGCTGTGCTACAAGCAAAGTAGCATGCAGACACTTAATGTGGCACACAGAACTATGAAGGCATGAACCAGAGTGACTGAAAGTTGGGGCTGGAGTATCATCAAGAACCTCATGTATACCTCATGTCTGTACCTTTCTATTATTCTTTTTCTGTCTTTTACTCTCTCATATGGGCCCCTTTTGAGTTCTGAGTAAAGGCTAATAACAATAATAATAATAAATGTGTCTAGATGCATATGGTTGTGCAGTAAAAGCTGTTAAGTTGTTTCTAATGAGTTGTATCAAGCCTGCCCCCACGTTTTTAACAGTACATTTGAAAGAAATAAATTAAGTCGTTTTGCTTAGTTTTGGGAAATTTTCTTACGTGGGGGAAAAAAGATGTGCAATCCACTGTCACAAGTGTTTAAATTACTCTAAATTAAATCTTTTGTTGACTCAGAAGACTCAGACGTTCGAAAGTTTTCCTCCACTTCACACTTGATAAATCCATTACGACTCTTCCCTCCTCGTGATAAACAAGCGGCAACTGGAAGGGAAACACAAAGTTAATGGCCTAATAATGGTAAATTATTGTCATGCAAAAATAATGTGTTGATTAGCAGCTTCTTATTGTTTGACGAAGAGCCGCGATGTGACTAATTTACATTTCAGCATGCAGGTAGTTAGTGATAAATGTGTTCCCTCATCTGAAGTATTACTGGGTAGTTTAATGGATGCACTCACGGTGGAGACGCACCAACGCACACACATACACACACACACACACGCATATGTCACACAGATGTAATCTGTGAAGAAGAACAACAACCCACATTAAACACATGAGCACCTGCAACCATAGAGACAGACCCAACAGAGGATCCGTTCTGCACCCATTTGCATGATATGTTAACCTTCTGGGGTTTAGAGGAGAAAAACAGCGAAAGCGTCTTTAAATAGAGGTGATGATAGCTGGGGTGACAGCGGGGATGCAGGGGAGGGTTAGAAGAGTTACTGAAGACTTCACTGCTGTGTTTGCCTCTCTGCTCTGCTGCGGCCCATACTGATGTTATCAGCTCTGTTTGAGATGAAGACAATGTTTAGTCTTTTTGCGTTGGTTAATAAAACAAAATCAGCGTTCCATAATCCAGAAGATTAATTTGTTGACAGTGGGTAATTGTCAATTTTCCCTTTGTTTGCTTTGGACTGGATTCAGGAAGCCACTTCCCCTGTTGGTGTTTTCACTAATGAAGTGGTTACGATAAAATGTTCCAGAGATTTTCTTTCTTTTTTTTTCATCATCAATCTGTTTATTGATACAGGGAGACACCGAGTTGTTTGGGAGTATTAACATAGCGATGTGTTCATCAATGTTTTCATTTCATATCAAGGTTGAAATGAATCATTGGCTGAATGGAATTGTTTTGGTAAGTTCACTCTTCATTTCTCTCAGAAATTAAACTTGATAACATCCTCATACTTGTATAATACAGCTATGCAGCCACAGTGGGGAGTCAGGTTATTTAGTTATCCACAGAGATTGGATAACAAGCATTAGCAGGTTGAAGGCCTTAAGAAAATATCTGTGACTGATAAACACTGAAGTCGTTCCAGGTTGTTGCCAGCTAACAATAAACTCTATCAAACTTAAGAAAGATTACACTGAACTCAGTACAGTGCAGTAAAGCACAGTAATGAGTATCAATAAATATATGGGCAGTGGAGTGAGGTCTTCTTACGTATAAGTACAGCTCAGCAGGTCTAGTAGGAGGACAGACCAATCTGTGTTTGCATGTTCTCCTCATGTTCACGTAGGTTTATAAAAACATGCATGTTTGCGCCTAATTTGCGCCGACAACCTCTAGGTCTAAATGTGAAATGTTCTGTTTCCTCCGTTCTCATGACTGACCCGACAGTGCAGGATTAACATGTCAGCCAAAGTCTTGGTGCTTCCTCCCCTCCTCTCCTCCTCCATGGAAGCTGTGCTGATCCAGGAGCCCCCCCTTCCATGGCCCTGCCTCCACCTGCTGCTGTTAACTGTGGTTTTGGAAACTGCAAACCATCAAACCTGAGACCTCTGATGTGTTTCCTGTTGAGAACTGGTATGAAGTTGCACATGGACTCCTGGGGTAGTTACTCGTGGGAACCAGCGATCAGGAAGTGGACTGGACTTCTGGGACGGAGACAGGACAAGATCCCAGAAGAGGGACAGACAGGCAGGAAGTCAGGACAAAGAGCAGGCGGGATTCGAGGACAGGAGGGGAAGTGGCAGGCTGGAGACAGGAAGTCCATGATGAGGCGAGCACAGGTGAGCAGAGGTGGGCAGAGCTGGCTGTGACATCATCCTGAGGTTGTCACGTTTCTTTCCTGTCAGGTGTTTTTATAGGAGCTTCTCCTCAGTCGAAGAGGAAGTCTACGGGCAGGAAGTGTCTACTGTTACTGCTCTGTATCACTACTGCTCTACCCACTGATTGATTAATTGATTGCTTTAGTGGTTGATTGATTGATTTATTGGTTGATAGGTTCATTTATTGATTGATTGATTTATCAGTTGACTGATTTATTGATTGGCTGACTGACCGATTGATTGATAGATTCATTGACTGATTTATCGATTGACTGACTGACTGACTGACTGGTTGATTGATAGGTTTCTTGATTGATTGGGTGATTGATTGAGTACAAATGGATGGTCCATAATGGATGGATGGATGATATGTAATAATGATTGGTAAGAATTTAATAATTGGTACTCTAAATGAAATACTCTGAATTACTACTTTAGTTACAGAAGTAAACTAGGGTCAAATGGGAAAATCACTACCACAGGTAGAGCACGATGTAATTTCAAAAATATTTTGAAGTTTTACTTTACTTTAACTTTTCATGTGACAGTGATCAGATTGTAGGGTTTAAAAGTCCTCCGAAGTGCCAACTAGAAATCCCTCCAGTTGATGCATTTTCCTTGGTGACTCTCCTGTTCTGAAACAACACACTTCATTTGTCCGGCTGCACTCAGGCAGAGAGAAGCATCCATTACAGAGTCCACTTTAAGGCAGAACAGGTATAAACCAACATCTTTTTCATTGTTCTGGTGAGAATGTGCCCGGGCTGCTGAGTGGGACGGTAGTCGCACTAATGGATTCAAGTTGAAAGAGTCAAAGATGTTTTACAAGAACAGCTTTGTGGCTGGCATTGTGCTGTATTGGCTGCACATGCTCCTTATTTATTTGCTTCCACAAAATGTTCATTAATTCGTCAACTATTCAGTAAACCACCATCAAATTTGGTAGACCCATTGTCTTCCCCCTTGCAAAGGAGCTGCCATACAATAATCCCAATCTTGGATTTGGTTAGAGACGGGGATAAAAACAACACTGTGAGAAAACCTTGAGGGGAATAAATTTTGTGTGTCAAGAGGTGTAACCACACAGTCCAGCAGAAAAGAGGCATTAGCTTGCGAAGCTGAATCTGGGGCCAATTTGACAACAACAATTTGTTTGCTCTCTCATTCTGAGTGCATCCGCTTATTGATGTTTGTATTTTGCTCAGAATACCAATCTGGCTGGAGCACCAATACTGATAGAGAGCTAACATTTTCTCAGTGAAGATACATTTCTCAATAGTAAATAGATTCTCGATGAAGAGAAATAGAAAAACGAGTGAAATAATTTCAATTAAGACACCAGTGGGAAGGTTTGAACTAAATATCTGACTCAATGACTGATAAAGTGATTTTTGCAGTGTGGTGGGGGCTAATGCATATTGATAAACTGGCAACATTAGTGAAAAGTACATTTGGAGCATATTGGAGCGGTAAAGAGATTATAGAACCTCTAATTGTAGTTTACACAGGTGTAATGGGGATGTGGGTTTGGCATCAATAGCAAGGAATCACACTACTTACTAGGTAAGGTTGTTTAGTCTGCTCCGTCCTCCTGCAATCCTCATCCTCCACAAAAACCTCTTATGTTTGTCTGACTTGACTGACCAATGTTAATTTTTTTTTTTTCACAATCCAATCATGTTCGATTCACTCTCTCAGAGGAGGATGGCAAGTGTTTTGGTTCCTAGACATCACACAGAGAGGAAACATGTACTGTATATTATATATTGATATATTGATACCCAATCTGAGTAAATGAGGGTTTTGAATGTGGAAAATGGATGTTTAAAGCAACAACAACACCTATTTCTGAAGAAACAGTCAAGTGTGAATAGCTGAATCTGCAAAAACTTGGTATTACTTGGTAACAGTTTGGAAACGAGGTGACACACGTTACCATTTGCTACATCTGCAGAGCAGAGGAAAATGCTTGTTGAATCTTCATAAAAGACATTTGACATTTCTGTTTATCTTTCTTTACAGAAAGTGACAAACATGCCTTTAAGTGCTGATAGTCTTTGTTGTTTTACTTTCAACCTTCAACATAACAACACTTTATCTACGTCCATATTCTCAGAAATCTCAGTATCGTGTTTCTATTTTTTTTTAACAATGTAGTACAAAGTCTGCCGGTTGCTCCACCTCATGTGTCTGTAAAATATATCTCTAAAATATATGTCAAAATGCATTGATTATTGATCACTGGATGATTCAACACAGAGCAGCTGCACAAATCACAATTAGTGACTCAAGATTTGTGTTGCTTGTTTACAGTCGGTTGATGGGTTGAAATCAGGTGAAATGCAAAACCTTTGGTGGTCGAAAAGAAAACTTGTTTTGACAGCTGAATATGTAAAAAAAAAAGTAATATAATAGTTATAATTGCATTTCATTGGTGCATAATTACTTGGAATTAGAAATCTAGTTTTCATTTACTCATTACATCAGACTAACCAGCTCTCTAACTCAAAAATGAAATGAGTCTCAAGGCTAAGAAGAGCAATAGCAGTAAACTTATCACATAGTTAATAGGTAATGGTAATTATCTACACTCATTAAGCTGCGCAAGACATTAAATAAAACAGTCTAATCTAGATAGGAGTTGTTAATTAACTGTCAGAGGACAAAAGCTAATTAAGAATCTCAGCAGGCTGCCCGTGCCAGGGTCTTTGTGTTCCTGTGATAATCCAGCATCAGAAAGCCACGCGTTGATACCTCAGACGTACCTGTTTTGTTGTGGATAATGTCAGACGGGCTGATGTGGGTGAGAAGGCCTGGGAAAGGCTAAACGCAGGGAGCCGGTACATGTCAGCACGTGATGGACACGCCTGTCGTTGAGAGCAGCCCTGGACCCGCTCTAATGGCCTAATTCACCCACTTCACCCAGGGTTTATGCTGAAAATGTTGCTGTGTAAACTGCTATATTTGCCTCAGGAGTTTGACGTGAGAAACCGCGAGGAACTAAAAGAAGCAAAAAGCAAAAAAGCTTTTTTGCGTTTTTATTATCGATGCATCATGGCAATGTCATGTCAACGCACAATGAAAGAACAAAGCAAATTCAAGCAAATCGTTTTTTTTAATATTATGCAGTTATATAACACACAATAGATTGATAACAGGACCGACACAAACTAACACGGACAGATTACACGGATAGATATGTGTAAATAGAAAATAAACACGTCTCACTGGGATAACAATGGGCCAGTAGTGTGAGTAATAACGGCTCCTTCTGAAATATGGCTGCAGGCTTTCTTCCACGAGATGAAAGCTCAAACTCTTAATTACGGAGCCGTGACACACAGATAAAAAGGATGTGCGGCATGTGTGTTGCAGATGAATTTTAAATGACCGGGATGCAAAGAGCCAGCAGAACGAGCTCCTGATGAAAATCCCCTCTTAGCAGCTGCTTCCCACTGAGCAGCCATTACTTTGTGGCACTGTCAACTTCTGATGCTTTTATAATGAAGAGCGCATCGCCTTTTTTTCTTTTCCCTATCTCTCTCTCTCTCTCTCTCTCTCTCTTGGCACTTCTAATGCTCCCTCCTGAAAGACTTCTAATGATGCTACATCAGATAAACGTGTTCGAGTACAAATCTCATTGTCGTCTTACTTCGCCTCACAGCTGATATCTGAGCCCTGGCGTGCGAGCTTGTTTGTTAATTGAGTTTTTTACGCAGGTAAAACTCCCAGTGAAAAACAGATCGACACACTGGTATTAAGTTACAACAGGTCAACGAGTGCTCCGACGTTTTGCTTAACTTCTATTGTGTCGTCTAAAATCTATTGCGTGCGACCACAACTACCTTCACATATGTGACATATTTCTGAATAAGACGCGTGAACCAATTCAAGCCATACAAAAATCACAAAAATATGATATTTATACACAAATCCCAATTGAATACTTCCATATTAAACTTCTCTCTGATGTTTTTTCACTGCAATTTAAAAGATAAAGGTCAAAGTTGCTACAAGGAAGTTAAGCGCAATCCTATTCCCTTGTTCTCCGTAAATTACAAAGCGACTGAAGCCAAGTGCCACAAAACTACTTAACTTAGACTTTAACGGTCCACATTTGAGAAAATATGCAGATTTCTGTTGTTGTTGTTGTTGTTGTTGTTGTTGTCTGAGCGTTCGGTTAGGAGAACACAGCTGTTGCCGAGCCAGGATGAGATTAGCCTGGGTTAGCATCGACACTGTGTGACTAACAGTGAGCTCAGCAAACAACCCTCGTCCCAGTGACTAAGCTGCTTGTCACTGTTTACCTTTTTTTTTCTTTTGAACAGATGAAACAAATGACACATTAGGTATCGTTAATCGTCTCGCCTCGGAGGATCTGCCTCCCGACGGAGGCGAACATCTGCAGGTTGTTAACTTATATAATACAGATTCCCCTCTGACGTCTCCAGGAAAAACCATATGCACGGTAGGATCTCTTCATCGTATTCTCCGATCGCTTCCTCACCTCTGTTGCTTCCAGTCGGCTCATGTGTGGGATTTTCTGAGGCTCTCGTTTGTTTGTCTGTGTGTCTTGAGATAAGATTGTTATGAGCTGGATCTTTAAAATAAGTTGAATCGTGCTGAACTGGATTCACAAAGACAGCATTACTCCGATCTTAACTGCGATAAGACAATAGCCTGATCCTGTAAACAAAGATTACCCCAATCCCGAATAATGTCATATTTGGAATAATCCCTAATATACATAATCACATTCACATTATGCAGACATGTAAACACCTTCACAATCAATATTATCTTGAGTAGACAGCATTTTGCAGCGTTTTGCCACAACTGGCAGCTGCTGACTGTTGTCAGAGTCCAGACGAAGACACAGACAAAGTCAAGAAGAAGTTCCACTCCTGGGATGAAGCTGAGAGTTGAACAATGCCTGAAATTTTGAGGGGTGTGAATATGATGGAGGCTTTAGATTTCCACAAACAAGCCAATTGAGATATTTTTAAACAGAATGAATGAAGGATGTGGGAAACCTAGACTCTGTCTGAGCATCTTTACTGAAAAGGCTCTGAAAAGCAGCTGTTATGATGGGAAAAAAAGCAGGATAATACCTTCCTCTTTCCCATATAAATACATGATAATGGCCAGTAATGTGTGTATTAGGGAATGTAACGTTCATTCAAGGCATTAATCCTAGTATGGTGCAGAGTATGGAAGCCAATAATGGCTATTTGCATTTCACTTTGTTTTCTCATGATAACGCGTTCATTTATTTTGTTATGTGAGTATAACAGAAACTTTTGTTAAAACTTTTTGTCACAGTTGGATAGTTGTCATCTTTGATGTTGCAGCCTTCAGACATCACTGTCCTGGTCCAGGTCTGTCCCAACAGATCAATGAAAGTTTAATTTATAAAGCACTTTTAAAGTGCCTAAAGTGCTTTACACAATAATAAAATCTGTTTTTGAGTATCTATTGTCTAGCCTTCTAGCCTCCATCATTTAAGGAGAAGACGAGCCTGGATGACTTTTTTATGTCAATAAAACAAAATAAAAATGTATTTACATGAGAAAATACAAATAAATAAATAAATAAATAAATAGATCGATAAATGGCTGCTCTCGGCTTCCACACAACATAATCATGTAAAGACCATCGTCCAGTTATTGTCTTAGTCAGAGTTAGACCAGTGTTGGGAATATTGCTGTCCATGCAAATGTCGGGTTGATTACAATGTGAAGTGTTTCTTTTTTACCACCTCCACCTCTACTCTTGATCTTCCACCGATCCATGTTGTTTCCTCCTCCTCCTCCTCCTCCTCCTCCTCCTCCTCCTCCTCCTCCTCTCAGACCCACGCGTTGACGTCTCCGGCCCAGTCCAGCAGGCGTCCCCGGTACCAGGCCCGGGCCATCGGCTGGACCAGGAGCAGGAGGCGAAACCTTCGCAGCAGCCCGCAAAAGATGGCCGCCGCCACCACCACCAGCGGCGACATCATCACGAAGCCCAGGATGATGAGGGCGGAGCAGCTGTTGTCGTCAAGGTAACGGCAGATGGCGGAGGGAGCGTCGAGGACCTGGGAGGACGGACACAGAGACGGGTAGGGGGGGGGGGTGGGAGGTGAGAGAGCGGACGTGAGGCCTCGCAGCTGTTTCTGCTCTGTCGGAAAAAGCAAAGAGGGAGGATTCCTCGTTGTCTACTGCTTGATTACTGCTTGAGAGAAAATGTGTGTGTGTGTGTGTGTGTGTGTGTGTGTGTGTGTGTGTGTGTGCGCTCTGAGTGCACAAGTGGGACCCTGTGGGTGTTGGACTGTGACAGTTTAGATAAGAAGCGGCTCAGTCGCTGTCAGTGCCGCTCCGAGCTGCCAATCACCTGCGACATAGGCCAGGAAGAGAGAGAGAGAGAGAGAGAGAGAGAGAGAGAGAGAGAGAGAGATGGAGGGCGGGAAGAGGATAAAACAATGTGTCGAGAGACGGTGGAAAAGAGTGAGAGGGTGAAGCACGTGAAGCCACACCGGGGGGTGAGCTGGGGGGGGGGTTAAGACGCATCAGAAGCAGAAGCGCGTCTTGCTCATTTTCTCTGGACGGGCGCTCGGATGGATTTGCTTATCTGGAAACCCGCTCTCTGAAACGATTTCCTATTGTCGACGCTGTCAAATGGAACTTTGGCTGTTTAAATGCGTCCTAGCAACAGCAGTGTGTGACAACACACACACACACACACACACACACACACACACAGAGTCACGCACACACACACACCTCTGTGGAGTGCACACTGTGCTTTCGCTGAGTACATTTCCCTCCTTGTTGTGCTGTCAGTGCACAGCTGGTGTTGGCAGTGAATCAGTCTCTCTCTGTAGTCTTCTCCTTCCTGTCTGTGTTCAGCCTCACTAACCAGCCTCAGACCCACGCCGTCTTAAAACCGTCTCAAATGACACCCCCCCCCCCCACACACACACACACACATGCACTCCACCCACCATCACCTTTAGCCTTTCACACACATGTTCATGCCTGTCCTTAAATCACTCTGGAGGGGCCGTTTCAGAACATGTTTATTGGAAACCCCTTTTTTTTTGTCATGTTTAACGACTGAAATTTCTCTAAAGTGACCCTAAAACTTTCACATAATAAAATACAACTTATATACTTATACATATCGTATGAGATCCAGAGATAAAGAATAAGAGAGGAGCATAAATGACAATAAATAGTTTCGATATATCTAAGATGGGAAAGCTCACTGTGGATCTGATTTGAGGAACAAGAGGAAACTGCAAAGGTTCAAAAATGGGTCTGTGAGTGGGTTATGATCCTTTTGTACATGACTGCAAAAATCAGAATGAGCCTAAAGCGGCGCGAGCAGGGTTAGAACGACTGGGATGTGATACCGTGACCCTCGAGCCAAGGACAGAGCGTCCTCACAGCGGAGTCTGGCTCCGAGCCGGCACTCTCTGCCGTCTCCCTGCTGTTCTGCTCGTCCCTCACCTGACTCTGCAGACCAGCCACGTCCTTCCCCTCACCTCGCAGCACAGACAGACAGACAGACAGACAGACAGACAGACAGACAGACAGACAGACAGACAGAGAGACAGGCAGGCGGTCGACATCCGATAAGAAATTCAATCCAACAACGTGCAAAACGTGGGAATGAAGCAAGCCCGGACACCTTCTGTGCGGAGACGGTGAGAGGGGCGAGCCAAAGAGAAGTCGATGTGAACGCTGTGATTTAGGACTCCAGTGAACTTCCAGGTAAGCGAGGGAGGGGTGGTGGTGGTGGTGGTGGTGGTGGTGGTGGTGGTGCGGGGGTGGGTGGGCATTTCAGGAAATGATTCATGAACAAAGGGCTGCCTGACCTCCCTGGAAATGGCAGAAACACACTGACATTTTAGTCTTTCATATGAAGTTGCTATGGTGAACTTGTCAGCCGGCTGCTTCTAAAGAACACGCTTATCGAGAAACTTTCTTTTTCTTTTTTTTTTATCATTAATTCGTGTCATGTTTGAATCCACACGATGGGCCTACGTGAGCTTGTTCTGAAAACTGCTGCTTGAGGAGCTCAAAACTGTCAAATCTGTGAATCAAACCGAGGAAGTCGGAGACACTTATTTCCATTTTCAGGCAATTTTCACTGTTTGGGTTAGGGTTAGGTTACTGTCACATCTTGAACTAAAGCAGAAAAACAGACGTATTCTTAAAGCTCTACAGTACTATGATATCAGTGATGAGAAAAAAAAGTGAGGTTTTTCATGTTTGAAATTGATCTGAATCTGAGTACATTTGTAAATGTATTCATTTTCAAAGCCCCTCAACCAAACACTTGAACGTATTACACATTCAGTTTTCCATTCATTTCTCATCCATCAATTGTCTAACTCGCTTTGTACCTTCTATTTCCTACAAGAGCAGACGTTGTTGCATTCTCTACATGGATTTTGTTTCCGGGAAACTTTGAAGTGGCCGTTACTTATATATTGATGTTTTGTATAAACAGTATAAACTATTTAATCTGAAACGTACTGATGAATGATCATCCTCTCATCATCTTGCCCAATTTACAACCAGGGGTCTGTTCAAGCCTATGCCAGGCTTAAGCAACTCAAACCTAGAGGCCAATTAGCATGTCCAGTTGACATAAACCTGCATGTTTTGTACCGTGGGAGGAAAGAGGAGCACCCAGAGAAAACACACATGGGAGGACCAGGGAAATTCCTGACAGGAATGGCCTGGACTGAGATGTGAGTTGGCCCACCGTGCTCCACCATGTGGTCCTTTCACTCACCTTTCGACAGAGAAAATACGAATGCACACGTGCTGGAAAAGGACTGAAAGAGACCCACGTGTCCTCTTTATTGTGCATTTCATTTTCAGTTTGTCACCCTCCCCAGAGACGGTATTAACTGATTAGATGGGTGCGGAAGAAAATGTTCTTCACATGTCCTCAATTTCAATTCCCCGCAGCAAACACTTAAACTGCCCACTTTCTGCTTCATGCAGGATATGCAATCAAATCCCAACCAGCACGCATACTGACAGTAAGGAATTTCATGCCCTGCACTGCTTGAAGGCCCCATTGAATATTTCCTTTCATGCATTTTCACCTTTTATTTAGCAAGATGAAGACTGAGATAGACAGGAAACAGGGGTTAAGAGCGGATCAGTGTTGCAATTACAGGACAAAACCACTACTTCAGCAATCACTGGGCTCTTCAGGACACGTCCAGCATGATGAATAGTTGTTAATATGGTCGCCACTAGAAGCTGAATGTGAACCTGTGAAGACTACGGATCAATAATCAGGACAGACAGACAGTGTTGAGAAAGCACCGTTACATTTTGCAAAGCAAAACTGCGTCGCTGCAGGGGAGGCCAAGTTTGTTTTCTACATTAGTAAGATTTGGAAATCTTCCTCCAGCTGCACACCTACCGCGGTGCTGCAATCAGCCTCACGCTAAAGTCTCGATGTGCGCCTCCAACAAACCAGGACGCAGCAGAGGTTCAGACGTGCTTTTGCAGTGAGTTTAGACGGCTAAACAATCACATAGAAACTGAGGGAAAATTGTACTCAGACAACATTGACTAAAATGCCAAATCGCCCCAAAACACAATTTACAGATGTCACAGTCAGTCACACATCCCGAGTCTCTACAAGCCCCTAAACATCTATCCATTTCTACAGGTAATATTGAACATAAGAGCAGATGTTGTTTTGTTTAAGGTGGGCATTATTTGTACTTTCATGT
>CM055188.1:28651913-28701913 GCA_029224185.1 Karalla daura
CGTACACCTATATAGACACATAAACACATATATAGACACATTCAGATTTACAGTCACTGAATATAGTCTCAATACATTTGCATTTTGTTGATTTCTTTGTGTATGTATGTACACATAATGAAATCAACAACACTCTGTTTCTTTTCTCCTTTATGTCAATCTTAGTTTAGACTTCAGACTTCGCTCACCTCACTATGAAAACTGTCCAGAACTAATGTCACAAAAATAAAACCCAAAACAAAACATGAGAGCATGTGTCATGAGAGCATCCTCTCTGCATCCTTCCACAAACCATCTCCAAACACCTCCATCTGCAGATCAACACTGATGAGTTTCCTACCTCCACGAGCAAATCGCGTTATTCTCCTGGGAGCCTATGGTGGACCCTTGACGTCCCGGTGATGTCCCGGTGCAGGCTCAGTGATGTCCCGGAGCCGCTGCTCTCCTCTTCCTCTCTTCTTCTCCTGCTCCCGGAGCAGAGGCAGAGACAGTCACCGGTGCACCGGACCGTGTGCGGTGCGGCTGCCGCGGCTGTGGCGACGCTGCTTTGGCTGCGAGCGTCCGCGGGAGCGCGCGCCGGGCCACGCACCGATGTTTGACGCGCGTTCACGAGACCCGAATCGGAACTCCGTGTTAGACATGAACGACGCGGCTCGCTTATGTTGATTGCTGCGAGTAAACAGACGGGGAAAAGGGGGTGACACGGGTCTCAACAGCACAGGTCAGTAGAGAGGATATACAAAGTGTATAAACAACACTAGTGAATAAATAACGCACGTGAAATACTAGTTAGTGTTTATTCCAGAGTCTGTGTTGTCAGGTTCATTTTCAGGGAGTGATATGGCTAAAATGAGTTTTCACTCGTGACTGATGCAGAAACAGGTGGAAGGATGACATGAGTTATCAGGAAAAGACACTTGGGGTATATACACAGAATATACAAAATATATGATGGTACTATTGAAAGATGATAGTGTCACAGTGCAACAGGGTGTTACACAAACTATTTTATAACAAGGGCCTGGACACACTTTGTGAAACTATTGATAGAAAGAGAACTATTAGTTCAGTTCTATATGTTTAGAATAGCGAAGTATGTGTTGAAACATATGTGCATGAGAGGTTAAAACCCAGACCAGGGTGGGATGTTATCATAGGTCATTCTCTGGCAGTACTTGTTCATGAGGGCCTGTTTATTTTCAAGTTAATGGCTTCTTTGTTTTACTTATATTGAACATTCATCTGTTTTTGACTTGAAGAGGTTGTAGAAATATACCAATTAGCACCTATCATACTTACACATATATGTAATTGCACAGATAAACAGAGCAAACACCCAGGAACTGTTGCTAAAAACCTGGCAGCTAAAAGTGAAGTTCAGTCAGTCAGCAGCCACAACTTTTTCACAACTTTAACTTTATATTTCCTGAGGAAATATCTGGATCTTGAGGGGAAAGCACTGCTAACACTAAAGATCTTATTAGAACAATAAATCTTGTTTGCGGACCTTCCACTGATACTCTATCTGCGGTGATGTAGAAATGTGCTTCGAGGTGTGGTCAGCGCACTATGACATCACCGTTTGATGTTGTCAAATGTACAACAGATGTGAAACTACATGTCTGGTGAAATAAAAACTGAAATTGGCCAGACTAAAGACCTCTTTGCAGCTTTTACCTGCTCTTCTTATCTGTCCGATCAAGTGACCTTTGCTTGAATTTACAGAAGCAAATGGGTTAGTGAGATAATGCAATAACATCTCCGGGAAAATGAGATTAGGGCGCCCAACAACTGATAAAAGACACACATACAGTATACTGTAACACAGATCGAAACGATATGAGAATCACCTGAGGCTGTCTCAGAAAATATGTACATGTGAGGGCAGGAATGCAGTGTTTTTGTAGCAAGTGAAAGTCTGTGCCAGTGTGTGTATGTGGAGGAAACACAGAGTAAAAGTTCCAAAGGAGGAATACTAAATCAAAGCTCGATAAACAAGTTAATCTATGCCAATAAGCTGTGACATGTCAGAAACGTCCCCCACCCTGAGTTTTTCTGTCTGCAGTCGGCCTTCGCCGGTCTCGCGGCGTTGCCTGCCGTGCGGCTGCCAGATAAGAGGATGATCAATTTGCTTTGCAGCACAGGCAGACAGTCAACCTTTCGCTGTTCAAATTTAATTACACCGTACGAGAGAGAGAGAGAGAGAGAGAGAGAGAGAGAGAGAGAGAGAGAGAGAGAGAATAGATTGGAGGATATGGAGCCAGAGCTGACGAGAAAACGAAAAAAGAAAAACATCCCGCCTGGACACAGAGATACCAATGAGCGAGTGATTGATGGAGGCGAAGGGAGACGCAATTAGGAGACGATATTGCTGCAGTGTTTGTGCGTTCTGTTGGAAAAGTGAAAATGGGGGTAAAACAAAAAACAAAAAGTACGGTAAATGTAACCGCTCTGAATCCTCCCTGTGACGTCTGCTGACATCTGCTGGACTGTGTGCGAACCTCTTGGCAGCCACTTCAAACGGCGCTGCTCGGGTCTGTCCCCCGGCCTCTCTTTGTGGAGCCGTCTCGGTTTGTTCTGTGTCAGATTCACTTAATATAACAAAAGCGGAGCGCGACCTGAATCTTCCCCCCGTCCTGCCCTCTCTCTCTCTCTCTCTCTCCCTCCCTCCCTCCACTCAACGTGAATCTGAATTAGCAGCCGCTATGCTGGAAGTTTGCGTCTCATCCCAGGTGGAATACCTTACATTTAGTCATCTAGCTCAAAAACTCACATAGGAATAACAACTATTAGAAGCCTGACAACTTGTTGTAGACGAAGAAGGTGGACACGTGCTATAAAATCAACTAATCCCAGTTGTTATCTCTTTGTCTCTTTGTTTGCAACTCAATTTGTCAATTGTGAGTTGACACTTTGAACGTGACCTGGAAAAGTAGAATAGAACATTTTCTCATCTGTTAATATAAGAGTTACTGTTGGTTTAATGATCAGAGGCTCTCAAATTACTGTTCTCCTTGGTGTGGGATTATAACAGTCCATTACTTTACAGATCTGGTACCCCCTTTCAAGCTTACCTGGCAACCGCAGGTTTTACTCTGATCGGTCTGTCTTGCCTGCCACTCACACGAATGATCACATGACCTCACGTCCCTCACAAAACAATCCATCCATCCATCCATCCATCCATCCATCCATCCATCCATCCATCCATCCATCATCAGAGGAAGAATCAGATACTGAGCAACTGATTTCTGTACCAGGAGGGAGGTGGATGGAGGGAGAGTTTGTGTCCCCCTCGTCCTAGTTTGTCCTTTCTTTCAGCTTTGCCTCTTCTTCTGCTTCCATTTCACATCACTGGATGATGTTTTTGGACCTACCGTACATATTTGGCCTGGAATAGTCATTATTCAACAAAGCCAAGGTGTTTTTGTATTTTATTTTTCTGGTCTCCGTCTGTCCATCCATCAAATATTAATACATGGACTTGAGGTCGAGCTTTAAACTTATTTTTCTATTGCACAAGAATCATTATCCGGGTTTGGTGTATTTGATGTTGTTAACATTTTTATTATTAATATGTGTTCAGAGTATTGAGTCATATGATGTCGGCCTTCCAGCATACTGAAATGGTATTATTATTATTATTAAAACCCACATTCTAATAACACAAAATCTGCACAAGAAAAAAAAAAGAAGAAACTTGTCAAGAAAATTCCCTACAACACCTCTGCTCCAAAGACACATAGATTGGAGTGTGTGGGTGTCAGGCTGACAGCTTGAAAAATCATTTAGGGGCAATTATTAACTCAACCTCAATTAGACAGACTAAGATCTCTTATAATGTACTGTTGGCCCTATGAAGCGAGACTTTGTCCCCCCCAACAGCATTCTTCGTAGGATTGGTTGGTCCATTAAAAGACTCTCTGCACATTGGCCGTAAAGAGATCCTGTCCTGACATGACTCCGCTTGTTTCAGACGGGGGACAAAGTCAACAGTCTGCGTTTGCCAAATCAAGCAGATTTCCTCCAAAGTTGCCACTTTGCCAGCAAACACAGAGAATTACACGCCCGAAACGACTCCGAGGTTTGTAAAACACACAGGTGGGTTTCATCTTTACCTGCACGTTAAAAAGGCATTTTCCAAATCCTGGATCACGAGACCAAACGAGTGAAAACGTCTGTGTTTATCTCAATAAACTGCCTGGCACAGAGGGATCAGACTCAGGCAGGGTCACTTCTCACGCTCTTTCCGTACTCCAATCGACGGTACCAGGATCTGTCACGTGTTTTGTTTTGTCTGTGACTGGACTTTTGTCGATCCAAGATCCCAAACCTGAGCTACAGCCACAAGATAATAAAGGCGCAGCCTCGTTTTTTAGAGAGGAAAGCTGTGGGCGTTTCTTCATTTACACACAAAGACTCCGCTTCTTTTTCCACTTCACTTTCTTTTTCTTAAATGAATGTGACAAAAGACAAAAAAAAAGAAAAGGGCGGTTATCACAACAATAGAATTTAATGCATTAAAGCAGATTAAAAGTAATGAGACTACAGTTTATTAGCAGACTGCAGCCATGTCTGGATGCACACATATGCATGTTTAGTCAGCAAACAAACAAAACAAAACAAAAGGAGTGCAGAGGTCGGGGTATTTGTACGAGTTTATATACAAAAGAGTGTAATCTGAAAGCTTGACTTTACGATAGAGTGTAGCGTGTACGTGTGTGTGTGTGTGTGTGTGTGTGTGTGTGCCTTTAGGAGAACTTAAACACAAAGTGAAGCCATATTTTCAAAGTGCCTTTACAATACTACAGATTGGTACAAAGGATGCAGGGTGGAGGGGAGTACAGGGGGGCGGCAGAGACGAGAAAAGTGTCAGAAAAAAAACAAAACAAAACAAAAAAAAACGGGGTGAAGCGAAGGCGCTAGCCTCCGTCCGATGTGTGTGGTAGCGTGTGATGGTCTGTGTGTGCGTGGGCGTGCTTATGGGAGTGTGTGTCTGAGGGGGGCAGGGGGTGCGACTGCACCCCGCTGAGGGTGTCGGACAGGGACGGAGCGTCCAGGACGTTGTCTGCCGGGTACAGCTGCATCACCGCCCCCTCCTGGGCACCCTCCTTACTGCAGGACTGGCAGCTGCAGTGGAAGATCCGCTCCACCAGTTTGTCCACATGGGGAGACTCCTCGCTGCCCGGGCACTCCAGAGTCACCTGGTGTGGGACACACACACACACACACACACACACACGCACACACACATCTAAATGACCTGGTGTGTGCCTGAGCTTCATCCTAACAGTGACTCTAACTACAAACTCAGACTTAAAGAGTCGGCCTCCATTCAATTCCTGAGGCAATAATAGGACTACCACTTCTTCCACTGGAAGTCGAATCGGACTTTATATGGGAATGACAGGAAGTGGAATTCAAAAGTCAAATGACTCTAATGTGTTAAATCCAACTACAAAATCCAACATATGTCACCGTCATTGAATTCTGAAACGCGTTCCTTGTTATTCCAAGATGTAATACAGTTTTCATTTCAGCCTCAACAGTCGATCCAGTGACATGAAGTCACGGTAATCAGTTTGTAATCACAAAATCTTCAGATCATTCCTGGAAACTCAAGAAAACCAAAGCTCTGACCATGAAGTATGGCAGCGAAGAAGCTCTCAGACATGCTGTTCTGCTTTCCCGTTTGCTCCATCAAATCAAATACAGTCGGTTCTGAACATTAAACACTATACTATATATACTATTCATACATATATCTATACATAAGCAGAACAGTGCGATATTTGTGGAGGTGTGTTAATATGCTCGATCGGCTCAAGTCATACGTGTCAGATATGATCAGGTAGGATAATCCTTTATTTAACACACAACAAGGAGAATTATGTTAAAATGGAGCCACTTTAGATTAGGGAACACGTTCATAATTAATTTGCTGCTTGTTAAAAATTTATTTCAGTATTAGTTGCGTATTGGCTCTTAATTAACACGCTTTCCATTACTAAGCTATTTAAGAGTTTTCGCTGAATTTACAGTTTATTAAACATTTCTGTAACTCAAACTGGGTTTTTTCCCCCATTTACTTCACTGTACTCCTCCTTTTCTTTATGTACTTAGATAGGAAACTTTAATCTAAAGGCCTAGAAATGCAGAAAAGTTGCTCTTAAGTAGTTTACGTCAGATAATAAAGAGCCAATATGTGACTTATGTACATGTTATTAAATAACTAACTAATTATGAATGTGTCCTTTAGTCTAAAGTGCTCCCATTCAACATTAACTGGTGGATGTAACACGCACCCATAGCTCTACAGATACATTATAAACATAGGATTGTGTACTTATTGTGTGCCCTGTCCTTACTACTACTTGCACTACAATACAAATAACACAGTAACTGTGTATTTGCAGCTAAGTTTACTATGATCTAAAGTCCAAATCCAAATGTAGTTCTTATTTGTATTTGTTGATTTGCACATATATTTACTTTTTTTTATAGCCATTTTGTTTTTGTTTTACTTCATTTATTTCCAGGAACATGCAACTTTTGCAACATGCAGCTGGAAGCATGTGCAGGGTTGTATCTTTTCGGAGCCGGGCTGCCATCACATTCTCACTCCTTAGTGTAAGTTTTGTTGTATTTTTGTGCAAAGAAAATGGCTGCGTCATGATTGCAGCGTCCACAGAAAACAAGAAATAAGCAAAAGCCGAAGGGAAAAATTGAATATAGAATGAACAGAAAACCTCAGCATTGCACAAGCTCCTGCAGCTCTCCAGACCTCACGCAGCTTCCCCCTCACTGTTATCGTTACCCACCGAAAACGATCGTTCAGCTATTTTATCCAGATCTGCCACGAGTGCCAAACCAGCATGAAGCAGTATCCTCTTTCACGAGAGCCGACTTTGTTTTGTTTCGAACTAAATTTTGTTTAAAATCTTGCAACAACAATCACAACCACAGACATAAACATCCATTTCCAGATAATTTGGAGTAAGGTGAGACCCCGAATGCACTCTCGCCCGGCCCTTCTCACGTGCAACGAAAATAGCGAGGAAGTGAATGGATCTATCGGGCGACCGCCGAGAACTCTAAAAGATACAATATTTTCCAGTGAAACATGAGGCCGCCTCACCTGTGGTCCCACCCGCCTACCCCTCCTGGCTGCTCTCCAAACCTACATACACCTCACTACAAAGCCTTTGTTGTCGCGAGCCTGGATTCCTTCTGGCTACGAGGGACAATGAACTTGCAGGGGGGAATATAAAACACAGGCTTTAATGCTTCGCAGGGGCAAACCGCAGAAACGGTGACAGAAATGTATTCAAAAATCCTCCAAAAACCCCCAAATTTTTCTTATTTCTTTTACTTCTTCTTCTTCAGCTGCATGTCCAGCTCTACTGAACAGCGATTGCCATCTTTCATGCTGGAAACTTGTGGTTTGTGTGCAAGTTTGACAACCCCGCGTTGTGGAGTGTGTGTGTGTGTGTGTGCTAGATGAGCTCATGTGCAATAACTCTTACCACTTCCCACTGTGTCATGGCAGGCATGCAGGAGTCACAGTGCACCAGGGACTCGGTGGACTGTGGGAACGTGTTGGGGACGCTGTAGCTGAAACACTGGCCCAGACAGGCTCTGAAAGGAGGACAGAGAGCGTCATTCCCAACATGTGCTCGGTCTCAGCCGCGTCGGGGTCCGTGCAGCTCCTAACAAGGAGCTGTGGGACTCGTGCAAAAATCACAAAGCAGAGATTTGTTATTCCTAGATGTAAATAGGTGGCTAACTTCTGATTCTAATGTAAATCATGATTAAGAGGATGAGAATGTGTCCTTCCAAAAGAAAGAAAGAAAGAAAAACTACCACTGCGCATGGAAAGCAGAGATGAAGGAGGATTCGTATTTGGGTTTTGAAAACTAAAAATGTCTCTTGAACTTTATCCCAGATATTGGTCAATCAAGTTACAATGGAGTAATTGTGACAATGTTGTGCATTGCATCTGCGTGTTTGGTCCACTGGCCAAACAGTAAAAGACAAATCTCACGCTGTTCCTTCTCCTCCTTTCATACCACAGTACGACAGAACAAAATAAGCAAAGAGCTAATCCTCTTAGCGAGTATTTTCTGTGTCATCTTAAACCTTATAAAGCTCCAAAACACAATTAATAACAAGTCACTGAGCTGGACCGAGTGAAATGTTCCCTCATTAACACGAGGCCTTGGAGTTTATTTTACTCCGTACTGAAGACTTTGATAGAAACTTTGTCGAGTACGAAAACAAATCCAAACGCTCGAGTCTGTTTCGAGTCCTGATTAGCAATAGCGTGACGTAAACATTTGCAGTATAACGTGTAGAAATCCCCACCGTGTATTTCTACAAAAGCAGAGCACGGACTGAACCGCATGAGGCATCGAACTGTGAGGATGCAACTTATTGACGTGTGGACGTTTCCGGATTATTCACATTTTCAGCTGCGGGGAGAGAGATGGTGGAGCAGATAGAGCGAGGCAGACAGAGAGGGCCTTCATCCTGACCTGTTTTGAATAGAGCGAGGCTGACATCCCGTGTGCCCGACTATCTGTGTGATGTTCTTGGCTTCGCACCAGGCGCTCTTGTCAGGGAACAGCGCCAGGCGGTTGATGTGTGCAGGCGGTGCCGCTGAATACAGTGCAAACAGTGCGCAGCAAATCTGAATCCTCTGCCACATGACTGCACCTAAAGGGGGAAGAGAACCACAGCGTGTTACTGCTCTGTTAATCTTGGTCCAGACAAAAACACACACACACACATGCAGAGCATAGTTGTCACCAGGTCTGTTGATGTTTTCAGATTGTCTTCTGGGTGAATTACAAACTTGTACAAACTATAAAACTTGGTTGGTGATTCCAGCGGGTTAGAAAACCCGAGATGTGCTTTAAACAAACACGTCCTGCTATTGGGTTTGGCTCGTTTAGATCATTAAGAGAGGCACGTTGTTCATCTTTTGTATCGCCACCTGCACAAATATAGATTATGAATTATACTGGGCTCAGAGAGAGAGAGAGAGAGAGAGAGAGAGAGAGGGGGAGAGTGGGGGGGTGGTTATCTCCTTCCATACCACCTGACTGCCCCTCCGCTCACTCTGTGTGTTTCGGCTCTCTCTGGTTCTGCTTCCTCTCTCTTCTTTTAAAATGCCTGAGCCGCTCACGTCATTTACAGCCTACAAAATCACTTTCTCCTGCTGCTAATAAAAAAAGTGGACCCAGTCATCACCCACGTCCACACCTTCTCAGCTCCTCCATATGTCGTCAAGACCGTCTCAGAGGGACCGCTCAGACGGAGCTCACGCCGAGAACGAGAATGAGAGTCAGACTTTAGGTTTTAAAAAGGCCAAAAAGTTGTAAAAACTACAAGAAGTTTGATATGATGTAAATGAAAAGGGAACACAGACGCGGGCAGGTGCAGATAAACAGCGAGGAAGTTTCATGTTCTTTTTTTTGGTTTTTTAACAAAAGTGAAAAACGTGCATGCAATGTACATGCAGAACTGTGCAAAAAAGTGCAGGTGTGTGCAAGTGCAGATAAGGAGGCTGCTGAGAGGAGAGGCGAACTTTTAATAAATATTTGTTTTATTCTGACAAGACTTCGAGTCCTCAGGAGCAGCTTGTCGAAAGTGGGGATGAGAATCGGTAAAGGAGCAGGAAAGTAACTTGACTGACATGGACATGTAGATGCCATATGTTCAAGACACCTTTTTTTAATGTATTTGACAGACGTTTTTTGACACGATATCGGGGTTTTCTGTGACGTCACGTGCTTTATGAATCCCGTTACAGCTCGTTACTTCAAAGGTTGACACTTCATTGCTATTATGTATTTTAATTTATCACAATATCGATTATGCATTCATGTGTTGTTGTTTTTTTGCTTTCTCACAAGTGACTCTTACCTCGAGGCTGATTTGGATCCAGGAAAGAAGTGCGTAAAAAAAAAAAACAACACATGCAAGTTCAATCGTTACTTTTCCATCGTTACTTTAGCTTGTGAAGTACAGTTTCCCGAGCACGCAAGTGGAGTTGAGTTGAGTTACGCTTACTTACGCTTGGGGAAGCCGAGCACTGCTGGAGGTGAACCCGGGGACCCGGAGCCGCGGAGCCGCGCTGCGTCCGACCGGAGGATGCGGCTCCGCGTCGGGATGACAATCACCACCACAGGGCTCTGTGATGGGTGGAGGACAATCTGTGAGAGCAGGAGACGAGATCCGAGCCCGGACTGCTGTCATAAAACAGTTACATCATCCAGAGAGAGAGACAGAGAGAGACACAGAGAGAGAGACAGAGACAGAGAGAGAGAGAGAGAGGTGGGAGGAAAATGAAGCGTCCGCAAGTCAGTCCGGTCCAGTCCTGATCTGATGGGGTTTGGTTCTGAGCGCTATCTCATCTCCCGAGGTTGTTCGGTTCCGCCCGGTGTTTCCAGTCCACCTCTCCCAAAGTCTTTTGTTGTAGGAGTGAGTGAGCAGACACGGGGTCCTGCTGTGCTGTTTCTGGACAGAGAGAGGAGGGAGGGGAGGGAGGGAGGGAGGGGAGGGAAGGAGGGAGGTAAAGAGGGGAGGGGAGGAGAGGGTTTCAAATGTTCTCCCCCCCCCCTCGAGCAGGAGCAGGGCCAGACCGCAGATCAGATTTACAGGACAAAGAGGCAAATATGACAAGATTACACAAATAGGGCATATTTGTGCGCTAACTTTTGCAGATACATCTGGTATTACTTTACTAACATCATGTGTTGTTTTGTTGTTTTTGTATACCCCCCCTTCCCTTTTTTTTGTTTTTTAGATTAAAAGAAAAAAAAACAACAGTTTAACAGTATGATAAGAAAAGCAGCAACACAACTGGAGAACAGATGTGAGTCCAACGCTGTGATACCTTTCTCCTTGACGCTTTGCCTCGGCCATTAAAGGCTGTGGAAATTATATGAATCGCAGATTACTTAACTAAAAACTCATGACAACTTGATCTGATTACGACGGGGGCCTTGAAATGTTTGCTCTGAAACCACGGACACAGACTCATGACTTACTGAAAGCCAGGATGTTCCCTGGTTTAGCTGACCTGGGAGTGGACTCCTCTAAAATAACACTTCACTGGCTGCCTTTACATGGACAGCGAGACTCTGATCTTAACTGGAATAAGACAATAGTCTGAGTAAGACTCCAACATGTAAACAGCCAGTTTTACCCCCCAATCTCATTCACATTATACCAGCATGCAAACAAGTCATTCACTCCTTATTCATAAAAGAAATCTACTAGTCGAAATCCATCCATGCATCCATCTGTGCCTATATTTGTCTCAATATCTTTCTATCTCCATTGCTCAAATGTTAAAGGTTTCCAGTCCATCTGGACACACACACACACACACACACACACCATTCACTATCTCCATCACACCTATAGAGGTGACTATTTTTGTCTCAAATCAGCCTAAACGTGCACGTTTTTGGACTGTAGGAGAAAGCCATGATGCTGTGTGGTGTCGATGACCTGGGAGTGGGCTCCTCTAGAAGTCACACTGTGTTTACACAAACGGCAAGATTTTGATGGGGAATGACTGGAATAACACAATAGTCCGAGCCAGAGAGTCATTCGACAATTATGTTTCCATTACCTCAATCTGATCAAGATCACACTTGGAATAAACCTTATGAGACGTTATTCAAATTAAAATCAGTCCGCTTTATTCGCATTATGCCGACTTGCAGACAACATATTGACCCATTACGTGTTCATTACATGTACTCGTAGAGGCTCATACATCAGGGAACACCCTGGACAGGTCACCATCACAAGACACACACTCTATTGACAATAATTCACTCTCAAATCTGTTAAAACGTGCATGTTTTGGGACTTGGTTAGGTACTGACAGGTGGTTATGTCCTGGGTCGTAACAAAAGATTAGATAAAACAATGGATGGAGATGAATAGTGAGTAGAGTGTGAAACATTGTGAAATTTGGAGGGATATGAATAAAGTAAAGGTGGTCACACTCCTTCTACATCTCCCACTTTTCCATATCAACTCTGATACAATGATGAACCAATATGTGAGGAACAGAGTGAGGAACAAAATGCAGAAAAACACCTGCTAATACAGATTTACCAGTGTTCAACATTAAATGAATCTTTAATTGAACCTATCTTTAAAGAACACAATCTTTCTGGACTGTACGAGTGGAAAACATCCTTCCTCTGGACTTCCACCATGATGAATATCCCGGCTCCACTTGGAGCCTTTTTTTTACTCCCGGGCTCTGCAAAAAAAAAACCCAAAAAACTTCACACAGTTTATTATTCGAGTCAAGATGTGGAAGAAGGTTTCTGCTGAGCTCTTCACTGTGCCTCCTCATGCCAACTCTGAATCTCTCTCCAATATCGAGCCTGCCCACAAAACTGAACCTGAGTCACGCCTGGTACACAAAGTACCCGCACTTCTGTATTTCAGCTTCCAGCGAAGCAGTACTTTTGTACTTTTGGTCTTTACTGGACACTTCTGTATTTCAGGCTCTAGTTCAAGTGCTTTCTTTCTTTTTTTTTACACAGCTAATGATGGAATAGCTTCACACGCTTGCCAGAAGTTTACTGACTTGTGTGAAATCTCCTTTTAACCTGCAAAAGTAATACGTAGTGTATTGAGTTTGAGAGTGTGACGTCACCTGATCACCCCGAATCATTATCACAGACATGCAAATACAAAAACTAGACTAAATGCATCTTTATTAATAAACATTTTGCTTCTTGCGCCCTCTATTGACAAAGGGGCATCGATGTGGTTGTGTCTTTTGGGAATAACTCCTACTATGTCCTCTGATATGTAAACAGGAATATGAATGGACTCCAAGCAACTCATATTAAGCACTGTCAGCAAATTGTTCAAAGTCGATATTCAGGTTATCACTGGGAATATCGCAGTGATGATTCCCAGTATGGGAATATGGAGTCTATCATTGGGACATAAGAATATAGAGCCTCAGTGAACATCTGGGACATGTCAATGTCTGCTCTGAGCCAAAAGTGCTCATATTAGCATTTAGTGGAGGAAATAGCTGTGCTCCAATGGGCCAACTCAAGACTGTAAAAAGTCCAAAGGCATCCTCAGCAAACCTCACACAAGTGCTATTGTGATGGACAATTTTAATCATTATTATTAGGATTCCCATACTCCTTTACTTAAGCCTGTGAATTTTGCTGTGAAAATCAACCTTTCCCACTTCCACTAAGGGCGTTACCTTACCTAACCCCTATCATAGCTACACTGAGTGGCTATATTTTCATCTTCAGTTATATTTACACTTTTATTCATTTTGTTGTTGTATACTTTTACTCGATCATTCCAGTTACTGATTACTGCTGGTTTCGAACTTGCCAATTTTCTGCCTAGGAAGTCTAAAAACTGCAGGAGAAAAAACGAAAAAACAAACAGCGTCTCCATTTAAGAAATATTTATTTGCACCAGGCAAAAAGCCTGCATATTTAAGAGAAGCACTTTTGCTAAATCAGATTGTTTGAGCCACAATCTTTCTAGAAGTAAAATCACTAGTAGTAGTAGTAGCTGCAAACCTGCAGCTGCACACATGGCATGTCTGGTCTTATATTTCATACCAGACATTCATCAACCCTGACTGAACACTTTTGAGCGATTTTGATGAACAAATGTGATTAGGCACCATTATTAGTCTGCCACGTCTGATTCATCAAGGCGACATTTTCAGGCAGGCACAGACAGGTAAGGCCTGGCTCAGGCTGCCTCTCGCCATGTCACACGCACCCCCCTCCCCCCTCCCCCGCTCCCCCTCGTCACCCCATACACACCCCATTCCTGCACTTCATCCTACCTGTGCAGCCTTGCTTACAGGTGTTCAGCCTGGCTTGTGTCCATATGCGCCCATATCTTGTTTCACGCTTCACTTGCAAACAAATATTTTAATGGACAGGGGACGAGTGACACGGCTTAATTTTCTGACATGGGAAAACGGTTACCGTGATGGAGACGAAAAAGAAGGAGAAGAAGGAGGAGAAGAAGAAGAAGAAGAAGAAAAAAAGACTGTGTATGTGTGTGCACCAGTGTTTCTCTTTGATGTGGACGTGTAAACCATGTGTTATGTTCAGAGTGCAAAGTGCAGGACTCACCTGTTTGCAATAAGACCGAGCTCCAGTCCAGAAATGGCATTCCTCTGCATTCCATGGATTCTGCTTCACCAGGGGGCTGGATAAATGTGTGCACGTACACACACACACATACACACACACACACAAAATCCCTCTCCTCTCCTAGCAGGCCCATGCAACCACACATAAGTAATCAATCACAAAACAATCTGGCCAAACAGACACACGCCCTACGAATGCAAGAGACGAGAGATTACTCCTGATATGGAGATATGCGCATTTCCAACTCTGTGACGAAAACAGACACCGTGGAGGCAAACACGCCAAGTCACGCAAATTAAAACAGGACCGCGGAGTATGTAATGCAAACGCTTGGTCAAGCAACCAGTGAAGGTTAAAGACTTCTCCTCCCGTATAGAGAAAGGAATCTACACATTTATGGCATTCTGGAGAACGTACATCTATAAACAGGAAGTTGCAGATAAACCGAAAAAGTTTGTATGGCGCAAACGAACTCTCTCTTGCTTTTGCTGTCCTTTTTTCGACACTGGTTAACGGTCTTCCAAAAACACCCAATTGTACATTTCTTATCCTATCATTCTGTGCAGCATTTCTTCCTCCCACTCTCCAACAGGCCTGCAGATGCTGAACCTGGCCCTCATTCCAAAACAGCAGGAGCCCGAGTCTCCCAGCTCATTAACACACAAAATTACCTCCCACCCCCAAACCACATTTCATTCTTCTCAAACATGCACGCAGAAAAAACAAGAGCGAAAGAGAGTTTTCCATAATTACTTTATTAAATATACACAGACCGCGCTTTGATAAACACAATGTGGGCATCGTTGGACATCAGTGCCAGGGCAGGAATGAGCAGCAAAATAACAAGAGCAAAGTGAAACCCGATGAGAAAACATCATGGCAAAGCCTCTTCATCTCCAGTCCCGCTCTACTGGTCCTGTAAATGAAAAGAAAGAGATGAAGACGGCTTCGTTTGTGTGTTTCACAACATTCGTAAAACAATACATTTTACCCCTCGTACTCAACTTTAACCACGCGGCCGTGAATCAGGTAAGGGGACTTGAAGTCATGCTGGCAGTTGGCGTATCCCATGCCGATTCCCAGACCCGAACCGAACGAGACAGGCCATGTGCGACCTGGGGGTAGAAAAACAAGTTCAAGTAGCGAGCATTTGTTTCAGGTATGTGCTTACAAAACGGAGAAAACGAGGACGGAGAAAAAGAGCACTTACGCTTAAAGAAAAGGACGGAGAACACGACGCCCACAGCTAGGCCCGTAGCTGCACACAGAGGAAGGGGAAAAAACAAAAAGTATGAGTGATACACATTCAAATGATTTCATTCGTGTACTGAGGTAATGCGATCGCATCTGATCCAGTGTGAGAAAGAGGAAGAAGAAGAAGAAGGAGGAGGAGGAGAAGAAGAAAAAACACAAAAAGAGAAGGCTGGCATAGATGTAAATCTGTTGAAATGAGATCAGTGGGACGCCGCTATTGTGTTTGATGCGAGGGTTGGTAAACACCACGAGTAAGCAAGACACTGCTCATTAGGAAAAAGAGGGGAGGGAGGGGAGGGGGAGGAGGGGAGGGAGGGGAGGGGAGGGGAGGGAGGCGTCTGCGAGAGAGCGCAAAACTTCCAAGAAAGAAAGCAGACAATAAAAAGAGGTACAAGAGAGGGGAGAAATGAGCGAAAAAAGGAGACAGAGTCCGTGCGGCTGGGGGCAGGAGAGGTGATGGGTCACGGAGTGCACGCGTACGCAGGAGAGCACTGACGGCAGCACGGTCCAAGCTGAAGGTTGGACAGTGGCATAGGAGTTATTAGGAGAGCTCAGACCGGAGTAGGATCTCGAGGAGGAATGTGTTTGTGCGCTTAACTTCACCTCGCTGCAGGCCACACCACACCCAACAGCAGGCCAGCCAGCACAGAAAACACATAAAAACAGCCATTTGGGCCCCTCTGACTCTTAATTGGATTCAGGGAGCTATGCAGCATGACCGATCTGCCTGAACCAGAACCCTCAGACTGTTCTCTATTACACAACTTACGAATGTCAAACAAGACCACAAAAGATCCCGAGCACCGTCATTATCAGCGCGGATCAACAACAAATCATTGTCCTCCAGCGTCCGTTTTCAAGGCAAAGACGTGGTTGGATTTACGTGGTTCTCCCTCTGTTGCAGCCTCGCTCTCTCTTTGCTCCTCAGCCAGAGCATTTCTGAAGCCTCTGATTTTCCACTGACAGTAATATAGTAAAAGCACTGGCAGAGTACGAGGGCAGATCAACATGTCATTTTGGCATCCTCTCTCTTTGTCTGGACATCTCCAAAGGGGATGGATTAGAACAAAAACATTTGTGCTGGATTAGAATGAAATACACTGTATAACCCGCAGGCCAGAAAATACGCTGCAGACTTGTGCCAGAAAAGGGAGAAAAAAAAAAAAAGCTTCAAGGACAGGTAATTGTATTGTTATTCATTTATTCATTATTTCAAGTATTTTTTGGAAATGACATCAATAAAGACATTTATCTTCGATCAATCATCTTGCAAATTCAGTTTGAGAAAACCCCCTTTCGTCCAGCGCAATTTTAAAACGATTGTATAAAAACGTTCGTTTGAAGATTTAATTGCATTGCTGCGCGCTAGCACGGACCCCGAAAGAGGCGATCGTACCAAAAATGACTGTGTGAGTGGTTAATGTGAACATAACAGAACTATTCATTTGATCCGAGGACAATATTGTCTGCCATCGGCTTCTTAAAAAGGGAATATGTTCTGTATTCCTTAATCCTGGGTGACAGGAAACTGATCCAAGGGATCTGAGGACTTTGAGGATCACAGCTGACATTTTATAGACTATAACTATAACTGACTGATGAATTAACAGTAAAAATGATTGTTTAATATACAAACAACAGAAACTGAAGCTGAAGATGCTCAGTGGAGGATGTGAAGTTACGAACAGAATCAAATTAGATGGCAGTAAAGACTATTTTATCACTATCTTATCATTCGATTCCTCCGTTTCTTGTTATGATGCAGTTATTGCATCTTCCTCTGAATCGTCTTTCCCTTTTCAAAGCATTTTCTGTTTCATTCTCTTCCATCACAGTCTGGCTATTCACCAGCCGTAACTCTTATTATATTAAATAAACGCGAATAAGTGGCATGTCAAGTAAAAGTGCAGCGACAAAGTACGATAACCCTGCTCACGAATAGTCAAAACAATCGCTTCCTGATTGATCTTACGAGATTTAGTCTGACAACAAAACAAAGAGTAAACTTTCAAACACCCCTGAGCAGAACACATGCTGCAGACTCTCTCTGGCTACTAGAAACACCTTGGCAAGGCTGGCAGTTCACTGCACAGAGCGAGCGAGCTCAAAAGAAATGCCACAATGCAGATGTTTTTCCTCCCAGCGAGAAACATATTTTTTTTCTGTGTGTGTGTGCCGAAGTTGACGTCATTAAGTGTCTTTTGGGACAGATTGTTTTCCAGCCTGAGTATTTGAGAGCTGAACCAACACTGTTTGAAATACCACAGATAAACTCCTGCATAAAGACCTCATGGTGATCTGCTCAACACTTAAGGCACTGTTGTTTCATCAGCTCTGACTGGTTGGGTAAAGGCCAGGGCCAGAAGAGGAAAAACAAAACATCCATTAATTATAGTACCAGAGTCTCTGCTATGCAACAGATGGTTAATTGCACTGTGCTGTGCATGTGCATTGCATTGGTCTTTGGCCAATTCAAAATTTAAGTAAATATTATGTTTTATGTTTTTATTGGGAGATAACTGTGGAGCAGACGCGGTAGAAACTACGCTGGTCATTTTGTTCTTGTGTCCCAGTGGAATCTCAAAAATTACTCTAAATGTAGGTTTTATTTGTTGATCAAGGGAATAAGCTATTTGTTTACTTATCATAGCGTGCTTTGTTAATCTTTCATTCAGATCAAAGAAAAGGGTTGGTTGCTTGGTACATTACCTGCTGGAACACCATTCGCAAATCTGATCAGATTAGTCTAGAAGAGAAATCTTCAGAAAGATGGAAAAAAGTTGTCATCCATCAATACAATCATCATCTTACCAGCTTCATACCCAGTCCTGTCACAGGGGTCTACTCCAGACAATCACAGGGCCAAGGGACTTTCGAAATGACATAAACTTGCACGTTTTTGGACTGGAGGAGGAAACCTCCTCCAAGGAATTACCTTGTGAAATCGTGTTTTAATCTTCCTTTAAATGATTTTGATGACGTAAGGTTTCCTTACTGCTAGATCGAAAATACATCAGATCACACATTTTTCATATCTTCTATGAAGTTGGTGCATTTACCAGCTGAGACATCAATTACTAAACTAATTATATCAGCCTGAGAATAAATAGAAAATACAACAATGACAGAGTAGAAGTGATGGACTTATTTTGAATTTAAAGTGATAAAACTAAGGTTCATTTGATCTGGTTACATTACATTATGGAGTATATAAAGAGGAAAATGTTAGATTGAATGATCTAAGACTGCTATGTGGTCATACACTCCTGCCCTCTATTTAATAGTTTTATCTTTGATTGAATGCGGTTCGTGTTGCATCTGTGCCTCTTTGCAAAACAGGTGCTCCTGTTATTTTGTACCGTGTGACTGTGTGTGTGTGTGTTTGCAAAGCCCCAAAGGAAAAACACAAGCTCCAGAGTAGGTACGTTATGCTCCCTGGTGGTATTTGACTGTAAAATATTGATTTACGCTGCAGTTTATAGAGAAAGAGACAGAAGTGAGAGATGAGACTGTGGCCTGAGGGGCTGGGAAAAAACAAGCACTCTCAGGCTTTTGCAGTAAGAAATTAATTCAACACCTCCGACGAAGTCGAAAAAGCATGCATTCATAACGTTGTGTGGTGTGATCACTTCTGAAGATCAAACTGCACTAACTAATGTTTTCATGTCCATTCAGCGGACAAGTTTAGTTGACCTCAGTGAGCTGTCCCGGCATGGTCACGTCATAAAAACCCGTGGAAAAAAACACCTCTAACGCCAGATTTGACGTGCAGCACGGCTTGTTTTGGTACGCCAGTTTCTACTGACAGCGTCAAATTATTGTTTTTCATGCGTGGAGAGGGCTGTCACCTGTTTTCACGGCTGTATCTGCAAGGCAGCGGTCCCAGTTCGGTCCTTGTTCACCCGCCATGTTTCCTCTGTCGTCAGATCTCGCGAGAGGAAATGTAATGTCGCGGGAACTCACGGCACGGTCTGCCTTTCAGTTACTGTTTCGATATTAACGCACTGTTAATATCTAGTGCACAATATTTATAAACATAAAGCGTGTTGTTTATCGTCTTGGGTTTTTTTCAAAATCGTATTTACATTAATACATTAACAGCATTGACTGAAAACCGGTGAAATCAACCAAAAGATGAGACGCAGCACAACTTCCTATTGGAGTAGGCATTTACATACATGGTGGTGAGGAAAGAGAAGAGAAGACTGAGCTTCCAACTTAATGCCTGCGGTACAACCCTCACCTGTTGTGATTAGGTTGTGTGTAATGAGGAATGTAATCTGGGCTAATGTTAATGCTTATGTTAATGTTAATGAGATAGGAAGAGGAGCTCACATATCCAGGAACTGCTCAAAATACGGCTGCTTCATGTCAAGAGGGACCAGCTGATATTTCTTGGGATGCTTCCCCAGGGAGATGAACCATGTATGTTCATCTGGGAAGAGACCCAGAGGCAGATCTGGAACTCACTGGAGACATTATATCTTTCAGCTGGCAGAGGAGCACCCTGGGATCTTCCAGGAGAGTTGGTGGAGGTGGAGAGGACTGTCTGAGTTTCCCTGCTGAAATGGCTTCCCCCGTGCCCAGAACCTGGATAAACGGCTGAAAAAAAGACAGTCACATTCAGATTATAAACAACATAATTACAATCAGGAAACACATTTTATTGCCCACTTCTTGAATATATAATAGATATTCATGTTATCTATCACTGTGGCACATTTCGATAGAAATGTATTTAACAATAAATGTAATTGTACAAGATGACAACAAGGAAGGTAAACTTTCCATGTGACCTATTTTGATTATCTCTCTTGCTGTCATATTTGTTTTAGCTGAAGATCCAAACTTATCTTTTAGTTTTCATTGCTCTTACATGCTTCCTCCCACTTGGCCCATTTACATACTTAATGTGCAGGAAGTGTGACACATCAGCAACCAACAGAGAGACAGCACTTCCCATTTAATGATATACAGGCAGCGATAGACTGTTCTCTCTTGTGTTTTGGCTGGAAGATAATCGAGGTGTGGCATATTTTGAAGAGGATAATAAGACGCACCTTTTTCTAATCTACAACATGTCTAGTTTTTCAAAAACACTGGATTTGTTCACATCAACATTGATCATTTTAGGATTGTAGCTGGATTTCTTCTCTTATGAATGTCCAACAGATTAGATGCTGGAGGCTACACTTCTGCTTCCCACACACAGTCGGTAATATACAGATAATATGCAGATGTTGGTGAGGTTTACAGGCAGCTTTCCCATTTACAAACAATCCAGGCTGCACGCTCAGCTTCAGGGCAAAAGCACATTTGCTCAATGTCATGACTGCTTTGATATGCAGATGTTGAGAAACAGATTTGAAATATTTATAAATAATCAAAAATAAATACATGGAAGTCCACTGCAGGGGTAAATTGCCCATGCTTATTATGATATACTTCATAATGGTTGAGAATGAGAGCCTACAACAAGTAGGCAGAAGTGTTAGTTCATCTTTAAATTATTAGCCAATCAACAAATCAAATCTATTAACTTGAAAGTGTTCATTTGACTGACAGCATCAACACATTTTTACATGTCTGGGACTAATTTCCCTGGAATTTGATCACAACATGATAGATTGAACCACAGTCAGCACAGGTGTTGCTAAATCCATTAAATCCATTAGAAAAGCCCATTTACATACACACAACAATATTTTTTAACATTCAACATTGTTGTAGACAACACATTAAGCAATCCAACAAAATGTAATGGTCTTGATAAAAGCATGTGCGTTATGGACTTTCCAGGTTTTTTGATTGAACAACAATAAAAACAAAAACAAGCAGCCGCTGAGTCACATCCGTGCTTTCTGTTAAGATGCTGAACCCAAACAACATACAACTGTGACTCAGGGGCTCCATGGATTGGAAAGGTGTTGGTTTGATCCTCACTCCTGCAAGTCAGAGTACCTTTGGCAAGATATTGGACCTCAAACCCATATGTATATGACACTGAACTTCTTGAATCGTGAAAAATCTTGAAAATGAGTAGTACAACAGCCTGGAATAACACAATGACCACCAATATTGTGTGTTTTACACTATTTGTTGTCCATAGACGGTATAAGACTGTATTCAGAATCATATTTTTTGTCAAGTATCGACTTATTATTCAGCAACGAGGAATGTGGAGATTGGCACAACACAGCTAGGAAAAAGACGTGTTAGTAGTGCAAAACCTGAGTACACATAAGTTAGTACACAGAATATTCAAAATATGTATAATACACAAATGTAGGTGTTGTGTAAAGAAATTGACATCCTGTATAGAATAATCATTCTAATTTGCACAGATTAGATAAATAAATAGAAACTTAGTTGATGTCTGAGGATTGTTAATATACACAATATCTAGTAATCTTTGCACGAGTACAGATACACTACATAAGATCTATGTAATTGGGGCAAAACAGCTCCAGACTATGTGAAATAAATAACAACAGTTGAAAGTGTAAAGAGCAAAAACTACAGTCTGTATAGAGGTAGCAGGAGTGGTATTAATAAGTTAGGGTGAACTGTAGTCCTGTAGTAGGTGGGGATGGTCATTGGGTGTTCTCTGTGTCTGCCCTGGATGCTCTGTCCTCTGTCCAATGAGGACCAATGTTTTGAATTGAAAACCTTGTAATAACCTTGTTACAACAATTTTGTGTATATGCGTGCAGTCCCTCTTCTCTTTTACTGCATAATTGCATCACCACTCCTCTCTTTTCATACTTAACGAAAGTTCATCAAAGTCAAGTCAACCATACTTCTCCTATACGGAGAATATATAGAAATATATGGACAGCAGCTGGTTTCATCACACAATCATGTTAATAATAATTGTACTACCATGGTTCTGTACTTGTCAAGCCAATTTCAAGATTTTTCAGAGTTCAAGAGGATTATTGTCACATGCATCATCAGAATGAATTATTGCAAGTGTTCGCAAAGAATCAATAAAGTTTCTTTTGCTAAAAATTTTAATAAATTGTTATTTTATTTCATTTCCAGCAAAGGCATTTTCACAACTTTTCCCAATAGACATACCATACAAGACATTCTTCAGGGAGAAGATACATCTTATATTACCTGCCCCTCACACAGCACATAATCATTCTGGATAATTTGTCTGTCACTTAGTACACAGCAATATTTTAATAATAAACATTATCTATAACATGTTTATTACAGGAGCGCAAAGATGATATCTATCTAATCTGTACAGTGTTCTGACAATGCACATGCCGATAGCCCTTCTCACACTGCCAAATGGTTTAAAATACACAGTACCCAGACTTTACATAGCAAAATCATTGTGGCTTTCCTCTGCCCCAGAAGACGCTTGCCATTTTGGCAAAATTATGGATGTATACATGGGCCCTCGAAGGGCCCAAATTAGGCAGGCCAAAATCAAATTTGGCAGAACAAAATCAAAACAAAAGGTGACCAAAATTTACCCAAATTCCAAAATGTAGCCACAGCTGTCCCAAAACCCCAAGGCAAAATATTTGATTAGAACTGATTTAATCAACTTTATTAAGTTGTCAGTGACAGCAAGCAGGTGCCCTCCCTCCCCCCTCCTCAGCGTCTCCCACTGCGATAACAAAGTGTGCATCAAAATAATAGAAGACGAAGAAGAGCATTCTAATAAATAACAATTTTTAATTGCATTACCTTACTGCTGTTCTCGTGGAGCAAAATTCAAAATTCTGATTGTGATTGAATCAGATTGACATTCACCCTAAGTTTCTCTGCATCTACCTTTTTAAGATACACAGCAAGAAACTAGACAGCAACAATCTTAAAATGGGGTTGTTGAAAACTGTAACTGGTAATAAAACATCCCTTTTCAGTGTGTGTTGTCAACGTGTTTCCAGCTTGTCAGTGTGTGTGTGTGTGTACGTGTGTATGTGAGTGTGTGTGTATGTAGCCCCTCTTCTCTTCTACTGCATATTTACCTCACCACTCCTCTCTTTCCATACTTGGCAATGCCTTTCTTGCTTCTTCGCTATTGGCTGCCGCAGAGAGCCCGGAGTGACCCGGATGTTAAAGCCCTGCCCTCCCCCTCCTCTCCCTGCAGTCCGCAGCAGCCTCCTTCCTGCAGCCCGGTTGAGGAAGTGGATTTCGCTGACAGGGCTGGGTTCAGAGAGGGAGAGGCGAACAAAACATCACCCGACTCCACACCACCAAACAAAGACACCAGAGAATCCACTCTTTGACCCTTCGGGTGTATAAGTCAACATCGATATCGTCGCTGAGAGCCGCCACAGACCGTCGCAGACATGGTAAGAGAGGGGGTTATTTAGGGGTAGACGACGGTTGCTAACTAACCGTTTACGGCTAATGGAGGAGTAGGGTGGTTGCTAAGCTAAGCTATCATTAGCAGCAGCCGTTTTGTATGGTGAAATCGTACAAATTGTGTGAATCGCCGACGTATTCGTGTTTATAAACATCTCACAGTGTAATCAGAATACTAACGAGTTAGCCTGGTGGCTATGCTAACAGCTGTTTCTTCCCAGCTAAGTCGGTTTAGTTAGCTAGTAGCAGCTAGCTAGCTCAGCGCGGCAGATGCCCCGCAGGCACGAAGTTAGCACAGGATGTTTTGGATTTGGATACAAGTTTCACGAATAGTATCAGCGACGAGTCCTAATATAACACAGATTCACACGCTCAACGCACACATTCACAAACACACACACACGCACGCACACGCACGCGATCCTCCAGTCGTGCACTACACACACGCACTCTCCTGGCTAAAATAGTCAAGCGCCTGTGGCTAAAATAAGACTGCTTGCTCCTCCTATTCCTAACCATGACAAGCCCGCAGCCTCCTCCTGTGTGAGAGTTTTTCCTGTCTTGCAAGTTTGATGAAGACTTAATGTGTTTCTTAAGGGAATGATGTGTTATTTGTTAATCCACACAAGCACGCTGAAACTGTAAATTATTGTATGTATTTGTCCGCTTTGGATCATATTATCACCACTTGAGGTTGTTTCCTCACAGCAAGAAGTTGCTGGGTCTGGACGAGCTTCCTGTGCATGTCTTCCCTGTGTGTGTCTGTCTGTCTGTCTGTCTGTCTGTCTGTCTGTCTGTCTGTCTGTCTGTGTCTGTCTATTCCCCTTTTGTGACCTCTCATTGTGTGCGTTTAGGCAGATTGGACACTCTAAATTGCTGCAGAAGTGATTGTGAGTGGTGAGTGTATGTGATGGATCAACCGCCTCTACAGACAATAGACCCCCACATAACCACAGTGTTCAAAATATGAAAAAAGCTCAGAAGATTATATCTCTGGGTACGCTTGGGGAAACACCTCAGGAACCTCCCGGAGTAGCTGGTGGAAGTGGCCAGGATGAGGGACTTCTCCTCTGAGACTGCTGCACCTGCAGCGTGGACCAGACTGAGCTGTGATAGAAAACAATTGCTGTCATTTGTCAATGTGTCTTTTTTATGTAGATTGTTTTTGTGACAGGGGCGTTTTAGCCTTTATTTCTTGATAGCAAAGAGAGATATGACTGTAACATGCAACAAAGGACACACAGGCCTGGCTTTGAGCTTGTCGCAGTCACCTGTCTATTTGATACAAGCTACTCCAACTCAATTAAGCCCCATGATGTACTTTTACACTGTTTTTGAAAGTACGTTTATGTGACCTAGATTATTTTATGTCCGTGTGGGGAAGAGCAGCTGCTTTCTGTCCACAGTCGCCTACTCTCTTCGGCCGCACCTCATCCATCCTGCTGGCTGCCTCCCCGCCCTCCCCTGACCTCGGGGGTTGTTGGTCTGAGCCAGTGTTTACACAGAGACGGGAGCACTGGTAAACAGTGTCAAGGAGCGCAGGTGTCTGATGGAGCGCGCAGACCGATTCAACGGCTATGTTTTTTTTTTTTAATGGCCAGAGAAGAGGAAAAATGGCACATTTGTCTAGAAATTGCCTTGAAATTGTGTTCAGGGTTGCCCTCAAGGAAAATGTTCATGGAAATGGTGGTTCTCTGCTTTAGCTAGTGCTGAATGTGTGTTAGGGTTTTCAACTTATGAGGTGTTATTTCATAGATAAGCCAAGATGGATGTTTTAGGTTATTTCTAATAACATTTTGGCTTTAGTTAAGCTTGACAAACTGTTCTTCACATTTCATTTTAAGGATTGTCCATAAGGTTAGATTGTATATATTATGAAAGATGTGCTAGGATTTAGAGTTGTGTGCATATATCTACAATTTCAGGAACTATAACCTTTATAGTTGCCATTGTCATGCTAAACTTGAGTTGTCATGACACAAATTTTTTCCTTCCTGCCCTCCTCTTCCCATACATTCCCCAGATATTCATGTTGTGGCTAGTCTGCTCTCCCCCGCATTTCACTGCATACTTAAGGGCAAGAAACCCCTCGAGGGAACACTTGCAGTCCATCCCTCTGTCCTTTGTAGCTGTCATTATGAGCAAATTCTTTTCTCTGTCTTCATTGACATACATGTTTAAGAGTGTTTCACAGCTGACTTGAGACTGTCGCATTAAAATACCATCAGATTGTCACCTGTCGGAACCGCCCGCCGGACCCATCAAACACTTGAGGCCATTCCCTCATAAACTTGTGTTCTTTGGGGATGTGGGTTGGATAATCAAACACACATAGGTTTCAATGTGCTTTAGAGGTCTATGCACGATCTATACAATGTTGTGTTTTTTTTATAACTATTGAACAGTCTTGTTCCATAAATTTTGTTTCCTGTAAGATTTCTACAGCGTACAACATGTTTATTGTACTTCTAGTATTTCCTCTTCCTATACAATGACAATACAGGTTTCCTGTTTTATTGGATTCACTGGAAACTTTTTTCCTTTTTTTTGCTGTAATCTCCTTTTCGTGCTGTGATGTCTCGTTTTTCCTGTCAGTAGGCTACAAAATCCAGTCTTTCCTCTGGACTTAAATGTTTGTAGCTTTAAGGATTCTGAGTTGGTCAAATTGTGTGTGTCAGGTGATGATAGAGAGATAGAAACACAAAGAGGACACCTTGTGTTAAAAGGTTGTTCTTTTAAAGGCAGCTGCTTTGACTATCATACTGCTCATACATAATGCAAATAAAAACTCTGCACTGGATTTAACTTTATCTTACTTTAACTTAATTTCATGATATTCATATTTCATATCGATATTTTGGTGAATGTATCTGTCAAGGTTTATAACTGTGACCGTATCCATGGTTAACACATTAGACCCTGTGTTGCTGCTTTGAGGGTTGTGTTTGTAAGTTTGGGATTATAAACATTTTTTAGTAATGAAGAGTAGAATTTTGTTTTTTCCATTTGAGTTCATTTTGTAATTCGACATTTTTGTTAGTTATTTTTGTTATTATTTGCCGAGACGTGGACTTACGTCACAAGACTATGACTCGAGTTTGCCTGAGGTCATGATTTTGATTGCTTTAGACTTGAAGAAAATTAAAGAGATATGCAACACGACTTGAACTTTAACATTAGTAACTCGTGCCTTATGTTGGTCACAAACTTCACAAGCTGTTTGTGCTTGTGACATTATTTTTCTGTTGACTTTTTCTTGTTCTGTATTCTTTTTTTTTTCTTCTTCTCAGCACTGTTGTTAATGGATGAACACCAGGAACATCTGCACATTAACTTTCAGTGCTGGGTGGCTAATTGTTTTACTACCTTCTTTACTTCCTCTGATATGTTGACTCAGTTCAGTTTTATTTTAAGTGCTAGTTCATAGGAATGCTATCTCAAGGCACTTTACATTGAATAAAAACATGCCACACATACAGTGCAGAGCCCAACGCAATTAAACAAGGCCCCATGAGCTTCTGAGGTGATGGGGCAAGGAAAGAAAACTCCCTTTACAGAGTTAAAACTCAGGCAGAACCAGCTTGGAGGAAAATATCTTCCCACTACTGGTTGGTTTGCAAAAGTAGATAAATGTAGGACACAATCAGTAATAGTATGAGATTGTTCAGGTCTATGCAAAGGTGAGGGTCCAGGCTCTAGCATAGCATGCATGGGGTCCAGGAAAGGAGGGAACCCCAAGACTCTGAATACAGGGGGCTCCTTGGTCTGATGTATTAATCCTGTACAGTCAGGGAATCCTAAGAACAGAGGGAAGGGAAGATGGAGGAAGAGAAGGAAGGGAGACAGGGAAAAATGGAAAGGAGAGCAACAAAGGAGAGAGCAGGAGACAGAGAAGAGAATGATACAGCACTGTCACTGACCCAGGGCCCATGATTTTCTGCCATCAAATAACATCTTATTACTTGTAAAAATGTGTGGATTGTCTTGTATTTTCTATCACACCATTTCAAAATGTGGCTTTTATGTTTGTTGTATTTTTGTTGTCATCATTTCTGTATTTCAGACTGAACAGCAGCTGGACTGTGCTCTGGACCTGATGAGGCGTCTGCCTCCTCAGCAGATTGAGAAGAACCTCAGTGATCTCATTGACCTGGTGAGTTACCACTTTTCTTCTGTTTCCTCTGATATGATTTCTCTAAACTCACGCGCATATCATCTCGCACGGCCACACCTCTGTTTTGATGTGATTTTACCAAACAAATTAAATGTATGTAAATCAAATCCAGTTTTCCTATTTCAATATGTACTATTTACGGTTCATTCTTGGTGATTTCAAGAAGAATATAAAGTCATAAAATAGTTTTTGTGCTGCAGGTTTATACTTCACCCGAGTACACAGATCACTGTCACATGAGTGTTTAGTTTCAGGCAATTATTTTTACATTTGCAGTTGAAGTGAAACTGCTTTTTCTGGTCAACTTCGAATACTGCCTGTAAATGCTGCCTTTCTTAATCTGTTTTGTAAAATATTTTTAGATCTTTTCACACAGCCTTGCTGGCTGAGAAAAAAACTGACAAATTAAGCGAAATCAGACACAAATCAAGTCACACTTTTAGCAGTGTTTCCACGGCACCTTGTTTTGTGGGCAAAAGCGTTCCTTTCCAGCCAGACCCCCACCTGCTCACCTTCCTTTTCCCTCACCTCTGACCTCTCTCCCCCTGCGCATCGGCTCTCTCCTTACTCGTTTCACTGTGTCCGGTTGTTAGTGATTATTATCGCAGCTGTCAGTCAGCTCCGCTGCCAGGCCCTTTTTGGCTCCTCCATCTCACCTCAAACTCTCCCTGGCAACTCAGAATCACCTGAAATCACCTCTTCCTTTCCTGTTTTGTCCCACATCTCCCCCGTCACGCCTCCTTCCCGCCTGTCACCCGGCCTGAGCTGCCAGGTGTGTGTGAGTTCAGGGGTCCAAGGGCTTTTTCAGGGAAACAGGGCCTCCTTTGTGTCTCCACTCTAGGACATAGAGAGGGGCGTCCATGTCCGTCTGTGAGAAGTAATTTGTACCCACTTATCTCATAGATATTGTGTTTCCAATTGATATTCTCAATGAACAGAGGACAGTGAAGTGGAGCTGGAATGTGGGAGACAAGTTGAGAGCTTAAAGTAAAGTTAGATTGAAAAACCACTGTAACGTTGGCTGTGTTGAACAACAGCATTGTTCACGGCCAAAGATGCAGGACACGTCTTAAGAACGTTATCATTCATATATGCGTTTAGAATTTAGGCAGAAAGCTTAAAAAAACAGGCCAATCTGAATAGACAGAATGTGACGTGAAATAAAAGTGCAGCAAAGACGTTTGAGCGGGAATGAAACACTGCATCATATCTGCTTTGTTGAATGGGCGTTTATTTCTATCTGAAGATGTGCTGTAGGTCCTAAAATATCATCACATAGAAACATGTAGCATTCTGAAATGCAGATTTAACAAAACAGCGTTTGAACAGAGACTTATGTAGTGACGCAAATCACATCGCCCCAATCTCTGAAATGATTGAAATGCTGTGAAGTGTTAGTGTAGGTGTTTCTGATTCCACTCCTTCAAAAACTGAAATGTATGGATAGAAATTGTATTATGTTTGGATGTGCTGGTGCTCTTTATCTGCACCTCTTCACTTTCTCAGGCACCATTGCACCAAAAAAGTTGCAAAGCAAGGAACATAAACTCATTTATGTGACTGGCAGGCAGGAGAGCCAATCATGTAAAGCCTTCATGTTGTTGCCAGATAAGTTTTAATGGGCACCAGATCTGTGCAGACAGACTATATTAGTCCCTCAACATGAAGAGGATTGTAAAATGGTATTTGTGAGTAAACCAATGTTCCACGGCATCTATGTTGCAAGCATAAATACCATATTCAACTGTTTTAGCCCTCCCTTTAAATTTATTTTTGACGTAAAGTGGATACACTGTTTTACTTACTGCTGTCTGGCCTGTTCTTCCTGTGACCTGCAAGTCTTGTTTCTAAGCTGGCATCTGTCACAGGAAGTTTGATTCGAAACAGCTTTGTCTCTTATCTCTCCTTTACTCTGAAAGAACAACCCACTTTTAAGTGCTCTCTTTTCAGTCAGTGGTGAATAAAAAGACACTGAAACCCTCTCTGTTTTGTGCTTTTAGGTGCCTAGTCTGTGCGAGGACCTCCTCTCCTCTGTGGACCAGCCCCTGAAGATTGCCCGGGACAAGGTGGTGGGGAAGGACTACCTGCTCTGTGATTACAACCGAGACGGTGACTCCTACAGGTGGAGTATATAATAGCACTTCACAGAGAGCATGAACTGCATTCGAGCTAAATATTTGTTTTTCTTACACAGAAATCATGTAATATTATAATTTCTCATACTGGTTACCAGCACTTAAGATCGTGTCTAAGCTAGAAACTAAACTAGATCAGTTTGATTTGTTTTTACCCATCTGGCATGTCATCTTCTTGAATCCGCCAGGTCTCCGTGGAGCAATAAGTATGATCCTCCCATGGAAGACGGTGCAATGCCTTCAGCTCGCCTGAGGAAACTCGAGGTGGAAGCCAACAACGCCTTTGACCAGTACAGAGACCTGTGAGTATCTGAGAAGCTCCCTGGAGTTTGGGTCGAGTGTGGTGACTTACGATGCTGTCATTTGAAAGGTACTTTGAGGGTGGCGTGTCCTCCGTGTACCTGTGGGACTTGGAGCATGGCTTTGCTGGAGTTATCCTCATCAAGAAAGCCGGAGATGGTTCCAAGAAGATCAAGGGCTGCTGGGACTCCATCCATGTGGTGGAGGTGCAGGTGAGAAGCAGCTGATGGGGGGGAAAATATGTTTACACCTGAATTAACTCTCATGTTGGTTTTCTTGGTTATCTTGGTTATCATGTGCAAAATCATAAAACGGCAAATAGTTTTTTTTTCGTCTATATAACCAGATTATTTCTTTAGATTGTATTTACAGTAATTGCAATTGCAGAGTTGCAGACTCAAATTTACAGTATTTACAAAGTTCAGGTTAAGTTCAGTTTAAGGTAGTTGCATACTCAATTTAATATTTTAAATAGTTTGAATTAGGTGCATGTTGGTATGCATTACTTTTTATTAACAAATGTTTTTGTTAATTTCTCCAAGCAGCTGAGTTTGATTAATCTTTACTTTGTGGAATTTGAGGGAATAACCCTGCATACACACAATAATTTGCTTCAGTTTCAAGTTTCAAGTATTGTAAATGATCTCAAAAATTTCTCATATCTTGTGATCATAAATAAATCCGACAGTGGCAAAGTTTTTGTCCTTTGGATTCAGGGGAAAGGTTGATTCAACACACAGTTTGACCAAAAATCATAAAACTATCTAGTAATAAACGAAACTGTAGCTGCATAACAACAAAAGCTTTTCTGAAGCAAAGGCTCCAGTTTATTCATAGTGGTACTTGGTAGTAGTGAACATAGTTTGGAGTCTTGTCTCACTTTCTATTTTCTTGTATGTGTGTGTGTGCAGGAGAAGTCAACCGGCCGCACTGCTCACTATAAACTCACCTCCACCGTCATGCTGTGGCTCCAGACTACCAAGACTGGCTCTGGCACCATGAACCTGGGCGGGAGCCTGACAAGACAGGTGTGTAGTCGACCCACCCTGAAACACAGCTGACGACGTCTCCTGCCGTCTCTGCCGTCTCCACCCTTGAACTAACTTCATTTTCTCTCCTCACGCACAGACGGAAAGAGATGAAACTGTTGGCGAGTCCTCACCCCACATCGCCAACATCGGCCGCCTTGTGGAAGTCAGTATGACCGATAACACTTTGCTGGTTTGAGTTTGTACCCGTCAAATTTAGAAACAAAACTTAGAAAGAATTTGTCAGATTATTAGCGGCGGTCATAGCATGTTGTTGTTGATGATTAGCATGTTGTGTATGTTCTAGCATTGTTTTTATGCATCTTAACAGAGATCAAACTCAACAAAGATGGATTAAAGCTTTGCTAAAACAACTGAAGATACATTAAACAGTTGGCCCCTGGTCTCTGTTACGCTTTTAGCAAATGTTACTGTTGATACTGTTTTAACAGGACCACAGTGGTCATGACAGGTGTCATATTCCAATAATATTTGTCCCGCAATAGGAAGAGCATTGAACAATAATAGGAAAGCTATAGAATACTTAAACATGCACAACAGTAGAAAAAGTCATGTTTATGTATGAATTATTCAGACTCATAAGTCAACATAAGTCAACACAATCTAGTGAGATTTACTGTGTTGCCTGTATTATGTTATGTATCAGTAACACTGAGAGATAAATATATTATATAGGTTGGGGAACGTATGGGGAAAAATATGGGAATCATGCTTAAACAAAGTTTTCATTTTTACATCTCAGGCCATGGAGAACAAGATTCGCTCCACACTGAATGAAATCTACTTTGGCAAGACGAAGGACATCGTCAATGGCCTCAGGTAATGACTTGTCTGGATTTCTCCTCTCTCTGTTCCAGGCAGCAGCTCCTGTGGAAAAAGCTGTTGAATGTAGCGTCTTTGTCTCCATCTGGTGGCCTGTTCAATAGATATCTTCTAACTTTTTTCTGAAGACCTGTCATATCATGTCTGATACTTTATACCTTTGCTGCCCCTCTTTTCAGTTCCATTTTTCCTGTTATCACTTCACTCCACCTCCTTCTTTCTTCTGTCTTCAACCTGATTTGTATATATTGCCTTTCATCCTGCCCTGCCGCTGCCTCTCCTCTCATCATCCTGTCATTCCCTCTGTCACTCCATCACCCACCACCCCTGCTGCTTCTCCTCCACCCCTGCTGCCTCTCCCCTCTGCTCCAGATCTATTGAGTCTTTGCCTGATAACCAAAAGTACAGGCAGCTCCAGAAGGAGCTGTCGCAGGTCCTCACCCAGCGTCAGATCTTCATTGACTAGGGTCAGAGGTACAATCCTGGCATGGAGAAGTGTCTGTTTGTGCATGTGTGTGTATTTCTAGGTAGAAATGAGAAAGGTAATTGCTCATTCCTCACTGGTTCTCCCTCTCAGAAGTCTCCTAGTACTGTGTTAATGCACTGAAAAAACTGCAGTTTGACTCACCTCTTGCAATTAAATCCCGTTGAGAATTTGACTCCGACATGAAACAAGGTAGAACACAACATAAAGATAAAACACAACAAATCCAAAAGGAAAACACTACTTTGGGTGCTTGCAAGGTTGTAACAGGCATTTCTGGAATGAGCGTCCAGCTGGCTGCCTGTTTATAAAAACTGCTGGGCTTCGTGTTTGTTGGCCAAAATGAAGGCCCAGAGTAAACAGCACCAGTCAGCATCCTGTCTGCTCTTCCTGGAGGAGAGTCTACACACACCTGTCACAGCGCAGCATGACACAAAGCTGGGGCAGTGGAACCCACGGTATGTCAGATGAAAACAGACCCAGAGTCTGTGTTGAAAGCCTTCCCCTGCTTGTGGGCTCTGAAGAAGAGCAGCTTTCTTCGTTAGCCCAGGGAACACCACTGTCCCTCTCCTCTGGAGCATCCCATTCATCAGCAGACGTCTCCTCCTCTGATCGCGCTCCATCAGGTTCTGGAACAGTTTCCCAGGCTTCGGAAGCAGACAGATTTCTCCCATTGTGTGACGTGTTTATACTCAATAAAGTTGTCCCGAACAAAATGGCACTGACACTCACGCTCACTAGTGACAGTGGAGATGCGTTAGTAATTGCTACATCAACTGCAGGAAAAGTTTACACTGGAAAGCAGTGAAATTCTCTGTGGTCACTCGCTTTTGACTGGAAAAGGTAGAAATGATTCTTTGTCTTTTCTCCAATACGTAAAAGTGTTTACGTACATTTAGAATTATAATGCAGACACTTTTCAGAAAAGTCAGGTACAAATGAGGTTTTATTTGTCACAAAGTCATTGCATATATACATTTCAGAATGGTCGAAATGTCTTGGATGTTCTTTTTAGCAGAGTGGTGAATCTGTTTGCCATATTAACGCATTTGCCTGCTCTTAAAGTGGAACAGCTGTTCAGGTTTTGTTAGTTTGACTTTGAGTGTAACAGTAAATATGAACGCACCAACCATGTCAGACTGCTCAAAGCAGTCACCATGATTGATTATTTGTGCTCTGTTTCCCCAAAAAGGTTAAAAGGTTTTCTAAAACATTGTTTTTTATCAATCTGTGTGTCCTATAAAAGGACAAACACATAAGTAGATGAGTGTAATGGCACATCAGTGAAATATAAATACCAGAAACCAGAACCGCCTTTCCAATCCTGTTATTAATGAAAATGAGAGAAGACTTAGTGACTGAAGTGGTTCAGCAAACTCACTTTGATTATTAGCACCTTGACATAACTTTGTAGTTCCACAGAGTAAAACCTAAAGGTTGATGGTGTTTCCAGCCGAAGTGTTTGACTCACATGCATGACGACTCGTAACAGTGTGTGGGAAATGCCTGACATGACATAGACGACCCGTGTGTGCAGTGTGTTTAGCACAAAGATGATAAATGTTACTCACAATCTTCTCCCCACAGACGAGGAGAGTTGGACTGTAATGTTTGCATAACTAACACTTAAAGGGGACCTAGAATTTTTGTACTTGTCCTTCTTCTCTGTTGCTATTAAAGAAACAAAACACTGTCTTGCCTGTCATGCACACAAATGAAACTTCAGGTTTATGTGGTGTTAAATGAAGTGCATCATAATCTGCCTCAGCTTAATTTCTGCACATCTTATTGAAGATAAGAGAAGATGATGATATTCTAAGTCCCTTTTACACTATTGAGTTTTTAGTTTTTGCTATTTGCAGATGTCTCTCTCTCTTTTGCTGACCGTCTCTCCTCTGTGTCCCCCAACAGGACTGTTCAGCTTTTGAGTGAAAAGTCAAAGCAGGACGCTCTGCGGGTCGACCTGATGGATGCACTCAAACGCAAACAATACAGCTAGAGATGCTACTGTTTTAATTCTGTCTCTCATTCTCTCTCTCGCCTCATCTCTGCCATCTTTTCTCTGTTTCTGTACGTCTCTCCTTCATGCCTGTTTCAGTGCTGCACTCTGTTCATTTGTGGAAAAAAAAAACAAAAAAGGAGAAAATGCTTAGCTTTTTATTTGTTTTATTTGTTTTTTTTGTCTGGTTTTTCATTTATCATGCATCTCACCTGCCACGAAGCCATTCACCCACACTCTCTTTCCTCTCTCCCCGACATTTTAAATATAACGATAGTATTACCACGGTTAATGATAATCTTACAGTGTGAGGGTCATTGTAGTAATAATCCCTGATGTTCTCGCATCTGAATGTGTCCTCAGACAGCTTTCAATCCAGCCCCGAGAAGGGGGGGAAAAAGTGGTGCAGGCTCAGCGAGGCTGTCATTATTATGGATATCAAAATTATTCCTTGCATCTATTTTTGTCTATGACACCCCCACCCCACATATATTTGTATGAAATAATCACTGTCTGTGTATATCATTATTCTGGTTAATGTAAACGGTGTCAACTCGAGAGCGGCTCTCGGTTTTCGTAGGAAGGTCTTTACTCAGTAATTGGAAACGTAGATTTATCAAACGTGGGGAGAGACTTTTATAATCACCCCCCCACCCTTCTCTACCCCTACACTGTATAACATGACAGTCTGTCTCTCCCACTGTTCTGCTCACTCTTCTCTTTCTCTCTCCTCACCCACTCTGTCTTTGTTGGGGGTCACAGTTCGTCTTTGTGTCTCAGTGGAAACCTTTGGCTGTTTCCGTCTTTTGGAGGGGAATCTTTTGTTGTATTTTTGTTTTGTTTTTATTTTGTAAAGCTTATGATTCATATTGTATTAGAGCCTCCAGCAACAATAAAAACAGTAAAAAGCTTCTCTTTCTCTTATTTTTATTCCTTGCTCCTTATGATGTGCAACACTGGGCAGGTGGATGGAGTAACTGGGCAATAATTGATCTGAGTCCTAAGCACTTCTAAGCTGTACATAACGATCAATAAATTGTTTATAACCCAATGAAGCAGTTGTGATCAGACATGTCTGTATTTGTGGAGACAGAGTAACTTGATGATGGAAGGATAGATTAAAATCAAAGTCTTTACAGGAAAAGAAAGAATAAGACAGAAAGGCCATATACTGATAAATTAGCATGTGTATTTCCTGAGTTGTAAGTACAGAAAAAAGCTTCTCATCTTGAATGAAAAGCATCCAGGGGGAATTTGCATGATTGCCAGCAATAAGAGTGTTATTTTGTCATCTCAGTTAGATTCTCCCTACAGGCTCATCTTTATCCAATAATAGTTTTTTAATGGTACTCATAGCAGGTCTTTGTCGAGTGTTACTGTGGCCACCTACAGTGCAATATCAGTTTATACGTGTCACTTATCATCCGTCCATTATCTCCCCTGCTTTGTGCTCAAAGTGTGTCATGGAGGTCTGGAGGTTCCTATCTCCAGGACACACATGAAGGTGAAGGCAGGGAGTCAGATAAGGTGATCCTTTATTGGTCCAGACTTCTAGCAGCTAATGAATAAAATGTAGATAGGTTTTAAAAAAGTAATGTAAATATTGAATGTAAACACCATAGACACAAGTAGACAACTACCAAAATGCACAGCGACTAGGTGATGGAGTCCTGGAAGCAGAGTTAGATGTAATAAAGGCTAAAAACTAAATATCTCTGAGTCTCCTCAAAAAGGTGCAGTTTGCTCTGAACTTTCCTGCATAGAGCCTCAGGGTGAAGAGTCCAGCACAGTTTTATTGTCTAGGTGAACGCCCAGGTACTTTTAAGAGTTTCATTCATGTCTCATTCTTACTGTCACCAAGGTGTCAGTGAGGGACAACTTCTTCAGTTGACTTAAATATGCTCGTTTTTTGTGTAGTAGGAGGAAAGTATTCTGTTAATTGTCCCAAAATGAGGAAATTTTAGGGAAGGACTCAAACCTGTGACAAACCTGGATTTACAAATCGTGCAGGTCCTGGACCACGAGAGCACAGCCCCCATATCTGAAAACCAACAGAGACGCAGGGTGTTCACATATCTACAGCATCACCCCTTATTTATCATCTGAAGTGAAAAACAGATCTAAACTCAAAGTTGCTACAACACTTAAATTTAATACCCATATTAAACATAGAAAATGACCTCTGTCATGGAGAAAAGGGGTGACACAAGATATTTTAAGTAAGAAATGTTTATTTAACTAGTCCAACTCTGAAACTTGTTGGTAGTCCATCCAGTGGGAATAATTCTTGTTTTATGAATATAGTCACATTTTAATTTTAATTTTATTTTCTTTATATCATGGAAAAAAGTATTAAATCATTGCATTTTTTAAAGATAAAATACATATATATTATTAGGTTATATAGTTAATATAATATAATATAATATAATATAATATAATATAATATAATATAATATAATATAATATAATATAATATAATATAATATAATATAATATAATATAATACAATACAATACAATATAATATAATATAATATAATATAATATAATATAATATAATATAATATAATATAATATAATATAACATAACATAATATAATATAATATAATATAATATAATATAATATAATATAATATAATATAATATAATATAATACAATATAATATAATATAATATGGTGACAGTGGAGTAGACTGAACCAGTTTCTGACCCTTACACCTGTGTAAATCGAGACTCTGACTATTTGAGTCACTGCTGCCCTTCAATCAGCAAGTCCGGCAATTCCCCTGTGACCTTTGACCTCTGACATCCATAAAGCATTTTCCCCCAGAGACCTGCTGCTCACGGGATATTTTTTCTCCTTTTCTGTCCATACTCTGTAAACACTAGAGGTGGTTGAGTGGGAAAATCCCAGTCGAGCATCAGGTTTTTAACTTCTCAGACCAGCCTGTCTGATATCAATAGTTAAGCCATGCTCAAATTCATTGCAATCACTTTTAATTCCCTGAGAAAAGTGATTCTGACGCCCAGTTTGTCTTGACTGTGCCTGCATCCTTAAATGCAATGCCTAGCTGTCATGTAATTGGCTCATTAGCTATTTGTCTGATTGAGTAGGTGAAGAGGTGCCCCCATCATAGTGGATGGTGGGTAAAAACATAAGATTTTACTTAACAACCAGGCAGTTTATTCCTTTACCAGTTTGAGAGACGATGTGCCTGAGATCAAAATGAAAAACTGCTCTAAATATCCTGAGAACATCTGACCATGATAACTGGGTAAAACCATGCTGTTTTAGCGTGCAACACATCATGAAGACATCCCTTACTGGAGTGTGCAGCTGTTTCTGTAGTTTTCCCAGTAGGTGGCGCTGTTTCACAGCTGATTCACACAGACAAGGCTGTACAGCCAACAGCAAACTCTACTCTTGAGATTTCAGATTGAAATAAAACTGGGATATAATATGTGAATATTAAAGCGCTATTTGGTAGTTAATGGGCAAAGCAACCTCTTCAGGGGTGAATAGATTCAAATAGAGGTAAATAGATGCAAGCCCCTTGTAGCTACATAACTAAGTTCTATTCATATGTCATATGCATTTATATGTAATCCTGAACACATTAGATATGGCAGGTTAATAGATAATAGCAGGTTATAGTATATATATAATGGAAGGCACAGTGAAGAAACTACACTGTGGAGTCAGTCATCATGAACTACAGGGATACAGATATTTTCCGCGTTATTACAGATACGTAGAGTATGGGCAACATTCAGAGGAAAATATATAGATATGCAGTCTATAGATCACGGTCATGGAGGAGTGAGAGGTGGTATTTGCAATAACAATAAAAAAACGTAGTAAGGAAAACAAATGCTGTCTCTATATAGCCGGTGCATCATCAGTATTGGTGTTAGAATACGTTTGGGTTAAGATACGACAACACTGTGTTTCTTCCCTCTCCATCTCAGAGGGTGATGATGTATTTGGACCGGAGAAGGCGAGTTTTAAAATGTTTTTCAGGTTTTTCCATTTCAGGTCTCCATGAATAAGTGATTCACTTTGTCTTTTGCACTTTTAGACGGTGCGTTTCTGTCACGCTGGGCAATCTTCTCCCATTTCGTTTGCTATTTTTATTACACGGCTGTGTTTGTGTGTGAGCGCCATTCAGCTGAGATGAGCTTTGAGGATGTTTTCGTTTATCTCAGGTGGGTTCCTGCAGGAGCACGTGCACACTGAACGATGACTATTTCTGACTGAATTACAACTGGGAGTCAATAGATCTCTATTAAAACGGCCTCTGAGATCCCTCTTTGAAACTTGAGGTGTTTAAAACACCTTTATAGCTGGTGTGCCATTAGTGCAGGTAATAACAGTGTGAGCACCATTCACAAAATGGCATAAATCAGTTGAAAACCCGGGTTGTCCTATAAACTGAATACAGTTTTTAGGAAGGCGTAATTTGTCTCCAATGATGGACGGAAATGATGGATTTTAACGACCTGCTACTCATCTTTGGCCGAGAATAGTCTCTTCTCTTTCTCCTTAGAAAAAAAAGACACTCACAGACTGTTTCCGTCACACAGGGAGAGCTTCTTCCATCTCACTTGCTCGTACTGTATGTGGGAATCTGTCGGGCTGTTTGTTTATTCATGTTCGATAAAGACGTGTTTTGAGGTAAGTACAGTATGTTGAGTTTTCAGTGTTCCTTTTAAAGTCTGAATCAAATCCCAAACAACATCTTAACATTATCATTTAATGAGGAAAACTGTGTTGTAAAGTAAACTGAATGGGGCTTTCAGGAAAGTTTCCCGTCTCTCCAATGGCTTTAAATTAAAACTGTATTTATGAATGAGGACATGATGATGTTTGAGGACCTGCTCTACTCTACCTTTGGCTGGACATATGGACTATTACAAATTGATATACATAGTTTTCTGCACTTACAGTCTGTGTTTCTATCACACCGGAGAAACTTCTCAAACCTTACATGTCCATTCATGAGATTTTTATCTGTTTTGTGGGTTTATTTACGTTCAATACGCGTGACAATACAACAGTGTTACTTGTAATGAAGTGTAACTAGTTAAATTCTGAATCAAACCCCAAATGGCGCCTTAACATAATCATTTAAAAGTGAAAACTGTTGTCAAGTAAACTGAATGGAGCTTTCAGGAAGGTTTCATTTATCTCCAGTGGCTGGGTCTCTGTCAAGACCCCTAACAGAGCTGTTCTTTTCTCTCTCTCTCTCTCTCTCTCTCTCTCTCTCTCTCTCTCTCTCTCTCTCTCTCTCTCTCTCTCTCTCTCTCTCAGTGTGTCTCACACACACACACACACTCTCAGGTTTATGATAATGAGCAGCCTCAGGGCTCGGAGGAGGAGGAGGTGGGGGGAGCAGGAGCAGGAGCCATTTTTTCACCACTCAGACTGAGTTGCTCGGACGGAGCGGACGCACCACAGTCTCTGCTCCTGCTCTCGTTTATCCTGCGAGTGTGTGTGTGTGTGTATGTGTGAGAGAGTGTGAGGGAGTGTGTGTATGAGAGACAGACGTAACTGCAGGTTTTCTTTTTTTTAAAACATCTCAAACTCATCCAGAGAAGAGAGCATGGCTCCTAGAACACAAAGGGAAACTCAGCGGCGAAAAGTTTAAGAGGACCCCGGCGCTGCACAGAGACGCACCTCAGTCGGACCCGGACTCTGGACTCTCTGGACTACAGCCTGAAGATGCGCTTCTTCACCTGCGGCTTGTTTGCGATGTTGGTGTGCTGGTGCATCTCTCCGACCCCGGTGAGATGTTTCACGGTGCACATGAGTGAGGATGCGCGGAGGAGGACGGTGGTGTCCGGGCTGCGGAGCGGCGCTCGGTGCGAGCTGGACCAGGTCCTGGTGCCTGGCTTCGCACGGATGTTTGTGGAGACGGACCCGGAGGAAGGTTTTGTGTTCACCTCGGACAATGTAAAGTGTCGCTCCCTGCGCTCCAACCCTTTCACCGTGCTCACGGTGTCGGACTGCGCCGACTCCGGCTTCAGGCACCTCATCACCAGCCTGTACGAGGTGCACGTCCACGGTAGGAACTGCTCCAACACGCGGAGGAGGAGACCAGACAGGGACATGGAGGTGCTCAGCTTGTCCGACGGTCACTCAGGGTGCCTCCAACCCGGGTCTGGTCTGTTCAGAGTCGGGTCCGTGCTGCCGGCACCTCCGCTCCGCTGCAGGGTGTCCCACAGCCCTGAGTTTCACCTCTCCGAGATGGGAGAGCTGTGCGCGTCCGAGAGGCTGTGCTGGAGGCAGGACGCGCTCCTGGAGTTTGACCTGCTCTGCGACGTGCTCACAAGAAGTGGTGTAGTCACTCCCGTGTCCATCCACTGGAGAGTGGGTCAGGGTCCCTTCAGACAGGGACACCTGGAGAAGCTCCTGGAGAAAGCTGCCCAGTCGGAGACAGGGATCCTGAGCAGGAGGAGGAGAAGCATCAACAGCAGTCCTCAGTTCCAGCCCCCCATGTACCAAGTGTCTGTGGCAGAGAATAAGCCGGCTGGGACCCCGGTTGTTGTTCTGAAAGCTGTGGATGTGGACGAAGGAGAGGCTGGCAGGCTCGAGTATTTCATCGAGGCACTCTTCGACAGTCGGTCTAACAATCTTTTTGCCGTGGATCCGACCAACGGTGCCGTGTCCACTGTGGAGGTTCTGGACCGAGAGACGAAAGACACCCACGTGTTTCGTGTGACCGCCGTGGACCATGGGACGCCCCGGCGTACTGCCATGGCCACCCTCACCATCACTGTCAGTGACACCAATGACCACGACCCCGTGTTCGAGCAGCAGGACTACAAGGAGAGCATCCGGGAGAATCTGGAAATCGGCTACGAGGTTTTAACGGTGAGGGCCACAGACGGAGACGCACCTGTTAACGGGAACATCCTTTACCGCATCATCAACAATAACGGCTCCAACGACGTGTTTGAGATCGACTCGAGGTCCGGAGTGATCCGCACCAAAGGTCTGGTCGACCGGGAGGAGGTGGAGGCTTACATGCTGCTCGTTGAGGCAAACGACCAAGGTCGTGACCCGGGGCCCCGCAGTGCCACGGCCACGGTTCACATCGTGGTGGAAGACGACAACGACAACGCCCCGCAGTTCAGCGAAAAACGATACGTGGTCCAGGTCCCCGAGGACATGGCCCCCAACACGGAGATCCTGCAGGTCACGGCCACGGACCAGGACCGGGGGAGCAACGCCATAGTTCACTTCAGCATCATGAGTGGGAACACCCGAGGGCAGTTTTACATCGACGCCCAGACGGGCAAAATGGACTTGGTGAGTCACCTGGACTATGAGGCGAATAAAGAGTACACGCTGAGGATCCGAGCCCAGGACGGAGGGCGCCCGCCGCTCTCCAACATCAGCGGGTTGGTCACCGTGCAGGTGCTGGACGTCAACGACAACGCCCCGATTTTCGTCAGCACCCCGTTCCAGGCCACCGTGCTGGAGAACGTGCCCCTGGGCTACTCCATCATCCACATCCAGGCGGTGGACGCGGACTCCGGGGACAACTCCAGGCTGGAGTACCGTCTCACGGAAACCACGCCTCACTTCCCCTTCTCCATCAACAACAGCACGGGGTGGATCGTAGTGGCGGCCGAGCTGGACAGAGAGAGCATGGATTTTTACAACTTTGGCGTGGAGGCTCGCGATCACGGCTACCCGGTCATGTCCTCGTCGGCCAGCATCAGCATGACCATCCTGGACGTCAACGACAACAACCCGGAGTTCACGCAGAAAGCCTACTACATGCGTCTGAACGAGGACGCGGCGGTGGGAACCAGCGTGGTGACGGTCTCCGCCGTGGACCAGGACATCAACAGCGTGGTCACGTACCAGATCTCCAGCGGGAACACGCGCAACAGGTTCTCCATCACCAGCCAGAGCGGAGGCGGGCTCATAACCCTGGCGCTGCCCCTGGACTACAAACTGGAGCGGCAGTACGTCCTCACCGTCACGGCCAGCGACGGCACGCTCTACGACACCGCCAAGGTGTTCGTCAACGTCACCGACGCCAACACGCACCGGCCCGTGTTCCAGAGCTCGCACTACACCGTCAACATCAACGAGGACCGGCCCGTGGGCACCACGGTGGTGGTGATCAGCGCCACGGACGAGGACACGGGCGAGAACGCGCGCATCACCTACTTCATGGACGACAGCATCCCTCAGTTCGACATCGACCCCGACACGGGCGCCGTCACCACGCAGATGGAGCTGGACTACGAGGACCAGGTGTCCTACACGCTGGCCATCACCGCCCGGGATAACGGCATCCCGCAGAAGTCGGACACCACCTACCTGGAGATTCTGGTCAGCGATGTCAACGACAACTCCCCGCGCTTCCTCCGCGATCACTACGTGGGCTCCGTGATGGAGGACGTGCCCGTGTTCACCAGCGTGGTCCAGGTTTCCGCCACGGACAGAGATTCCGGTCTCAATGGACGGGTCTTCTACACCTTCCAGGGTGGGGAGGACGGCGACGGAGATTTCATAATCGAATCCACGTCCGGGATTGTGCGCACGCTGCGCAGATTAGACAGGGAGAACGTGCCTGTGTACAGCCTGCAGGCCTTTGCCGTGGATAAAGGCACTCCGGCTCTGAAAACCCCAGTAAACATCCACGTGACGATCCTCGATGTGAACGACAACCCGCCTGTCTTTGAGAAAGACGAGTTTGACATCATGGTGGAGGAAAACAGCCCCATAGGCCTGGTGGTTGCGCACATTTCAGCCACAGATCCAGACGAAGGCAGTAACGCACAGATTATGTACCAGATAGTGGAGGGGAACATCCCTGAGGTGTTCCAGCTGGACATCTTCTCCGGAGAGCTGACTTCCCTGATAGACCTGGACTACGAGACCAGGTCCGAGTACGTCATCGTGGTGCAGGCCACCTCTGCTCCGCTGGTGAGCCGCGCCACCGTCCACATCAAACTGGTGGACAAGAACGACAACGTGCCCGTGCTGAAGAACTTCCAGATCATCTTCAACAACTACGTGACTGATAAATCCAGCAGCTTCCCCACGGGGGTGATAGGACGCATCCCGGCGTTCGACCCAGACGTCTCCGACCAGCTCCACTACAGCTTCGAGCTGGGGAACGAGCTGAACTTGGTCCTCCTCAACCAAAGCACTGGGGAGATCCAGCTGAGCCAGGCCCTGGATAACAACCGGCCCCTGGAGGCCTCCATGAGGATCTCTGTGTCAGGTGAGTGTTGGATAACTCTTTGTAATCACAGACTCCACCCGGTAGAAAGACTGAGGTGTAGTCCCACTCCGTCTCCATTAACACGTCCTTTTCCATTTACATTTCCGCCTGACTTCACGGGATAATGGAAGTCATGATGACTTAAGTATATATTTCTTGGATTCGCTGCTCCAGAGTGATCTCCCACTAATAGAAATATTCATGAAGCAAGATTATTATTCGCTGAAGGGTATTTGCAAGCCACTCTACCTTAAAGAAGTCACAAAAATGCATCGAAAGTGTTTAAAATACAGCGAGTTTAATTGTTTCATTCGATTAATGTAAAAGGGGAGGTGGAGGGGGGGTCTCACTGTGATTTTCTGGACCCCTCATTAAAGGAGCTTTCCTGTGTACACAAGCCTGATTTAGCTCCGTCTATTGTCGAGATTTAAATAGCTGTTTGTCTGAGCACGTCTGTATCCTGTGGGATCCACACTCCAGTGGGCAGACTGATCATGCCCCGTAATTGCCCACCCGCCCGCCTCCCGCGAAAAAAAAAACACAAACTCAGACACACTTTTAATGAAAGGCCTGATTCAATTATGGGCTATTTCTATAGCACGCTTGGAGTCAAGATGTGAGAGTGGGTCGCAGAAGTATCCTATTGTTTTGCCAGCTTGTTTTTCTTGTTCTAATTTGACGGACGGGCTGAAATGTGATAGCGAACAGTGTTCCTCGCTTGACAGTGTTGAAAGGCGGAGGATGCTGGGTTAACTGGTGTATTTAAAGACAAAGCTGTCCTGGTATAAATCACTTTTTTTTTTGGATCTAAAATGGTTGGATAGGTAGGTGTGCAGCTGGAACAAACCTGCCACCAGGCACTGTGTTTGTCTTCCCTGTGTGCGCCTTAAGCCGCCTGTGATACCTTCGCCTTTAATTTTGCATGCCTGCACAAATTACAGTTTTATTTGCTCCAAGAAATGTGACTGAACTTGAATCGTACCCGCAGAGGGGTGGGGGTGTGTTGTTGCCCCCCCCCCCCTCGGTTGGTGCTTATTTGACGCAGTGTGAGCCGCTGTAAATCTGCCTCCTCTTTGACCTTGGCACAACCTGAGAGACAGGCAAACAGAACCAGGAGAAAACACCATTAACAGATTGAACAGGAAAGGTTAACGACACAATCAGACGTTCTGCGGGAAGAGCGTGGATTAAGGTTGTTACGAACTGTGGGGTTTTAATTGATACGAGCGGGCCGAGAAAGGTGAAAGCACCAGTTTGCTGACTGACAGGCTCGAGCACTGTCTTATTTGCTGATGAGAGGGAACTGAAAGGCGGATACTGTATGCGTGTGGAGTGGGCAGTCGTTGTAATGGATTGGATCTGAGCTTGGGCTCTCTGGAGAACAATAGTGAGCTGTCGATTCAGGGCCGGGCGCTGGAGCTCCTACGAGGTTGTGGTTGGGGGCAACAGCTGTGACTCCACTAAGGACCAATTAGATGCTGTGTCTCCCCAGCGCGTCCAGCACCTGCTGGGGTTTATGTGTCAGCACCCCTGCAGGAGACGCAGGGAGGAGGGGGGGCTTAGGGAGGAGGGAGGGGGGGGGTGGATAAACGGGTGGAGGGTTAGGTTGCAGTTGGGTGAACCGGGAACGTGTTGGAAAAACACAGTGGTACAGTAACATAGAGTAGGGAAGTCATTATAAACTGGGCCTACTGGAGGAGGAGATGGGGTAGGAAAATGAGCTCCTCCAATAGATGATACTGACCCCAATTTTCAAAGGCTTCTCCCTCCAGGGACCTCCCAAGTCTTTCCATTATCTTTCTCTTTATGCTGCCGTTTAAGAGGCCCCGTATGATGGACGATTTTTGATGGGCTCTTTTGTATGTTGTTGGACTGTGATTAACATCGTTTCTGAGCTCCACTCTTCTCGCTGAAATGGATGTAACGGTCCCTAATGTAGCTGCTCTTTGCTTCAAGTTTTAAGCGCTTCCTCGCGCTGTATCACCATGAAGCTAACCTTTGAAATAATCCCAAGACCGTGATTATCTTAATTCAGGAATAGAACCCTAATGTACAATAATTCCTTCTCAGCTAAAACATTCGGCCTTAAAGTGTCTAAAAACGTGACTGGAAATGATTAACCTCAGAGCGGGGTTGTAACTGATCGGTTATAATCGCTCATATCGATCATAGAAAAAGACTGTTAATCAATCTGTTAATCCCTTAGACACTCTATCAGCATTATTACTGTCATGCCATGTCTGTTGTTTGTTGTTTTGTCTAAATCCAGTGATCTAGAAGGAGGGTAAACACCTAAAGTGTGTACAAGTCTGAAGTCTAAAGTGTACAAGTTTGAAATCTAAGTAATGAACATATGGTGAACTGAACAGGCAAACTTTGGATACTTTCAATAGGATTACACTATATGTGACTGATTATATCTGTCTATCTCTGTACCTGCAGTTAGGTATTCACAATTCTAACTACATCTACCTCCAAATGTTTAGTTTATGGCATAGATAAAAGACCTTTTGTGAACCAATTGTCGTACGTAACAGACACATTTTTCACATCTGAAGGCATTGAAATGTGATTTTCATTTACCTCTGAGCCAGTCGAGTAATCTGCTGCGTCCTCTCGGTGCAGAAATATAGATGTTCAGACCGACTCTATAATCATTCGAAACCGTGGGCAGGCACTTAAATCCGTGTCTGTCATGCACGTAACCCCGTGTTCCTGCGGCGTATTGGCCGTGTGCACAGGCATAAATCAGCGTCTGTATCCATTAAATTGTGTTAGTGAAGGAGTCACATTCACAGCGGCGCTGCTCTAACCCTCGGGAAGCAGAATGATGAGGTCACGTTGGGGCGGCGTGTGGAGCTGATTTCAGATTTCGAGGCTCTGCTGAGAAGCGGGGACGGCACATACGTGCTGGCCGTGTCGCTGTTTTGCCTCTGCGACCCGGGAAAGAGCAAAAAGAAAACATGGTCATGGAGGCCGGTTGTCGTCCCTGGGATTAAATTTGCTGCATCTGTATCCTGGGATCTGTCAGAGCAGTGTTGACACAGTCGGGATAATCTACTGTTCCCAGGCAAGCGTGAGCCTGCATAAATAGGTGTTTGCGTTTGAAGGCAAAGATTCCTTCCCCTGCTCCTCTTTCATTCTAAAAACCCCGAATTTTCCCATTGAAAGTAGAGCTAATCTTCATTATCCCTCTTTTCGAACGCCTTATTATGCTCGTGAGGATGAATATGAAGCCAATTTGCTCTGTCTTTTGTAGCCTCGCCACTGTCCCGGCGTTTCCACCGTTTCTGTACGTTCCTGGCGCCGCTAAGTGCCTCTGTGGGGGTGACACACTTAAAATTTGCACACCTCGTGTGCGGCGCACAGAGCATACATTATCACAACTGTGCCATCAGGACACTTTGTCCTTGTTTTTTAATCAAATTCCCGAGTCCAAAGCCAGTTTCGACTCAAAAAAAACGCCAATGCGGAGACAAACACGCCTCCGCGACTAATGATGGCAGTTTGATTCAGCTCACATCGCACTGCAGTTTGTACAGATGCTCAAATTACATGGTGGACAGCAGAGATTTCTCTCTCTCTCTCTCTCTCTGGTTGGTCACTGTCGAATCTTCAAGCAGAGATGCAGCCAGGTGTTCTGGATCCACGGCCGTGGCTTCCAGTCCTCGACCTACGTCGCTGATCCAACCTCCTCGACGGTCACAGTTGTATTTCACACACTTGTTTTTGTAGCTTAGTTCTCCCAATACGTTCAGTTCTTCGGTCTCTAAAAAGATGTGAAAAATCCACTGGTTTGTTGTTTGGATGAAGTGCTCAGACTCCTTGTTATGTCAGCGCCTCATTCAACGTCTTGCATTGATGAAGTTGAGGCCTGAAATGCTGAGATCGGCTAATTGTTTGGTGCCGACCAGCTTTAAACGTCTAAGTGTCTCGAGGCTGAATTTGTTCTCAATCGTCACTTTAAATTAAGTCCAATTAAGTCGGCCGATTAGGAAAGTTGTGGATTACATTATTATATCAATTAATAAGCTCTGCTTGGCAGAATCCCGCAGCAAATGTGCTTTTACGTATTAGGATTTGGATTTCTCAAAGATTATTTGCTCCTTTGACAGCTCGCTTTAAATATTCAGATGCTCGTCAGTTCCCCCCGCTCCTCCTCCTCCAAGCAGACTCAGGGGAATATGGTCGAATACATTTTGATGTTGTTTTAAACTTTTTTCTCTTCCCTCTTGCATAAGATTGTGCTGCATAAGGCTGGAATTTTAATGGAGGGCCGGGGAAACTCTCTGCTTAACTCTGAAAGTAAGAGCCAGCACATTCACAGCCAGCGTAATTTCATTAGAGTCTATTAAACCTTTAAGCTGTCTGTGGAGGGACTTTCTCAGGCGGATGTCTTCTGTAACACAAACCTATCGGGCCGCACAGATCTGGCATGTTTCTGTGTGTGTGGCCTCCAACAGCTGGACCGCTCTGATTGCTTTTCTCCTCGCCATCATGTAATTGTGCCCCCCCCCCCTCCACACCGAAGAGGAGGTGCGCTCCTCGGGAGCTGCGTGTTCCTTGTGCCTGTTTCCCTCTGTACGCTCAATCCGTAAAGACTCATAAAGTCACCGCCTGTGTTTTTGTGCGTCCGGAGTCATCCCTAATGCCCTCCTCTCATTCTTCCCGCCTCCCTGGATGGCGTTAGTCACACTTGCAGGCTCGCCTGGAATGTTTGTAGCACTGTTTCCCCTTTTTCTTTTTTCTTAACGTCACCTATCACCTTGATCCTGTTTCTCTTTCCCTCTTCTTTTTTTGTCCGCCTGTCACCGGCCCCCATTTTTCTCCTATCTGCCCGGCTCTATAGCTCTCACCCCTGCAACCTCCACTGTTCCCTCCCATCATTTCGAACCCCTCCGCCCTCCCTCTTTACCTCCCCCCTCTCTCTGTCTCACCCTCCTTTGACTGTTGCCCCCCCCTCCTCCTCCTCCTCCTCCTCTCCTCTGCCCTGTGAAAGGAAGAATGCCTAAGAGAAATGCTTTGTTAAGCACCCAGTTGTCATGGTGAACCCAGCAATGCCTGAGAAATTCCTTGTGGGTGGGGACGAGGGGTAAGGTCCCCTTTGTGGAGTGAAGATGGGGGGGAGGGGAGGGACATAAAGTTCTAAAGAGCGACTGTCCCCCCCTCTCCCTCGTTTCACTGAAGCATGTAAGGCTTTCTGTAGACCTGTAATGCTCTGGGACACATCAACCTGTCCCGCAGACACTTTTACAGGACGAGTAGCCGACACCTGACCCCACGCTTACGCTATACATCTCCACGCTTTTCTCTTTTTACAGATTAAAAGTGAACTAAAGTTCACTTTTAATGGGGGTATTTCTCCTAGTTAACATAGAAGCTATGGGACATTGTTGAAACACATTGTGTTTTCAATCAGAAATACCTCAGATACGATTTCACAAGTCTTGTTTCAGCCCAGATCTGGCACCCCTTCACTCCTATCTGGCGCGCATGTAGGAATTACAATGCCTTGCCTGCCACTTAAATGAACATGACTCGACGCTCTTCGCTAAACAACGTAGCTTAGCGTGTTTTTTCCTGAGCTAAGTAGCATCTGAGGCACTACAGCTATGGAGCAGGTACACATCAGGCCTTACATGTTGTGAGTCACAATCAGAGGCAGGTGTATGCAAACTATTCAGAAGTAACAGGTACCAGCTGGGGGTTTGCGTCACACGTGTCTTTCAGTTTTTATTCCATTTCAAGATTCAATATCTATTCATGAACGAGGATGTAATGATGTTTTTGGAGCCGCCGTACGGGTCTTTGGCTGGGAACAGACAAAACAAAGGCAAAGAGAAAAAAGGTTTTTCATTTCAGCGTCTTTCAAAGTCTCGTCTTTGACAGACTTCAGAGGCACCTGTAGAGGTAAAGAGCACCCTGTGATATGTCGGTGTCATCTTTGAGCTCTCTGGTTTGTGTCAGGGATGCTCTCAGAGAGTATCTGATTACTTCCTTCCTTCTTTATCTACA
>CM055188.1:28709413-28750119 GCA_029224185.1 Karalla daura
GTTATTATCACTTCCTGTTGAAGGCTGCACTCCTGCACAGTGGCATCAGAAGTATCCACATTTATTACTCCAGTAGAAGTACAGATACCAGGGGTTAGAAATACTTAAAGTTGAAGTATCAACTGAAGCTTTTTACTCAAGTACAAGTAAAACGTGTACTGGTCTCTAAACTGCTTAAAGTATAAAAGTAGAAGTAATGAAAGGAGAAAAATGCCATTAAGGACCTAAGGACCTGTGGTTATATATGGATATATACATATATAACCACATCTGTGTACTACTGACCATTAACATGTGTCCCATGGAGCAGAAGATGTGATGACTAGTTGCCTATAAGTCTTGTAACTTCATACCTCTGAAGCATGTTATCAATAGCCTTTATTGATCAATGATTCATCAAAAAACAAGTTAGAAACGAGTGCACATGCGTCTACTTTACTTCTGCTCCTCACATTTAGAAACGGAAGGAGTAGAAAGTACAGACAATTGTGTGAAAATGTAAAGGAGTTGAAGTAAGAAGTAGTAGAAAAGTAATTACTCTAGTTAAGTTTAGGTTTCCACTTAAGGTAACAAAGTAATTGTACTTTGTAACTGTTACTTGACACGTTTGTAAGCAAGCAAACACAAGTGTCGACCCTTCATCTTCATCCTCATCTCCTTGGTAGTTTCTTGTAATTCTCAACACTCTGACAGACCCGAGCCCCTCGACTCCTCTCCAGAAACAAGCAGCTCGACAGAAAGTTCCCGCCTCGTGCCTTCGTGCCTCGTTCCTGGATGACATAACTCATTAACGGCTCCCCGGTTCGGGAGACGTGCACGGGCCTCATCACTCTGCCGTGATTTTTAATTCATGATCTCCTGATTGATCTTGGAAACGAGACCCCGACGTCGTGCTCTTTTGATGTAGCGAGCGCTGCACAGACTGCAGCCTGCTGACGCTGAGCGACTGAGACAGCCTCTGCTCAACCTCATTACCTTCTTACCCCGAGGTTCCCCCCTCAACGTGACACACTTCTGTGCAGAAACACACTTCTTTACAGAAACACACTTCTGCACAGATAGCGCACACATAGCAGCCGCCTCCGGGGAGCATCGGCCTCTTCCAGCAGAACAAATCCAGCCTTCGTTTTAGCACAGGATCGTGGTACAGTTACGATTTCCTCGTCCGGTCTCTCTATCTATATCCTGCAGATTCTAGATTTTGAACTCTACAATGAGAAATTAACTCTGGGGGTGCAGAGCCAATGTCAGGATCGGGCCGAACCGGAGAGCGGATGGTCAGTCTCGCATGTTTTGAGATTCTGAGCTGATTCATTTTATGCATTTCATACTGTGAAATCTGCATTTTGTTGTGCTGTAAAAAAACAACAAAATGTAAAGTCTGTAAGTGACACGATGCAACACAGTTCATGCATTTGTTAAAGCAACATAGGGGGCACAAAAGTAAGTTATGCATAAGGCCGGTCTGCTATTGTCAGGCTAGCTGCAGAGAATAAATGACCATAGTAACTTGACCTGGTCAAATCTGAATTTAACCTAAAATGTGAAGAAAGAGAAATCTGAGAATACATTTGTTATAAATTAGGGTATTTTAGGGTAAGGGGAAGATTCATGTTGATCAGAAATTGGGGATCTGGGTGCAGGATGCCCCTGGGATCTGCACCCATGCCTCTAGTTACAGTCATCTTGTTGTCAGAACAGGATCTTGTCTTTCCTTCACAATTCAAAACAGATCATGAAACTGAAATCGCGTGATCGTTCGCTTCTATAATTGCAAAAATCAAAGCTAGGTGTAAACTTTAAACAAATGCATGTACCGCATCCTGTCACTTGCAGACTCGATGTTTGAGTTGAAGTAGGACGATTATTGACCGCTTTTAACTCCCCCAGAATGAGAAGAGTTTGGAGAGGTTTCCCTTATATATTAGGGGAAAGGTGTTGGAGAGTTCAGACTCTGCAGCTCTAACACATTTCTTTTTGTGTGTGTGAGTGGAGCTGATGTCTCATATTTTAATCAGATGACAGATGAGACTTGAAATATTAGACTCTGTACTTGCACACACATAACTTAATGTGAGTGATTCATACAACGTGTCTGCAGCGGGCCCGAGACTCTGTCGCCACAATGCTTTTGAGCCACACGCTGATTTGCAATTTAGAGCCGCAAACATCGATTATTTAAGTAAAACGTTGTGACTGGAGTTCCTCAGGGGAACGGCACAAACGGCTGCCTGTCTGTTTAGGTCGGACCTGGCGTTCCTCTGTGTGCGCTTGTAGGCCCGACTTAGTCCGTGGTTGTGTTTAGAGTCTCCAGAGGGTGATAATGACTTACTGCGCTGTGACGAAGGTCGTCCCGAGCTGCCTTATGTCTGAACGTCGTTTCACAATGAAAAACAGTTTTGTTGCTATTGAATCTGTCAAATTTTTAAGTATTTGCCCTTGTTCTGGTGTTAACATAGAAGCTTTGAAACACTGATTTCATAAGAAATGCCCCATTTTATTTTTTTCACCACCCTGTCATATTCTTGAGTAGGAATATCATGTTCTGTTCCTGCACAGATCTGGTTCTTTCATGCTTATCTGGCAACCAGATGTAGGCTTTACACCGATTGATTGACATGTCTGTCACTCTCACATGACTTAAGATCGAGCTGCAATTGACCCTATAATGATAATAATAATAATAATAGTCAATGTGAGCCTTTAAAATGATCTTTTTAGTGTTAAAATAGGTAAAAGTTTTGTTATATCACCTTCAATTTGAATATTTTCAGGTGTGAAGGTGAAGATGAAGTCTTTCAGTTGTGGATGTAAGAAGGTGTTTGAGGACTTTTCAACATTTGTCTGACATTTTCTAGACTACCGATCAATGAATTGAGGAAATATTCAACAGATTCACTGACTGCAACCAGAGCTGTGGCTCTACTTTAACGGCTTTCTATCTCATTCTGTTCAGATTTGCTCGCTATACATTTTCCAGCCTCGCTGTCTTTTTTTGTGCATCCTTCTTGTGATGCACCGCCATCTCGCTCCCCGGACGAGCAGGTGGAGCCAGGTGAGTCTGTTCTTCCCCGATCGGACTTCTTTCTCCTGTCCTCCAGGCCTCCATCCCAACAGGATGGAGCGTAAGGAGAGGAGGGTCGAGACCGTGCTGTCGGTGGGTGATGTCTCTGTCGTCCGTCCTGCCGATCTTTATCCACCGTGACTTTGCTGACATTTTCTGGGATTCAGCTGGGAGATTTTGACGGCAACTTTGTGGACTAATTAGTCCGGTCTCACCGATTTGTTCTCTCCGCCTTTGTCTCCGTCTTGCTCTCAGCGGTCTATAATTCCCGAAACTAAGATCCCAAGTGGGCTCAAAACCCGAGATCTCGATCTGTGTCTTCATAGCAAACACACAGAGAGAAAGAGAGAGAAAGAGAGAGAGAGAGTGTTTGTAGTTGATTATTCTCTGGACGGGTGAAGCTGGGTGACATTAATATTTCACAGATAAAACAAACCACCCCCCCCCCCCTCCCAAAACCCCCTGGCTGATGATTTATCCACTGTGTAGAGGCCTCAGACTCCAAGTCAAACATCAGCTGCTGTTTGTGTCTGAGACTCCCTCCATACTGTGTGGCAGCACCCTCAAATTAAACACATGTGATTCTTTTATTCCAGATCTACAGTGTGGTTAGGTTCGACTCTTCTATTACCTACGCTGTGCTTTACATCTGTGTGTGAAGTCGGGTGTTTCTTTCAAGTGGAGGAAAGAAAATAATTGACCAGGTTCTTACAAGCCAGGCGATTGATTACCCTGGGTAAATGTCACTAGAATAGAATAGAATAGAATAGGTCTTTGTTCGTCCCACAGTGAGGACATTTCCAAGTTGAAAAACCAGGTGAGAAAAAGTTCCGATTTGACAAAATCTGCCTCTAAGTTTGCAATTCGTGTTTTGCTGGAACGCTGTTCCACCTTCCTCAGGTTACCATCAGCAGATCGTGCTACCAACCACCGCAGGATCTCTGTGTCTTTGTGGCTCCGCGTCTCTTCTTCTTAAAATATTAAGGGTAATGAGCAACAATCTCCAGAGTGTTCTGATTACATGCCGGATGAGTTGAGACAAACAAAGAGTGCTTTCACTCTCAGGTGAAACACTTGATTCACAGCCTTGAAGACAGGAAAAAAACAACTTGTTTTTACGCACACACACACACACACACACACACACACACACACACACACACACACACACACACACACACACACACAAGGTTAAGCATTTTCTTTATACAGACAAGATTTCATCTGTTTGTGCATTGAAAAGCATAGAATCGCACCATGTTCACTCCTCCACTGATGTACAGATCACCTACACACACACACACACACACACACACAGGCATGCACACACATACACACACAATGCTGTGCAGCCTTGTTGGCAGTGCTGCAGCCACAGTGTGTGTGTTTAATCTTTTCCCTGGCGCCACTTCCTAGCTGAGAGCATTCCTGGCACCCGGAGGCCCGGAGGGGGTCAAACCCGGGCCTGAAAGCAGTGTCACACTTCAGAGCTGGCACCTCATCTCGTTACCGACCCAAGCATCCCTCTTCTTCTTCTTCTTCTCCTTCTCCTTCCTCCTCTCCTCCTTCTTCTTCTTCTCCTCCTCCTTTTTGGCCCAGAGTGCCCCGCTTTCCCTCCTCCGTTCCTGAAGCGGAGGATCCCTGCGTGGAGAATGACCTCTTTGAGGGATGGTCTGGATCCTTTCAGGGCAGATTCTCCTCGCGCTCAGTTTCCCAGCGTTGCGTCTTACGTGTGGAGCTCGGCCGCGGCTCACGGCCAAGAATGTGAATTGGCAGAGGACGTAATTAAGGCGATGTCTGTCGTTATACGTGGGTTTAAGATAAAAAAAAAAAAAGAAGAAGAAGAAGAAGCTCAGAGCTGTGTGTTTCTCGTCTCGTATATCAAGTCACACGTCAATTTGCGAATCTGCAAAGCTGTGATGGATAATTCTCACTATCTTATAAGACAGTTTTAGTCCGAACAGGAACTCGACTAATCTCTCAAACAAGATTTCTGATTTATCGTTGGCTCGTAAAAAAAAATCTTCCATCTAAAGAGAAAAGAAAAGTGTTCGACAGAGCTTCTGACTGTGGGACGTAACACACACACACACACATATTATCCCTGTTTGTGTGAATTGGATAGTTTTGCAAGTCTTTGAAATGTTCCTCAGTGCATCATTACATCCATCAGTGTATTGATCATTGATCAAAGCGGCAGATTTCTCCTCTTATCGTGAGCTGTTCTGCCTTTGCGGCGACTGTCTGTGATGCTCTTTGTGTCTTCAAGTGATTTCTTGTGTGCACAGGTGTGTGTGTCAGTGTGTGTGTGTGTGTGTGTGTGTGTGTGTGTGTGAGTGTGTGTATTTGCAGTGGAATGTGAAGTGGAGGAGCGACCCGGTCTTTGATTTAGTTTCCTCTCACTTCCTCAGCTCCGGCTGCCGTATTATCACTGTGCTGGAAGTGCAGCACTGAGAGCAGGAGGATTAAAGCCGTGTCAAACATGCTTCTCTGTCTCACTTCCTCTATGACCCCCCTCCTCCTCCTCCTCCTCCTCCTCCTCTTCTTCTTCACCCTCTCCCTCCTCTCGGCTCTCCCCCTCCCCTGGCACTGTGTGTTTAAACTCGCCCGGTGCCAGAACAGGGATCTGCTAACTTTGGGCAGCGCTGTTTGTTTGTGTGAGCTCTGCTCGCAGGTTCTGCTCCCTGGCCGGAGTCCAGACCCCCCGAACAAAGCGTCCCATTGATCACTGTGGAGGGCGAGGCCGAGGCTTGTTTTCATGACACTTTTGATTTGATTAGGCCTGTTTTGTGTTTGCCCTTAAGGCCACAGAAACCTGAAAGGTCCGGCACGGAGACGGAGGGACGGAGCGATGGCGGCTTCGCTGCCCGACCACAACTTTATAGAAACGATGTGACGTGCGAAACAAAAACGCACATTGTTGTCAGTGAAGTGTGGCGCCACTCTGCCCAGTTACTTTCCAGTATGAGATAAGTTGTGCTTGTTTTCGACTTATTCCAGTCCAATAATATTACCTAACATAATTGGGGTCGTCTCTACAATATATTTCAACCGTTTACATAATTCATTGTTCATCTCAGAATAGCTCATTTAGAGAAGTTTTTACTATTTCCTAATAGACATGTGAGTACGTTTTATTGTTGTTAATGTGGTCGCTGACACTCCTTTACTTGTGTCTTCACCACTGCAGTGATACACACTCGACAACTGTAGGACAAATAAGATCACAAATAAGAAACAGATTACAGTCCGAGTTCATACATTTTATGACTTTATAGTCGAAATGACCAAAATAACCACACGTTGCCACCACTATGGATCAAACTTTAGTAGTAATGCATAAAAAGCGTAATATTTAGCCAACATGTTGCCGAGGATGTATCTATGTGCGCTGTATAGATACAGTAAAGTGTTTGAAAACGATAAAAGAGACGAGCATGTGATTTCTCACTGTGAGACGATACGTCTGAACTAGGCCTCAAAACTCAAGAGATGAGCTTGAAACAAACTGGAAACTCGAAGCACATTTGAGGATGTGTTGTGTTGCCAGTTCGACTGGACTCCTTGTCTCCGGGCAGAGCAGAATGATGCAGGTCCACTGTCTTTTTAAAGACTTCCTCCTGTTGTCTCCGTCTCTCCTCTCTCTGCGAGCGACTCAGATCCATAGGTTTTCTTGTGCTTGTTAGCAGCACTCAGGACTCCCCTTTGTGTTGCCTGCGATTGGAAGGTTTTCATTATAATTTTACCCCTCAGCGAGCAGCGCTCTGACCGCTCCGACTCTGTGGACTCTCAGCTGAAAAGCAGAAAAGAAAAACAAGCTCAACAAAAAGACAGATGTCAATGTAAATGGGCCACATTGGCCAAAGTATGAGTCTAACTATGCAGGGCAACATAATGAAACTGAATCATTGAGGGTTTTATCCACCAACATCTACCCTGAAAACCCTCCCGGGGCATAAGAAAAAGGCCTCGCATGGGAATTAATGCATTGTACAGTGGAGACTGGAGTGTATAATAGCGGACAAAACACTACATGTCTGCAGTCAAAGCCAAAAGAATCGAATGTATGTCTGATAAAACATTAACAGGATCGAAAAGCAAGATAAAAGACAAGAGATTCGCCGAGCTGAGAAATGCTGTAAGAGCTGAATTTGAGCCTTAAAGCTGCCAGTATGGCATGTATAATGTAGCAGGATCTCAGCTTCCGGACAAAGAAAAGAAAGAGTCGCTTGTGAATACAGGCGTGAAATCGCTGATTAGAAACTTGGAAGGTATTGAAAGAAAACATACCCTTGTTCTTGTCTTAGTCTTGGCATACGTCTGCTATCTGTTCTGGCACATGATGAAAAAAGAGAAACAAAACACACACACACACACACACACACACACACACACACACACACACACACACACACACACACACACAATCGCTGAGCCAAGAATACAAGCAGAAAGAAAGCGTTGATACCCATCGTGTCAGATTTTTATACACAACAGGTGCCGTCATTATGGGCTGTTTTCTTTCTGTTTTGTTTTTTTGGGGTGTTTTTTTTTGGGGGGTGGGGGGGGGCAGGATTCACACTTAAACACTGTGTTTGCAACTCTGTCTGCAAATACCTGAGCTCGGAGAAACAGGGGAGCAGCTGTCGCTCAGATCCTCCACCCTGCTGCACCCGCATCTGTGCAGCCATCGCTGGAGCAGCTGCTGCGTCCGCTCGAGCCTTCAGTCAGTCGGTGACTGAGCTTTTTTTTGAGCTTTTTTTGAGCTTTTTTTTCTCAGATAAAACGAATGGAAACATCCTGTCAAACCCTCATCAAAAAAAGACCAAAACTAAGCAGGCATTAGATCCGCTGACAAGTGTGAACTCCATGTTTCCTCAGAGCCTCTCCTCAGAGATCCACTGCCATCTATGAACTGTTGTTTTTTATGTGTTATGATAGTTATGATATCACACCCAAATACATCAGTCTGCACCTCGTTTGGCAAAATCACAACCATCCAATCAGCTGCACTAGTTATGTGCGGGTAATCCACAATAAATGGAGAAAACAGCTTTTCTAACCCTAACCCTAACCCTCTCCTGATCTATTAAACATATGTGTGAGGAACAGTTGTGTTCATGGTAAATGGACTGGTCCTTATAGAGTGGTTTTCTAGTCTTTGTGACCATCCAAAGTGCTTCACAAGTCACATTCCCTCATTCATATGCACTCCCAGCTCAGAGGTTCCAGTATCTCATTCCTGATACTTCCAGATGTAGGCCGCCCTGGGCTGGGATCGAACCAGTGGCCTCCTAAACCAGTGGTCCCCAATCTTTTTCATTCCAGGGACTAGTTGCATGAATGAAAATGGAGCAGAGGTAATTCAGTTCGCACTGTAATCAGAATACAGCGATAATACCTAATGTGAGGTGAATTACAATAGTCTATGGGCCACCTTCTAACTTTGTCAGGGACTTTCTCCTGTAATCACACAGATTTCCTCAGCAGATTGAGTTTGACCAGTGTTTTCCAGGGAGCTCCTCTGGATGAAAGCACGGCTGGCCTGTGGGCTAATGGAGCCCATGTGACGGAGGTGCTAAGTCATATGTCCGTCAAATCAGTTTAGTCAGCTGTCGGGTCAGAATCGACGTAAGAATACATTTTAGGAGTTAACTTTGTTATGGCTGAGCAGAGGTCTGAGCTCACAGGAACAAGAGACAAAAGGGTCGGAAAAACAAAAACATGCACGCAGGCCGTGTCTGTCCTGTCACTGGAAGCAGTGTTCTGCTATGGACCAGAGTCGGACGATTACGACACAACCTCCTAAACAGATTTGGCATCGTCCTAACTCGATTAGGGTCCTAATAATGAAAAGGATTAATGACATATGGAGTTGGTGTCCAGAATGAGATGGAGACAAATCACTGATGTGTAAGATGATGTCTTTGAATGGCTGCAAATGTGGGAATGTGGATAATTTTAAGCAGGTCTTTAAGCAGGTGAGTGAAGCTGCAAACATATGCTTGTCTGAACTAATTGGAAACTGCCTGAAGATCCTGAAAAGCAGCTGTTATGTTGCAAAAAACAAACAAACAAACAAAAACATGCTCATGCTACCTTCCTATATTTCCATATCATGAACCATATAATGATGTGGCTGGTATGCAATGTACTGTGTTTACGTCATTCAGCATTAATCCTCCTGATAATTTATATGTTATATGACAATAATCTGAATAGTCTGTGAACAACTCACATCAACAGATTTCTTCTGCGTGGATTTATGGTTGCATATTGTGAATGTGATTTGCTGCTTTACTGCTTTACATAGAAAATGCATATCTCACCTCATCTCATTTTGCCTTATCTTGTCTTATCTCATCTCATCTTATCTCAACTCCTCTTATCTTATCTCATCTTATATCATCTCATCTTAACCTTGTCTCATCTCAGTTTACCTCTTATCTCATCTTGTCTTGTCTTATCTCATCTCATCTCATCTCATCTCATTTTGCCTTTTTATCTTATCTCATCTTATCTCATCTTATCTTGTCTTGTTATATCCTATCTCATCTCACCTCAATTTCTTTGTCTTATCTCATCTCACCTCATCTCATTTCATCTCATCTCATCCTAGACTCATCTCATTTTGCCTTCTCATCTTATCTTATTATCTTATTTAGAAGAGGGCCAATAACTGGATTCCTCGAGTCTAACTTCTCCCTCGTCCTCTCTTTTTCCAGATGGCGTCCACTCAGTGTCGGCCCAGTGCCTCCTCCAGGTCACCATCATCACAGACGAGATGCTCTCCAACAGCATCACGCTCAGACTGGCCAACACTTCCCAGGAGCACTTCCTGTCCCTCCTGCTCGCCCAGTTCCTGGACGGCGTGGCCCGCGTCCTCTCCGCCGCCCCCGAGGACGTCGTCATCTTCAACATCCAGGACGACACGGACGTCAGCGCCCGCATCCTCAACGTCAGCCTGTCCGTGGCCGTGGGCGAGGCCCAGCAGCGCCTCGGAGGCCCCGGTCCGGGCGGAGACCGAGCGGGCCGAGGCCTGGAGGGCGGAGGCGGAGGCGAGTTCTTCGGCTCGGAGGAGCTCCAGGAGCGTCTCTACCTGAACCGCAGCCTCCTGGCTCAGATCTCGTCCCAGGAGGTCCTGCCCTTCGACGACAACATCTGCCTGCGCGAGCCCTGCGAGAACTACATGAAGTGCGTGTCGGTGCTCAAGTTCGACAGCCTGGCGCCTTTCGTGGCGTCCGACACCATCCTGTTCCGGCCCATCCACCCCATCGCCGGGCTGCGCTGCCGCTGCCCCGCAGGCTTCACCGGGGATTACTGCGAGACCGAGATCGACCTCTGCTACTCCAAACCCTGCGGGCCGCACGGCGTGTGTCGCAGCCGGGAGGGAGGCTTCACCTGCGAGTGCTTCGAGGACTACACAGGTGAGGCCGCAACTTCCTTCACCGCTGAAGCAGAGCTGTGTGGCGCTTCATTAACCGAGCGACCTCTAGTTAATTACAGAAGTGCATGTTAATTCTGTCCAGTTTCTCACGGGCCTTTCTATGAGGTTTACAGTAATAGTAGTGAATAAGAGGACAGCAGTGCCTTTCTGTTTAACTTAATGAATAGAAACAAATGAATTTCACGCCGAATTATTCCCACAATGAGAGAAATCCAGCAGCCAGGAAGTAATTGGAGTGATGACTTTTGGGTTAAAAGTTGAGATGCTTGACTGTTAGAGTTAGAAGTAGAGACACATTAGAAGCCGTCACACAGATGGGACGGGGGGTGAAACTTGGGCAATGTATGAAAATGTAAAGGATAAGAATATAATGGTAGATTGGAAGAACACACACATGGGACTGGGCATATTTTAACATATTTTAAGGCTCGTCTGAACAAGAGGAAAACCACTGTTACAGTACAGAATAGCTGAGTAACACGAGTAGGGGGTAGGTAGTTCCCCATACTATTACACATGAGGTAACATTTGCATTTATCATTTATTACTTAGTTTATTAGCAATTCGGCTCTCACGTCCAGCAACAATTAACAGGATATAGCACAATAGCACATAGAATTAGCATTTCTGTTGCATCTAGAGATTGTTACTTGTTTGGCTTTAATGTTTCCTGTAAACGGCTTTTATCAAAATGCAGCTTCAAATTCGATCTATAAAGACATTTTACAAATATGCCAAACACCCAGTGGTGAACCAAATATGCTTCCTAATCAATTGATTCATCTATTAATAATTCATTTAAACAAACAAGATACTAGACGATCCATCCACAACATTTACTCTGTGAAATCGGAGCATCGCGTCCCTCCCAGGAGAGTTCCCCTCTGAATAATTTTGTCGTCAGATGTTTCTCCACTCAAAGGTAAAAGGTCAGGATCTCCACAGAGCCATATACGCCTCATCTTCACAGTATTAATCCCACCCCACCCCCACCTCCTCCCTCACAAAGATCCCCCCCCGGGGGGCTTTAATGTCTGCATCTGTCTCCCTTGCATCCCTGATTGGACCTGCGTCCCTATACTGGCCGACCGTCCCGAACGCTGTGCAGACAAAGGAGTCTGAGTGATGAGTTATTGATCGGAGCGTCCTCAGTCAAACTGAGCCTTTACATAAAATCCGACATTCACAGATTTACAGGCATCGCAGCCTGTCTCCTGTGTGTCTCTCTTCCTGCTTAACTTACTAGATTGTGCCGAAGGCGTCTTCTTCTTCTTCGTCTGGCCAGATTTGCTTGTGCTTCATTTTGCAGCATTTTTTTTGTATTTTGGTGAGGATCCACGTCTATTTATGTGTCCCGCTGCCTTTGGGTAACGAGTTTATACCTGTCGCCTACACTCTCAACTTCATCCCGAGCTGTGGGAGTGAAGAGCGTTTTCAGAACCAACATCCAAAGTACGGGAAGTGAGATGATATAACCAAACCTGTGTCCCCCCCACCCCCACATCCCATCCTCCTCCTCCTCCCCACTGGTTTCTATTTAAAGGCCAGGGATTCGCAGGGAAATGTTTACCCGGTGTCGGACTTTGTGCAGGGAAGAAAGCAGCTGCAGTTTTTCTGTCCAAAGTGGTGTCACCGAGTGGTGTAAGAGAAGGAAAAGATTAATAATGGATGGCTACAGATGGAGAGTGTCCCCTGGCTGCAAAATGCCCCGTGGTAAGAAAACACCTAAGACGGTGAAACAAGCGTACCAGAGAGGAGGCAGAGGGAGGACAGGGGAGGCTCCGACTTTCTTTTAGCTGTAATTAAAAGCTAAATTATTACCGTTGCAAGCAGAATCGCAAGAATTGTTATTCAGCTTCTGCTCCAGAAATTATTCACATCCTCAAAGGGTTAAACGGCGTCTTGCTCTCGCTGGTTTTATGGTTAAAGAAAAAAAGGGAGAAACTACTGAAAGAGTTGAAAGAGGAGTGCGGAATGAAAATGCTAATTTATACAGTATGAATATTAGGGAAGTTACCCCCATCTTTTTGTCGAGAGGTTAAGTGGGTCAAACCCTGACTTTTTAATGGGATTTCCAATTTCGTCGCGTCTTTGAAGCAGCAGCGTTAAGTGCGTTAACTCGAGTTCTACACAAAACCAGAAAAGACTCTATTGGTCCCAGAGGGGACGCGGGGTATTTTCATAGTTACCCCAACGTACAGTGATTATCCATACAGATGCAGAATTAGAGTGAAATAAGGAAATGATGAAAATACGCAGCATATGTCCACTTTTAAAACATATACGACTGAGAAGTACAAACAAAATCACTGTTGTATCTGGAGTCCGTGTGATGTGGTTTTTCTTATCTGTTAGATAATTAGCTAATATATCCTGATGCCCTGTCACCGCCAGCTGCAGCATTAAAGCTACAATAACGCATAATCTCTCTCTCTCTCTCTCTATAGTGCAGGATTTTATAGAACAAGGACTTAACTTGCTCTTAAAGCGTGTGTCTCCATATTGAATGTAATGGAGGGTTTCAGTGAGTATGAGACTTTTGTGTCTGTTGAACTTGTAACACCTCATATGGAGGATGTTTCTGAGCAGAAAGCTGCTCTAACGTAGTTTATTCTACAGGGTTATGGCACTTTTTATCTATTCCACAGTTGCATCTTCAACCCTGGAACATGCATAACTGTAAACAGATAGTGACTGGACCAGTCTGTGGAGAGAGCAGATGAGTAGTAGTAAAATACTGCATCTGAGTAGCTGCAGAACAGTGGACGACTTCTCTCGCGTTTTTAGCGATTTGCCTGAAAAATTTTGGGAAATTTGTCTCGACCCAGGCCTTCACCAGCAGACAGAGTCTGAGCAAGAAGCTTATCAGTCTGATGAAAACGAACGGGTGCCTCTTATCTAAATATTTCACGTTGCTTCATATTTCATATTCATGCCTAATGTATAAAGACGTATTTGTGATTGCGACCGCTTTGCTATGCTGTCAGTCACTGGTTAAAGGCTTATTCTGGCAAATGCATTTATCAACTCCTTAAAAAAAAGCTTAAACGTCCACGTCTTCTTATGCCAGATCGAGAAAGTGTTGCAGAAACGATCTTGTGATGTGCAGATGTTCAGCAGCTGCTGCACCACAGCCACTTCACCCCCCCCCCCTCCCCTCGTTTCCAAATGGAGCTGAGAAACGATTACTGGCGGGCTGGAAACTGGAGAGTCGTCCGTATTCCCACTGTCATCTTGACACGGCTTCCATTTCTCCATCCCGGGGTTTGTTTTCAGCTGCTTTTGCGCAGCTGCGAGCCGCGTGTCGCTGTGCGGAGCGTGTGTGTGGGCTCGGGATCCGGGGTCGAGAGGCTCTCGGAGCCGTGGGCGTCGGAGCCGGAGCTGCAGGTGCTTTTAGCGGGAATCTGCAGAGACGGAGAAGTGAGCGAGCGAGTGGGCGAGGTGGGCGTATTTTCAACGCACAAGATGCATTAGGGGAGTTTGTACCTGCGTGGCGTCAGTGTTAGATCCAGATTCATCAAACAGGCGATGATCGGGCTGTTTTTTTTTTTTATTGTGGTTTGTTTGTTTTTGTTTTGTTTCACAGAGAAAACAGAAATGAAAACATACAGTAAAACGCAATCACATCCTCCTCAATTCACAGCCCAAATCTGCATCGTATTACTCACCTTTCCTTTCAGATTTCAACAGGTTCAGCAAATGTTATGTCAGAGTCCTGAAATGACAATTAGATATACAAAGCAACAACCAAAACTGTCTAAATACAGTTTAAGGTTAAGATCTGTTTAATTACTTGTGTCATTAGATTTGATCTCTCAGATTTACATAGATTCAAGTGTTTATTTCTCCATTGCATCATGCAGGGATTTGTGGTTTCATCATTTTTAAGTCCCATCATGAGAAGGACTCTCAGTAAGTGACTACATTCACTATCTGTAAGACTCTCTCCTCGTAATACCTGGACTATGTACAGACCTGGGTCACAACGTTGATCGGTACCAAGAAATCTGTGTGTTTCTATTTGCACAAAATCTTTGGGCAGCCTCAAAATATATACGAGTGAAGTCACCCACCATCCCACAATTTCTCCAACATAATCAGATGTGTTACTATTATTTTTAGGTGATACACGGGGTGTTAAAATAACACGTCCTTACCTCCCAGCCAAATGCCGTCCGCGTCGGACTGGTAGCTAGTCGGACGGATCGGGCAGCTTGTGTTTGATCTATTACTGTATGTCATAAACCTCCCCCCAGACGACACTTTCGCACATTTTTTTTCTCTCAACACGTGCTGTATATGCTCTGAAAAGGCAACAAAGAACAAGGCAAAGAAGGCAAACTGTGTGTGTGTGTGTGTGTGTGTGTGTGTGTGTGTGTGTGTGTGTGTGTGTGTGTGTGTGTGTGTGTGTGTGTGAGAGAGAGCGATAGAGAAAGAGTACCAAACTGTGCTCTCTGTGTGATTTGGGTGGGTACCTAAGTGCCAAATAGCTGCGATTATGTGTGTAAGGAAGTTGGATGGACAATCTGTGGTGTGTTTTAGTGTGTGTGTGTGTGTGTGTGTGTGTGTGTGTGTGTGTGTGTCTAACTGTTGGACCGTAGGCGTTGCCAGATGGTAGCAGCAAAGAAAATGGAAAAGAAACATGGCAGCCATCGCTCTCGCTGTTCTTAAAAGCTCGGAGCGAATAATTTTTCCAGGCCTGAGTCAACGTGCAGACGTGGAACAACAACAGGTTGTTTTTCACAAACACACGCGTGTTGACTGTCTGTCTGTCTGTCTGTCTGTCTGTCTGTCTGTCTGAAAATGATTGAATTGTGCATGTTTCTGTGACCTCTCGTCTCTCTGTGAGGAGAAACGGTGTCTGTTTGCATACAAACCCAGGGGTTCCCACGCATCCTGGAAAACCTGGAAAACCATTGACCAATTTCCCAGTCGAGGAAAACTTATGGAAAATGAGAGAAAAGGTTAAATGGCCTGGGAAATCCTCAAGCGATCATGGAAAATTATTTATCCTTGTTATACTCTTGGGTTGGATGGACCAGTTCTGCCACAGTCTGTCCAAAATGTCCCTGGAAAAGTCCTGGAAAATAATTTCTGGTTCGTAGTGAACATCTGTGTTCCACAGGTGTCGATCAGGACTCAACAAGTCAAAAATACAACCTGCGTAAACGACAACACAGATCTTAGCCAACAGACTTCTTACTACAGTCGAAAGAAGCACCTAGATCTAGATCGTCTAGATCTAAGAACATATTTACATGTTTTACATATAACAGCTCGTCTGTCCTGTTTTGCGTGCTACAACACGATTATGTTTGCAGTCGATCAATCTGTTGGTAGTCGATTAATCTATTAGTCGTTTGGGTCAGAAAATGATGCAAAAAGTGTGAAAACTGTTCCACAAAATCCAAGATTAAGTCTTCAAATGACTTGTAATGGTCAATATTTAAAGGTTTCTGTCATCAAGGACTAAATAAACCAGAAAATACTCTAATTTGTTTAAGCTAAGATCAAAGACTATTAACTCAGTGTCTTGAAATTCTTCTTTCTTAATGCTCAAATCATTTAATCGATTATCAATACAGTTGTCGATAATGTAGCTCTAGATTCGTCCAGACGACCTGTGATGTGAAGAGAGGATCTGGTCACAGATACGACATGAGGTCGTGTATCCGTCCTGCTATTGATCGCCCGGTCTCATTAGTCCTCACACACAGCTCCTACTCCTGGAGTCCCTGAGCACTTTGTATCTGCTCGGTGACTCTGTGTGTATGTGTGTGTGTGTGTGTGTGTGTGTGTGTGTGTGTGTGTGTATGGGGGGGAGGATCCACCCACTCCATGATGTTCATGTGTTGCCCAGCAGCCCACATACACCTGTTAACTCTGAGATCTCTGAGGGAAACGGAGCAGTCTGCACACAGGGGTGCTGCACAGTTAACACAACATCTTCGAGCCGGGCTCTGCTTTCATTTTCTGAAGAAAAAACAACACTGCACAAACGATTAATTTGTAGTCCAAGTTGTTCGGTCTCTGAGATGTGAAAAAGGCTGAGATATCATCCTTAATAGGTTGTTTTGTCAGTGACGTTCAGCCGGCTCAGGAAACCAGAACGTATTCATATTTAAGGAGACGATGAGGAGAATTTTTCTTCCTTATTTCTTACGAACATGCAAAAACAGTTAATGTTAAGGTAAACGCTTCTTTGATTGATTGATTGTGAAAATAAGTGATTATTCAGTCAGTTAGTTTATCAGTTAGAGCTGCTAAAAAACAAACATTTAATTACTGCTTTTGATTATGTTGGTGCTTTTACTTTGAAAATCACTTGTGGAATTGTTGTTTCTCCTCTGAGTGTGAAGTGACCCGGAGGAGCGATTTGAACACTTTCAGCGAATCGTACTGGACCTTTATTACCTCCTGTTATTTATTTATTTATTTAGATTTCATTTTGGAGAAAAGCAGACATGTTTGCAGAGGAGTTAACATCGTCGTTTATATCCGACAGTTTGATCGCCGGCTTTACCTTTGGTTTCCCTTTGATCACAATAATGAGCAGAGTTTCTTATCTACGCTGCTTGTTTACATACAGTGATGTTGAAAGGTCGTACGGTTGTTTTAGCTGCGCTTTAACCACCGGCTTCATTAATTCCTCTCTAGCTTTACAGACTACATATTGCAAAGTTGATTTCTGAACTAAATGGCTTTTACCTGCAAAGGTCATTTCTGATCTGTCCATCATCTTTTTAGGGGAACGTCCTGGTTTATTATACCAGTCCTCCTCTCTTCTCTGCTCTAGATTTACATAGTGTTTTATTTGTTTTTTCTCATGTTTTACATTCTCTGCTCAGGTGACAGAGAAACAGGACGTAAATGTGAATATGTTTTTCTACCATATCCGGTTGTATTTTATATCATATCGTCATTATAATATTTCTCAGACAAAATATCTGATTGTAGCCAAAGACCCCAAAGACGCGGCTCCGTTCACACACGCTCATCCATGTGTGAACGGAGATTTATGAACTCAGAAATGAGTCTGAAAGCGCAAAGAGCCGGAGCGTCTCCTCCTCCTCCTCCTCCTCCTCCTCCTCCTCCTCCTGTCTAAATAAAAGCTGCATCCCGGGTTTGGATTTAATGATTCATGCTGGCAGCAAACACGCGGCGTGGGATGGACTTACAGAGGGGCGTAAATAGAGCAGGAGGAGACGTGTTTGAATTATTGATCGGTATTTTCTGTAGATATTGAGCCTGCGAGGCCGTCCCCGCCCCGCTGTGGCCATCACCTGGCAACACCTGGCAACACCGAGGCGCAGACGTCCCGCCGGGGGACGAGCTCCGACTCCCACAAACAGAGAAACAAACGGAGAGATCCTTAAAAACCTGCCAGTCTCAGACACTGTTTTAATTCTCTCTGTGAGGATCTTACGGTCTGGTCTACTTGTGTCATCTAATGTGTGTGAACGGTTGGAAATGCTTGGTTGAGAGCACGTGGGACGGCCTCTGCCTCCAGTCTGTGAATGGTAGTGAATGGATGAATGCCTAGAGCAGCGTTACGTAAGAACCAGTCCATTTACCGTTTACCTTAATACCAATCGGCTGTCTCGCTTTTCTTCCTAAACAGGACCAAGAAACTTTGTCATTTTGAGATATCCAGACTCTTATGTTCGAGCCACAACCAGATATTGCTTTTCATCAAATTGCTAGGGGGTTGCGTTTGTTCATTTCTACTTGACCGTAGGCAGATATATGCAGATTTTCTGAGCGGATGTGGGGGCTGTTCAGTGTTTATGACACACTCTGTCACAGTTCAGAGTCATCCGTTTTCTTTAGTTGCCATTTCTTTTACTTTAAACCTCTTTCGAGAGTGTGAATCAGTCTTTTGGACGTACTGCCCATCTTTGGCTTGGACCAAGGTTGCTTCTATGCACAGAGCCAACATAGGAGGGATTATTCATTCTAGGTCACCCTTAAGGAGGCCTAATACTTGTAGATATGGTCAAAGATGTACAGAAACATCATCATCTCCTCAATTATGAATTTTTCAATATGAAAACAGCTAAGTCTGTTACCAATACTGTATTATTATTACCAGATACAGTCACTATATTAACTCTAGAGTAAAGATTGGATCATAAAATAGCTTAAAAACCAGCATCTGGAGCATTTCTGAGGCCTTTTTTCAACCATGTGATAAAAACTATACCCGTTCCAGGTCCCATTTCCAGAAACACTAAAAGTTTTTAGTTTTTTTTCTTAGTCGACATCAAGATGCTGAATAAATAATGTGTCAGGCTGCAGTGTGACAAAAAGGTTTCTTCTTTTTTATTTCGTTCTTGAGCCGCCTGGAGAGCACTGGATGTTTGTGAGGCGTGCGGGACAGAGCGGAGCTCCAATATGCAGAAAAACTTCCAAAGCTCTCCGAGAGAAAGATTCATTTTGTTCCTGCACGTCAGTACATCATTACAAAGCTCTGCTAGACAATAAAATACCCATGCATTATTAATTTCTCCTCCGGTTAAAGGCCGAGGGGAGTTTGTGGTTCAGTCCGGTCAATCTTTAACTCGAGGTTTTGTCTTCTGCGGAGGGTCAACAGTTCATTGGAGCAACTTCCTCCGTGTGAACTGGAGCGGAGGAGATGAGCCGCGCTGGCCCGAAGATTTCACAGCTTTGAAGTTTTCTTATTTTATGCAGGTTTTTATTTAATTATGGAGCATTAATTAATAAACCTCCTCCCTGATGTTACGTTGCCTTGGCACATGCCACGGCTGAAAGTTTAATCGCCGCCTCGGACTGAGGCGTCTCTGTCTCGGCTGTCTCTGAAGATCGAAATGAAAAACAGGACTAAATGTCCAGATGTTGGAATGATTATCTTCAACTTCAGCAGAGTGTCCACCTGGTCCTCGATAGAGTTACACTCCCTGTCAGCTTGTGCCTCCTCAGGGCACAGACCCACATTCTTACCTTACCATCTGAATGCCTCTTTCTTTCTGTCTTTCTTCCTCACAAAGGAAGCGTTTATATTTACGACTCATTTAGCTCTAAAAAATGAATGAAGTCGCTGCATTTAAGACATCCTCTCCAAGAAATTTTGAGGTTCCTAACAACTGTCACTTTGCATCACCAGAGAACAAAAGATAAAGACTCTATTCAGCCGATCTACGTCCTCTTTAAAAAAAACAGATATTGAACTGATTGAACAGATGAAAAAGCATCATCGGCCAAAGATTCAGAAGGTTTTGAGCAGCCTGGTGTCATAGCAGCAGCTGATGAAGATGTGTGTGTGTGTGTGTGTGTGTGTGTGTGTGTGTGTGTGTGTGTGTGTGCTACAGCAACAGATTTGTCACACACTCTGCTGACTGAGACACTCTGACACAAATACCAGCTCATGCACATGGGAGAGAGGAGGAGGAGGAGGAGGAGGAGGAGGAGGAGGAGGAGGAGGAGGGTGAAGGACATGGTCTGGTGGTCCGGGCATGTCTGGAACACTGCTGCGCCGCTCTTCATCCTCACAGTGATTTCTCTGTTTCGCTTCGTGACCTGCAGCCGTGCTCGTCCGCTTGTTGTTGTTGTTGTTGTCGTTCCAGTTTGTGAATAAAAGTAAAAATAAGTTTTTTGTTTCGGAAAAATCAGTCAAGCAGGTGCTCGGACATGTGATATGGACAAATATATATGGAGGGAAAGTCAAGAAGGGAAAAGTGATTGTGACATCATCAGATTAATTTGCTGTTTTTGAGGTGTGTGTGTGTGTGTTGGCAACAGGAAATTGTCTGCAATTCAGTATTGGAGACAAATGTCTTTGAACTAGGGACGCACGTAATTTGTTCTGGGAAGTAAATCTGAACATTAAAGTTGTTTTCTTTTCTGACGTTTTCTGCAAAAATGTCATTTTTGCAGAAAACGTCAGAATGACATTTCGCCGATAACTGCTCAGCAAACACTGCAATGATTTTGCTCATTTTCAGTCCTTTTTCTCTGAGCTGCTGACGTTGACATCAAACATGAACATAGCGTCTTGTGCCTTTTATACTGTTTCAGAAAGAGAAAACGTGAATATAGATATCCAGATAAAGCTGGTGAAAGAGCACAGATTTCAGGACTAATCCAATCTCTGGAGGTGTCACCATCAAAGCAAAGAGACGTGAGGAGAATATGAGGATGCTAACGATGCTGCGGCTAACGCTAACGCTAACACTCAAATCATCTATCCTGTCCAGTAATGAGGCATTTGGAGGTCTGAGTTTTTGTTCTATAAAACCTTTTTTTTCAGTGCTTTTGTTGTGATTGTAACACTAGTGATTTCTATTCAGATAATTTAGATTAAGAGCTGTAATGATTCTTCTTTATGCTATACATCTGTGTATTTGCTTATATATGAACTTTCTCAGTTATGAGAAACAGGAAGTTACCCGAGGTCATAAATGACTTGTTCTGTCGATTCGATCTGATTTTGAGTCTAATCAACAGCTGTTTCACTTTTAGAAACAGCTGTTGTGTTTTACTCTGAAAGAGAAACAACCAGAAAGGAAACATCAGTCGAGTCATAAAAGAGTTAATTTACATAAAACAGACAGACAAAGCTGTAACACCTCTGTTTGTTACTAAACTTGAGCAGATAAATCACCTAGATGAGTCACTGACAGGTCAGTCTGATCACTGACTCCTGAGGTGATTTTGGGCCATTAGTCTAACATTTTTAACAGTTTTTTTTACTGTTTAATAGCTAATTTTAATGTAAAATAAAGCATCTGACATATGACTCGTACCTGAACTTCTCGACTGTCAGTCAGTCAGACCTCGGTGGGTAGAGAAGGTAAAGAGGAATCATATTTTAATAAAGCATCTTTTGGTATTATAATTTATTGAAAAGTGAAGCCTGTTTAGGTGAGAAAAGGCAGAAAGGCAACATAAACGTCTCTCTCTCTCTCTCTCTCTCTCTCTCTCTCTCTCTCAGAGAGTCTGAATGCGTAATGGTTTCCATCTCTCACCTCTGCGTCTCACCTCGGTTTGTCCCACTCGATTTAAATGCGGCACAAACCGCATCGATTTCCCCAGAGGAACGACAGAGTCATGCGGGGTTTGGAGCGGGAGGAGCAGCCGGTAGATGGAAAATGCATTTTCCGGGCCCATTTCATCGTTTAGCGGGCGCTTTTATCCAGGAGGAGGAATCAGGGCAGTGGCCGAGTTAGGAGAGGGGAGAGAGATGCTCCTGGAAAGTTTGGTCCTGGGGAGCAGACGAGAAAAGTCTAGATGGTACGGTTCTACGAAAAAACACTCATTTCATTACTGTAATATTCTCACACCTGATAACAGGATTGTGAAAGGGCTTCTTGAAATAGGATCTGATGCATTTCCCATCAAATCAGTGTTCCATGTTAGCTTCTATGCTAGCACCAGAGATGCTAAATCAACCATAATAGGTCCTCTTCAATCTAAATAAAGTCCTATTAAGATTAAGCCTTTATCAGAACAACCCATACAGAGGCTTCCAGAAATAAGAAATTAAATAATTATTCCCTTAATCGTCTCACAATGACATATAAACGCCGTATTCTCAGTAAAACCTCCTGGTAGGAATTTCTGCTGCCTGTGCCACTTCATGGATAAACGTTCCTTTCAATCATTGTCGTTTTTCCTTTCAAAGAGGAAATATTGGAGACTGGGAGGAGGGAAAGAGAAACGCTGCTCTGTATTCTGGTGGATGTTCAGTGTGGGGTGACATCAGATGTTTCTCGACGTGTCTGCATGTTTGTTTCAGGTGGTTCTTCCTCCTCCACATAACAGAGAGTCTCCATGTCCTCATCTCTCTCTCTCTCTCTCTCTCTCTCTCTCTCTCTCTCTCTCTCTCTCTCTCTCTCTCTCTGAGCAGGTGAGAGGTGCGAGCTGTCCTCGCGCTCCGGACGCTGCGCTCCCAACGTGTGCAGGAACGGCGGCACCTGCGTCAACCTGCTGGTCGGGGGCTTCAAGTGCGAGTGTCCGTCGGGCGCCTACGAGAAGCCGTACTGCGAGATGACGACGCGTAACTTCCCGCCGCACTCCTTCCTGACCTTCAGGGGCCTGAGGCAGCGCTTTCACTTCACCCTCTCCCTCACGTAAGCGCCTCCATCCACAGCTCATCTAGATCTAGTGCGTGTGGCCTCTCGGTAATCTGTGATTCATCTGGAGCCGCCTCCGCTCCCTCACACCTCTCCTCCTCCCCCCTCCTCCCCCCTCCCCCCTCCTCCCTCCTCCTCTCTCCTCCCCCCTCCCTCCTCCTCTCTCCTCCCTCCCCCACCAGCCCTATCTCACACATTTATGTAACTGTGGGAGTGTTTAATGGCAATAATGGACTCAATGAAGAGCAGCTATTATCTATAGAGCCACTTCTGGGAGTTCATTTGTTGTAAATGAAATATATATATATACACTCACACACTCACACACACACACACTCACACACACACTCTCTCACACATACACACATATACATACATACTGTACAGGGGAACCTTGAGATATGAAATTCATACCCCCCCTCATCAAAAGCAATTTTTATTCATATAATATTAAAATGTGTAAAAAGGGCCATGAGGACTATTGTCACTTTCGATTTCATTTTTGTATTTTTTATATTTTTTCCTTTAATGGGGTGGAAATTTCTGCTAAGCCAAATTCGTATTCTGGAGTTTTTGTATAATAAGGTGTTTGTAAGTCGAGGTTCCACTTTGTGTATATATGGAAAAAAAGATAGATAGATAGATAGATAGATAGATAGATAGATAGATAGATAGATAGATAGATAGATAGACAGACAGACAGACAGACAGACAGACAGACAGACAGACAGACAGACAGACAGACAGACAGATAGATAGATAGATAGATAGATAGATAGATAGATAGATAGATAGATAGATAGATCCATAGATAGATAGATAGATTGATAGAGACAGATAGATAGATAGATAGATAGATAGATAGATAGATACATACATACACACATACATACATACATACATACATACATACATACATACATACATACATACATACATACATACATACATACATACATAGAAAGGTAGTTAGATAGACAGGCAGACAGACAGGCAGACAGACAGGCAGACAGATAGATAGATAGATAGATAGATAGATAGATAGATAGATGGATAGATAGATAGATAGATAGATAGATAGATAGATAGATAGATAGATAGATAGATAGATAGATAGATAGATAGATAGATAGAGAGATAGATAGATAGATAGATAGATAGATAGATAGATAGATAGATAGATAGATAGATAGATAGATAGACAGATAGATTGATAGATAGATAGATAGATAGATAGATAGATAGATAGATAGATAGATAGATAGATAGATAGATAGATAGATAGATAGATAGATAGATAGATAGATAGATAGATAGATAGATAGATAGATAGGGTAGAGCTGCACCGACCCCCCTGGAGGCGCGCACCAGTCATGCTGCGTTCAGGTGTCAGACCTGAGCTGAAGGTGAACAAAAGGCCTCCTGACTTTTTTCCTTTTTTTCTTTTTCCTTTTGAAGGAGGTGGTTAAGTTTTTTTGCATAACCTGGGGATGCTAATCCCGGAGCAGCAGTGAGTCTGATCTGATTACAGCCCGTGGAGTCTGTGGTCGGTCAGTCTGAGCCGTTAGTCAGCGTCCGTCCTACTTCAGCTCTGAGTCGTCGTCATGTGACCGGGACGCAGCGTCGCTGCTCCTCGTTAGCCTGCAATAACTAGGACTCCTTCTGTGGGGAGCTGGAGGCACATCGTTAGAGTAATGGTCTTCTTCTCTTTCCCGAAAGCACACTGTGTTTGTGTTTTTTAACGTTCGCCTCGTATTAACATAGATCCTGTGGCTCTAGTAGCGGAGCGGGATCGCCTCGCTGTGCAGACCGACGCACGTTCGGATTAACCACATTAATCAGTTAGATCAATAGATCAGAAACTCATAAAAAGTGCATTCGCCCCCGTTTTAATGTATATTCAAAGGAATCTCGTAAGAGTTACATGAAAGGGTTTCATCACTTTAATGCATGCAGAGTTGTTGCTTGAGCCTGCAGCCAGTTAACTAAATCCCAAGTAAATTTACATTGCTCCCAATAATGAGTTTTTCTTACGACGTTTTTCTTTTTACACAACTACTATATGGATTAAAGAGATCAGGCCTAACGTGTTATCATCCTGAGCTTCAGAGGCTGTAGTAGTAGGGAGACTTTTATTTTCCTGAATTCCCAAAACGATCGAACTCATCCCCGAACCCGTGAGACGAGTCTGAACTGGCATCCCTGGATTGCATCTGAAGATAAACCTGCAGACTGTTTTCATCCAGACGTGTTCGCAGAGAAACTGAAAACAGAGAGAGGTGCAAACGGTGCAGATGCTGCCGCAGCCGGGACTCCTTCTCCGAGAAGCGGAGGTGGCATGTCGAGACGTAACTAGAATTTAGTAAAAACAGCAGAAAAAAAAAAGAAAAACATAGAGCCAACAGCTTCTGTTTTTGCCACACAGCACAAAGAGAAAGAGCTGAAGTGCAAACACCTCTCAATTTTTATGCTTATTATTTAAGATTATGGCAGAGGATCTTGTCTCACTGTATGTAACCAGAGTTTTTTAAAAAAAATGAAAGAAAAAGAAGAAAAAAGACCTAGAGGAGAACAGGTTTTTACCTTGGTGGTAATGAAATATATAAAAATGTTAAAAAAAAGAAAGAAGTTAATAATAAATTAAGCTTAAAGAACAACTGAATCTGAACAGTTAAGACAGGCATGATATCGGTGTAGTAGCTTCTATTTTATAAGATAAGATAAGATAAGATAAGATAAGATAAGATAAGATATGATAAGATAAGATAAGATAAGATAAGATAAGATAAGATAAGATAAGATAAGATAAGATAAGTACTTCATCTATCTCCAAAGGGAAACTACAAAAGAACACAATATGCACAGAGGACAAAAAAGTACAGTAAATGAGTATAATTGACCAAATAGTGTACAATAAAGTGAGCAAAATGATAACAAGAAACAACAGTATATGTGAATATAATAATAAGAAAGAAACAAGTAATAATGATAATAGTTGGAACAGGAAAAAAGTGATAAATGAAGAAAGTCATCAGAGAATAAGGACAAACTCTCCACACGACCATTCTGGGTCAGTTTTAATCTAAATAAAGTCACATCTGGAATAAACCTCCATCAGAAGAACACATGTGGACTATTCCCATCTATCCTACTCCTGTTGTTGTGTGTGTCTGACTGTCCTGGTCGTGTTTGTGCCGCATTTGCCACTTTGGACTCTAAACCAGAGAAGTTATTTCACGTTACAGATTCAGGTTGAGACGTCCGAGGCCTCCCTCGGGACGACACTATGGTGACAGGGACGTTTCACATCTGTGTCAGCGTCTTCCTACGAGAGTCCCGGAGAGGATGCGAAAAGACAGCAGGACGCGATGAAACGCTATCGACGATAAAAGCGGGCGCGTCGTGTTTGAAATCCTGTCACAACAAGTGACAACACGCATCGCCTCCTGGCTGCTATCACAGACGAGCATGTTCTGCCGTTTTGCTGAACTCATTGTGATGCTTGTCACCTTAGACGAGCTCGGCAGGGGCTGACACTCAACAATGGCTCCCGGAGGAAGTGATCTCCCTCTCGGTGCGAGCCCCGGGGCCCGGCCCCGGCTTTAAGCCCGGCTCAGGTGACAGACCCTGTTTTTTTTTGATGGAGAACTGCTCCGACCAGTTTGGAAAGTGGTCTAAGTTTCACTGGGAGGTCACAGGAGCTGTGAAGTGGCTGCCGGGTTTAAAAGAAAGGAAAAGAAAAAAAAAAAAAAGGTGCCAATACGAGGAGCTGCAGGCAGGTGAGGTCAACAGGTGTCAGCGTCACCTGAGCCTGAGCCGATCAGGTTCTCACAGAGAGAGAGAGAGAGAGAGAGAGAGAGAGAGAGAGAGAGAGAGGGTGTGATCAGGGCGTTTAAGTATTATTATTATTATTATCTCCTCAGTCTGTCACTGCTCAGCAGTCAGGTCTGAGATCCCACTAAAAAAACAACGTTCTCATATCACCCCAGGTGTCCCCGAGGTCTTAAAGAGCATTAGAAGTTGAAAAAATGAATTATCTGGAAAATTAAGGCGGTTTAGAAGTATTAAACAGTCTTAATCGTGACTTTATGAGGTATTTATGATGCATCTTTCCAACTAGTCTGACTGCATAAAGCCAGAGTGTCTCTTGTTGAGACAATAATGATTATTAATAATCTTTGCCTTTGGTTAGTATTACATTTCAAGCTTCCTTCCTTTACAGCTGATCCGATCTCTAAACTACGACTGTTTAGTGAGTTAAAGATGCGTGTGGCTGATTACAGCTGGAAATGGCAACACGAGATTAGATTAGATTCTGAAAGGTCATTTGGACGTTTTGAAAAGTCTTAAAAAGCTACTGAAATTAACTTTGCATCACAAACTAAACTAAATGAAAACATCAGAGCAGGTTAACGTGTCGAGGGGAGTTTTAGCATCCTCTTACATGGTGTATTTTGATAAATAAGGGAAGCGTATTCTGGAGTGTGGTTCCCAGTCAGAGTGGTTTAGATGTTAACTCTCAGTCTCACCGCTCACTCACATATGCAACCTGAACATTGAACAAGACAAACATCCATTCAATCTTTTTTTTTTTTTCTCCTTTTTCAACCCACTTTATACCCTGCGCTGTATGTCATAATTTATTCAGTCTGCTTCATTTGCACTTTGGCACATTTTGCTTTTAGCAACGCGCTGACATCTCTCACCTCAACCAGGGGATTAAAACGTTCCAAGTGGACTCTCTGATAGTTTTTCTCCCCTGATGTCGCTACTTAAAGTGTCAACTGTCATGTGAATGTGCGAATAACACGCCGAGCCGTCGTACATTTCAGACCTTTAGAGGGAAAACGTTTTGTAGCCGAGGGTAGAAGTGTGTAGGATCCATCCTCTGCTGAAGACAAACATCTGTAGGAGCTTTGAGATGAGTCCTTTAAACAGCTGTGGTGATACTGTATCTGGATCCAGGTGAATTAACCAATTTTTGGAGATCTATGAATGCTTAGACCAATAAAAATCAACAGATTTTAGATAGAATTTCAGATTAGAAAAGTTGCAGGATCCTTCCTGACTTTACACTCGAAACAAACTTTCTCTGTTACTGGAAAGTGCTACAAGTTAAAGCGAAGTCTTTGGTCATCCATTGATCACAATTATATCTAAGAGTAATGCTGAAAAACGTACCAAACACTTATCACAAAAGATATTCAGAGGACTAAAGAAACCCGACAACAAGTCAGTGAATTCACTGAAAACAAACTCGACTTTTGACTCAACTTAAAACTTTAAAACTGGGTGAGTTGACCTGGGTAGAAAGTGTTTTAACTAGTTGGGTTTCTTCATCAGAGCAACTCAACATCACGGTCCGGCTACAAACTCGATAGAGAAAATCGGTCTATGCACCTCTGTTGTATTAGAGCCATAAGGCCTCTCCCCCTGTTCCACTCCACAGGAAGTATATCATCTATATTTGATCTTTATTCTTCACTTATAGGCTGTAAAATCAGTAAAAGGCTCCCTCTCCTCTTTTTTTCTTTCCTCCCGGCTGCACTCAAGTCTTATGCAGTGCAGCATGTTAACATAGCGTGACACGGTCCCCTACATAAGGGCAGACTGGTTGTTATTTTTACTGATGGCTGCCTAATGTGTCACGCAGTGATGCCAGGGGAATCAGTGTCAGGACGCGCTTGATTACCCTCACAGTTCAGAGGGCTCGGGGGGGCAACGAAGGTTGTAGGAGGGCGAGGCGGGGGGGGTGGTGCTTTTAAATCGATCCGTCAGAGACAGTGGGGTGATGTAGACCCTGGATCATAATTCTCCCGGGCGTCCTGTAGGTTTTAGTGGCTGGATTTATAGAAGCCGTCCGACCGGCGTGTCCGTGCTCTGTCTGCTCCGTCGTCTCTTCGTCTCTTCGTCCTCCTTCGCTCCGAGGTCTCGATTATCGTCTCCATCAGGAAGCAGGTCAGCGGTGCCGTGGCCTCTGGCTCCGGCACAAACAGCATCATTTACAGTTTAGCCTGCAACCACAAAGGCTGGAGGAGGAGGAGGAGGAGGAGGAGGAGGAGGAGGAGGAGGAGGAGGAGGAGGAGGAGGAATGGAAGGAGGGTGTTTGTGTTGGCTGAATGGACACAGATATCTAGATCTATTAATGGTTTCCTTGCTGTTTGGAACGAGACTAGATTACGGTTTACAGTCCCACTCACTCACAAATAATCAATAAATCGACTATAAATAACTACTCGATGCAAGTCAAGTCGCCCGTTTTGAGCGTTGAGCTGTTTTTTTCCTTTTTTAAACGTCCTCGCTTCCTCTCCTTGTTTTTCTTGAACACTTTGTGCGGTTGGTTTGATGAATTATTCACGACATCGAATAAAAAACGTAAGGAAAAAAAAGCAATAACTTCAAGATGAAAAGTGCGAAACAAACAGAAAAAAGTAGCACGCACACACACACACACACACACACACACACACACACACACACATCAAACCTGTTGACACTTTTGAGTCTCACATCGTCTGTGACATTCAAGACAGAAAAAAACAGAAGCAGAAAGCCTTCGTCGTGAACTGTACGGGAACAGCAAACGCTACAGGCGCAGCGAAATGGCAGGAGCCTCTCTCTCTCTCTCTCTCTCTCTCTCTCTCTCTGTCTCTCTGTGTGTCTCTCTGTCACGGCGCAGGTTGGCATTTATGAAACGCGACTGTTACGTAACGAAACGTGTGACAATGGCTAACGCAGCGAGACACGGTGTAAGTGAGAACGTCCCGGAACGGGAACTAAAAATAAATACGAGCCCATCGATGGGTGTGAACGTGAGGCCCCTGTAAAGCTCTGTGAGAGGTCGCCACAGCTATGGGGAGAAACAAATAAGTCACAGTACGAGATATAAGGCGATATAAGGCGATATAAGGACTGAAACAGTTGATTAATCTGCAAACTAATTGACAGGCCGGGTAACTCGACTGCAGCCGGGAGGAATGATTGTAATTCATTCGTCCCTCTGAGGGGAAATGGAGCCGCCTGTTAATGGGGGAAGTGACCTGGAGATGCAGATGCTAGTTTGTCACACACGCCCGGCTGATGTTTGCAGATGTGCGACTCTTTGCTGTGTGTGTGTGTGTGTGTGTGTGTGTGTGTGTGTGTGTCCCCTGTGGGGCTGATAATGAACAGATCCCGGCGTTAGCGGCGGATCTTTTTTATTTTCTGCAACACGCTGTTCACACACACACACACACACACACACACACACACACACACACACATCACGTTGACCCATTTCCACGGGATCAGATTTACGACCACAGACCGCAGCCGACAGGTTTAAAAAAAACAAAAAAAGGCGTTCAAGTATTTTTAAAACCGGACGCTCCACCACCATGGAAGCGTTCCTGGAGATGAAAACACCCCCGGACGCAGATAAATAGACGACTAGATGCGGCGATAAAGATATCACAATGTGCGTTAATGCTCCGGGATCTCGCAGCCCAGCTGTGGCGGCCCGGGGGGGATCCGGTTTCACCGTATATCAATCTGAAACTCAAGTCCGTCCGTCTCACTTTGAACTCTGCCTCCTGTCTTCCCCCGACACCCCACCCTGCTACGACACTGCCCCAGTTTTCCCCGTGTGTTGTTTAAAGGAGACCTAGAATGGTTGAATGGAGTGTTAATCCCAGTTAGTCTGGAACGCTGGTTATTTATCCCAGATCTAGGTGGTAACGGGAGTGGCACGCCTGAATCCCAGCCTGGATCGGCAGAGAAGAGCCAGGAGCTTGTATACTGACATTTCACTGGAAAACTTCACTGAAACCGCTGCCGGGCGGGTCGCGTGCCCTCATTTGCGTGCATGCACATTGTTTTAGGAGAAGGGGTTATAATTTGCGTCACAGTTTGTACTTTGCGTCACATTGCGTCACAATAACCCGATTCTAAAGCAACTCCAGGCATTCAAAATGTTCACGATAAAGTGTCAAACATCGTTCAACCCCTGAAGTACAAGAACAATGATAACAACCCTGGCTAATTCATTTTAAATGAGTATATGCATATATATATATAACACTTTAAGCAGGTGCTACCATACAAACACAAAAACGTGGTGGCGTTTTCCAGTCTGGACTCAGGAAGTGTGAGGCTTGACTGAAAAAAGAGACTTCACACCGAAAAGGTGTTTGATCTGAATCAAAATAAAGTGATACACGTAGTAAGAAACAGTCTGTAAACGTGTCATATATTAAGCTTGTATTAGCATTCATTCATTGATGTCTGATACGAGGAATCACGTGGAAAACTGGCCCGGATCCCGGATTGAATCATGTCAGTGTGTGATATTTTTTCAGACACGCTGTATATTGTCTCGAGCGATGTCCGCTCACGTCTCACAGCTTTCTCTGCGCGGCTCATCGTCTCTCCTCCGACTCGACCTTGTGTCCGTCATTAACGTGGTCAGCCTCGTCAGCTCTGTTAGATCATCCTCGCCGGGCTGTGCCTCCCAGTGCCTCAGTGTGAAGGAGGAGCGAGGGCAGTGTGAGTGGATGGTATGGATGGAGTTAAATAGGTCAGAGGAGACCACTGCCCTCTTTCTTTTCTCTGTCTTCTCTGGCGTGCAGGCATGGCCGACAGCGTATGCTCTTTTACAGCACGCTCCAGCTGTAAAGGTTGCCGTCTTCACTGTTTCTTGTCTGTTAGCGGCTCCGGCCTCATTTGTTCCAGCCTCGGACTGGACACAAAAGATGAGGCTAACGCACAAGTGACCTTACTTGTAATACCACCAAGGACCACTAGGGTCATCTCCCCCCCCAAAAACAAAACAAAACATCATTTTGACAATAATTCCAAGATTAATGTTAGATATTAGCATTTTTCAGAAATGCAATAATAAGGGGCGTGTCTATTTGATTGACATGTCTGACGTGTCAGTTAGTTTTGTCAGGTAGTTCGCTCATCACCTCGTTGGTACGGTCGGGTTATTCTCTGTTCGCCATACGATCCGTGTTACTATGGATCGTATGGATAAGTGGGTGTGCTGAGGATGGCGGGGGTCAAAGGTTAGCCCCGCCCCCTCACTCCTTTCAGATTAAAGATGGCGGCGCCCTGTCAGTCAAATTCCTGGCTCCAAAAACATACATACTGTGCTGTGCAAAAGTTTGAGGTCACCATTAGATTTTTGTTTTTGTGCAATACTGTAATGAATGAGATAAGTATAAGAGATGAAAGACAATAAAAGACAACTTAATGAGCTCAGAGATGAGCTGAAAGAAGTCTGATGCTTCATATCATAAGATAACGTCAATAAAAACTACAGGGCAATGTGACATTTGTCTATTGAAGAGGTTTAATCCTGAAATCTTGTATTTTCAGTATCTGTATCTCAGCGAGTCCAGAAAAATTAGGAAGATTAAAACTTTGCTAAAATATCTCAAGATCTTTGCACAGTACTGTGAATGTAAATGTATGTAAATGTGAATGTAAAGCTTAATAATTCCCTCACACAGCTGTAAGGACACAGCAGAAATTATGCAAACATGAGTAAATAGTGCAACTGCACATTAATACAGATTTGGTGCCGCAGTGAGTTCACTGTGCATGTATGTGAGATAAATTTAATATATAAAACTAAACATATATTATTCACTAGTGCCACAGGGTGCTCTCTCAGTTTCTCAACAACAAATCAGGTTAATATGAGACGGAAACATATAGAAAATCTATAGAATGAAGAGGAACATGATTCAGTGGTGCAGCTCTAGTATTGAAGAGCCAGATCAATGAAATTCAATGGAATGCTAGACATGCATAATGTATGTTTCTCTAGATATCTTCTTCAATTCTCCAATGTTTATGTTGACTCTTGTTCTTTTTTTTTCTCATTTTCTGCAGGTTTGCCACCAAAGAGCCCAACGGTTTGTTATTTTACAACGGACGCTTTAACGAGAAACACGACTTCATCGCCATGGAGATCATCAACGAGCAGATCCAGCTCACCTTCTCCGCAGGTACGTGAGCTTCACCCGCTCTAGGCTGATAGGCTGATGGTGTGTGTGTGTGTGTGTGTGTGTGTGTGTGTCTTGTTCGGGGCGGTCACTCACCTGTGCCTCTGTTTCTCAGGTGAAACCAAAACGACAGTGTCACCTTTCATCCCGGGCGGTGTGAGCGACGGCCAGTGGCACGTGGTGGAGGTGCACTACTACAACAAGGTGAGATCCAGAGGTTCATGAAAAAAAACAGCTGTATGTGTTTTATCGAATGTCTGACACTGACAAAGACATTGTCCTACCATGTGCTTGCTTGTCGTACTCTTACAACGATCTGACATTTTTGCCCCAAAAAAACAAAGTCCACTCAATTAACCCATCATAACTTTGTTGTTTTATCACCACATTGTGCCTGAAACTATTTGTAGGCTTGTTAATGGTGAGCAGAGCCAGGTTAAACAGCCATGTGTCTTTTTTTCAGGAAATGTCAAACTATTATTTTACGTCATTACAACACAGTAAGTCAAAGAAAACTTTGTTTACACGGTCTGTAGACTACGATGTTAACATGAGTTACTCATGGGATGAAACATGCTGGAGAATGTGAGTTTGTAATAATGTTGGTACGTGAAAATACTTAAAACACACAAATGTGTGTTTTCTCCATCATTAATGAGAAAATTCATTGATTTCAAATATTGACATGAATCAATTCCTGCACTTTCCTAGACTACAGATTTGGTGAGAGGATTTGCCAAACTACAGTATCTATCTATCTATCTATCTATCTATCTATCTATCTATCTATCTATCTATCTATCTATCTATCTATCTATCTATCTATCTATCTATCTATCTATCTATCTATCTATCTATCTATCTATCTATCTATCTATCTATCTATCTATCTATCTATCTATCTATCTATCTGTCTGTCTGTCTGTCTGTCTGTCTGTCTGTCTATCTGTCTGTCTGTCTGTCTGTCTGTCTGTCTGTCTGTCTATCTCTATGTATCTATCTATCTGTCTATGTATCTATGCATCTACAGTATGTATCTATCTGTCTACATCCTTCTCTCCTCTCTCTCTCTCTCTCTCTCTCTCTATCTATCTATCTATCTATCTATCTATCTATCTATCTATCTATCTATCTATCTATCTATCTATCTATCTATCTATCTATCTATCTGTCTGTCTGTCTGTCTGTCTGTCTGTCTGTCTGTCTGTCTGTCTGTCTGTCTGTCTGTCTGTCTGTCTATCTCTATGTATCTATTTATGCATCTACAGTATGCATCTATCTGTCTACATCCTTCTCTCCTCTCTCTCTCTCTCTCTCTCTCTCTCTCTCTCTCTATCTATCTATCTATCTATCTATCTATCTATCTATCTATCTATCTATCTATCTATCTATCTATCTATCTATCTATCTATCTATCTATCTATCTGTCTATCTATCTGTCTGTCTGTCTGTCTGTCTGTCTGTCTGTCTGTCTGTCTGTCTGTCTGTCTGTCTGTCTGTCTGTCTGTCTGTCTATGTATCTATGCGTCTACATCCTTCTCTCCTCTCTCTCTCTCTCTCTCTCTATCTATCTATCTATCTATCTATCTATCTATCTATCTATCTATCTATCTATCTATGAGTAGCCACTGTGATCTATAGGCTCTAAGTTGCTCTGTGAGTGAGTGAGGCGGTCTCCAGAGGGTGGCCGGGGTCCAGACACAGGAACCCAGAGCTGCAGAGTCTGTCCCGCTGCCTCTCTGCTGCTGCTCTGTCACAGTAAACAATCACAGCTGACAGGCTGATGATGTGGAAGACGGCCAACGTGCCAACCAGACACTGACAAAGAGCCCGAACCGGGGCGAGAATAAATGCGAGCTGGAGAGTGGGAACGTTTCTGCAGACTCTCACTCCGGCTGAATGTAAGTTCTGATTAATATATTTCTGTGCGAGGAGGAGAAAGTCTGGACGACTCAATCGGTGCAGGAATGTAAGGAGCTGTTGTCTCTGCTTGGTTCTTTTCCCAGCCAGGACCAGCACACACAGGATGTCACATTTTTAGCCCATTGAGGAAGTCACTTTGCATCATAAAGATGTTGCCAGGCAACACCCCCGCTGCTCGCATTTTCCTTTTAGTCGTCTATGATAACATGGCTGTGTCAGATTTTAGCCAGAAGTGCCGATGAAGGGGGGCTGTTGTTGTCCACTCTTGAGGAGGAAAAAAATGATTCGCTGTATTACCAAGACGAGATGTTATAGCCTCATGAATCAGATGTGAGGAGGAGGAGGGGGGGTACTCTTTAGTATCTATCCAACCAGGTACATACTCTGCTGTATTGTCAGTCAATTAGTTAGTTGCTTTTTGGGAAAATTGATGGGTTGTTTGGCCTCTAAAATGATGTTGCTCAATGTTAGACAAAGGCCCAAACTCCCTAAGAGACGTTGGAGACTCCGCCCTCAAGTTTTCAAAGTTTAGACCCTAAAATATTCATATTTAAGAAGCTGATATTGGACACAACTGTTAGATATGATAATTACAGAGGTTGAATCGTTAATAGTTGGATAGATGGTGCTGCACATGTGCAAGTTATACAACTATGTGCAATTCATAAGTCAAATCGTGGTTTAATCCATTATATTTGGACACAATCTCTGTTTAAGTTCATGTTATACTGTAATCAGAGCCAAAGGTTTCATTGACTTCCTCCATTTCTGCAGAAAATTTTGAGTTTTAACGTTTATTTCATGTGTAATCAAATATATTAGAATAGTTGTCTATTAACTGATTAGTTGTTGCACTTCCAGTGTCTGAAATAACTTTTAATAACTTTTCGTAGTTTAGCGTTTAGTGTAACTCACTGTTCATCAACTCTTTGTACGTTAACTAATTAACAGGATGAAGTACAGACCCTACCATAATTACATGTCATGCATACATATATCTCAATGTGGGTATCATATGGATATATGAATGGATATCATACACATGGATATAAATCATCAAATAAAAACCCAACACAGTCAGAGGTGATGTCACACAGGTCAAGTCTGGTTGTTTGGGAAAGTTTGGGAGGCATGTTGTTTACCAGTTGTAGAGAATCAGGTAAAGATGGAGAACTGTCATACAGATGTTTTCTTATGGATCAAGACAAAAAAATTAACCGATGATAAGATGATGACGATGTAACGTCCCTAAGAGTGAAGGAATAACCAGAACTCCAGCTGAAGTCGACACAAACCTGTCCCGTCCCTCTGGAGGTGTCTGTCCCTCTCTGGCCTCGTCCCTGTCCACAGGGGGTGGGACAGCAGGGTGAGGTAGGGGAGGGTGGGGGTTGGGGGGGGGGCTATTTTAGATTGAAATGTGGCTTTCAGGACAGTGGGGGACTGTGGAGAATGGCAATGACCGCTGCCTTTGTGTGGGGCTGTGCCTCCTTTGGGGCCACAGGGCAGTGAATGATGCGGCCCCGGGGACGGAGCCCCTCTCACTCTGTTCTCCTCAGCCCGAGCAGGGGAAGCGGGAGCCCGGGAAGAAAAGCCGGGAAGAGGTATTGACTCGGGGGATGGGGATGGGGATGGGTGGTGGGGGGGCGGGGGGGGGGGGGGGGGGACACTGCGCGTCGGGGCCGACGCCTCCCGTTGCCATGGTTTCCCCAGTCGATCCCCGGTCCCATATTTGTGCCGACAGGGAACTCATATTCCCATAATCCCGCCTTCGAGATCCGTGTTTGACGTCGCTCTTGAGCAAATATGTGCGTTCCAATCAGCGTTGACAGCTCGGCTTTTTCTTCTCCTTTCTTGTTTTTGTGTGTGTGTGTGTGTGTGTGTGTGTGTGTGTGTGTGTGTGTGTGTGTGTGTGCGCGGCGGGGAGACGTGTGACAGATGCTCTTTATCGCAGAGTCAACAGCCGTGACTGATGACAGCCGAGGTCGGAGAACCTGGAGCGCTGCCGGCCGGCCTCACAGCTTTCACAGAAAAAAGGGGGAGGAATAAAAAAAAAAAAAAAGCGTGGAAAAACAGCATGTCGGATGATTTCACCTTTGGCAATTCATGCTGCCTGTTTGCTTGTTTCATCATCAACAAATTTGTAACAGATCGGAACATCGGCTGAAAAGCGTCTATTCCCACCTCATTAACATTTCAGAGTTTTTCGGGGGGGGGGCGGGGGAGGGAGGGGGGGGGGGGGACGGACTTCCTGTGGGAACAGAGCTGAACAATCGACGCCCGCGGAGGAGGAAGAAAACTCTCCCTCGCTCTGTCACCTGAACGACAGGAACCTGAATCCTTGAGCAATAACCTGTGGATTGTTTCCAGGGTTTAATAGATTAGTTGCCAAGATAAAGTCCTCGGACACCTTCTTTTGAATGAGGAGGAGGAGGACTGAGGAAACCAGGAAACATTCAGGAATTTTCGACTTAAAGAGCCAAACAATTAACAGTTAACATCAACTTTAAGAGTAACAGATCGAACAAGGAAGGAGGTAGTTGCATCGATAAGACATGAGGATAAAACACAGCGGTCTGGTCCACAAGGTGATGTGTGATCTATGGATCAAAACCACGTTTCTGGTTCCAACCGAAAAACCCAAATGACATCAAGTGTCGACATGGAGTGTTGTCAGATGTTGTCCATCATGTCATAGACGATCAATTCAACCGACTCTGCTGCCCCGACGTCGTTGTACCTCCAGGTCTTTGAATCTTTTTTAAAACATTCATCTGTCTCTCTGGATGAACCGCATGAACTTCATTTTTTCCTATTTCCCATGAACTCTTACATCCGGCTCAACCATAGATAGTGCAGGAACAAACTGTCAATTAATGAAGAGTTATTTGGTTTATAAGAGGCCTGGGCTGATACTAGAGGCTTTTGACTTTCTGACTTCTTTTTTTAGTCTCTTCTTGTTTGGTTATAGCATTTTTTCCCATACGATGCATAAATAAGGATGTTGTGGTACAAGATAAGACACGACGCTTACATAATAGACTGTTTCACATGCAGGCAAGGCTCCAGCAGACCCATCCCTGCAAAACCATTAAGGTGCAAAGCGTGAAAAAGCAGCACAAAGCATCATAAATGTATTAACATACAACAATATCTAATTTATGATTCCATGTTTGTTTCCTTGACATGAGGTCAAACAAAAGTTGTTTGTTATCTAGTTAAATGCAGATTATAGACTGTATGAAGCTTTAGCATCTTCCTCCTTTCACACACACATATATATATGTGCATATATATGACAAAGAGTTATATATAAAACTGGTGAAGCTGGCTGATGATTGTGGAGAGAGGAGAGCATTTTGTTTTTGTTTTTTCACAACTTTCATTGTTTAATCTCTTTACTCCACTCGTCTATGGACGATGAGTGGACTTTTCCCACAGCTCGATCCTGGGACTCAGGTGAGGTGTTGTGATAAAACAAAGCCGGACTTTTTTTTTTTTCTGTTGTTTTGACTTGAACGCTCACGCTCTCCGCAATCACAAGACACAACAGCGAGCGCAGGAATGCAACATCTCAGTCACAGAGTCATATTATTAGAGGCTCACAGAGATCTAATCTAATCTACTCTATGAGAAAATCATGTGAGAGAAATTTAATTGTGGTTGTGCCTCGGGCCGGAATTACATTTGTCGCCCCTGTGTAGCTGGATGAAGTGTGTTTTGTCTTTATAGATTTCCTGTGATAGAGTGGCTGAAGGCGCCAATGAGGTCTCAGCTCTGACTTCAGCCGAACGTTCAAGCTTTGAAACAAGTCTAACCAGTGAATATAAGACCTCTTTAATAATCTATTACACATCTTGAGGATTAAAAGAGCTTTTTTTAATGCATTATAAAAGAAAAAAATCCTCTAAAATCATCTTTGATCTTCCATCTTCCATCATTTTATGGACCAAACAAGAATTGTTTAGTTTAGAAACTGACATGTGAATCTCAAATAAATACATAGATAAATATCTATGAGCTGCTGTGCTACGTTTGTAGAGCGGTCGAGGTATTTTCATCTCACGCAGTGACAGATTCACAGAGGATGTGCAAGATTACATCACTCAGGTTACACACACACATTATACTTTACATGTTTACATCAAAATGTTTTTTTAGTCTATTTTTCTACTATGCTTTTATGTGTGGAATACATAAAGTCTCATCACATCCACACTGATTGAATGGAGTCGTATTGACTTTCCTGCCTGTCAGTCACATAAATAATTACGTCGCTTGCTGAAGAGCTTTTCAGTGGTACCTGGAGAGATGCAGCTCTGGAGTGCGTGTGTGTGTGTGTGTGTGTGTGTGTGTGTGTGTGTGTGTGTGTGTGTGTGTGTGTGTGTGTGTGTGTGCGTACCCCAGCCTCACTGCATGTGTTTGAGCCTGAATCAGAGGAGTCAGACATGTTGGAGGAATCTGGAGGAATCTCTCTCACGTCCATTAGTCTAATGCAACCTGTTTTGGAAAGTATGGTTTGAGTCACACTCGTATTTCATGGCCGATTCGGTTTGCTACCTGAAATTAACATCTGTAAATGATTGTGTCATTTGTTTGATCTCACACACACACACACATAGACACACACACACACACACACACAAGCTGCCAGCTCTTCATCTCCATCCTCTCTGACCATCGGGCGACTCCAGCTTGAACCCACACTCCTGGGTTAACGTGAGCCCTGTGTGACCTCAGAGAAGCTGTCCACTCTGAAAAGAGGTCGCGACCTTTTATTGACAGGATCGTTACTCTCTCCCCCGGAGACCCCTCCTCCTTTTGTTGCCCCCCCCCACACACCCCCACACCCCCTCCTCATTAATTTCTCAGACAATGAAGAAGATGCTTTGTCGATGGGGACGACGTCCTGCCGAGAGCGAGCTCTCCTCTCCCCTCTGAGTGTGTGTGTATGTGTGTGTGTGTGTGTGTGTGTGTGTGTGTTTGTGTGTGTGTGTGTGTGTGTGTGTGTGTGTGTGTCAGCCACTGCCTTTAGCTCTTGCTGTTATGATATGAATTATTAAAACACCCTACAACAGCGAGCTGGAGATGAACCGTTGTGTGAGGCAAAACGAGTCGATTTCTGTGGCTGCTGTTCGCCCCCAGTTTTGAGGCTTGGTTTTGTAATCGGGTTCAAAAAGCTGCTTCCTGCACAGTTCCCACAAGTTTCCCTTACTGCTTCTTTGTGGATTAATCCTTTGCTAAGAGCGGCAGAATAATAGAGATATTTTCACAACAGCCTCGTTCTTATCCCTATTTATAAATTCTGGGTGACTGAAATACTTCAGCACAGTTAAAAATAGCACCTTGACTGTTTTGTTCTCTCTCTCTCTCTCTCTCTCTCTCTCTCTCTCTCTCTCTCTCTCTCTCTCTCTCTCTTACTCTCTGTGCTAAGACCCCTTCTGGGAATTTGCAGACAAATACGCTACTATAGGACAAAAACGACTTCATTCAGGTGTTTTAATTTCCCGTTTTTCCGACAGATGAAAACTTGACTATTTTGTGACGAATTCATTCATTGTAAAAGTGCCAGGATTGAGTTGTAGAATACGACAACAAAAACCATTAGTAGTCATTGCACGATGGCAGTAAATGCTCCAGGTGCAACAATTACAGACAACAGTATAATTGACGATGTGGATATAACCATTTAGGTGGCAAATGTGCAGTAGAAATAAAACAATAACAACAATCAAGCCGCCAGTTGTAATTGCTTTTGATTGACTGGAGAATGTCCTGTGATATTCTGTAGATTGTTTTTTCTGTTGCACAAATTCCCAGTTGGATTAAAGAAAACTTCAGACCTGTAATCAGATTCAGGGAACCTATACATCCTACACCTATACACCTATACATCCCTAACACCCAGTCTCAATCCGAGGAAAAGGATTCCCGTGACGAAACCTTACGAGTCCGTTTCAGTGTTTGTTATTTCGTTTTCCGTCTGCCTCCGCAGCCCGTCCTGAACCAGGCCGGTCTGCCGCAGGGTCCGTCCGACCAGAAGGTGGTGGTGGTGACCGTGGACAACTGCGACTCCTCCGTCGCCCTCCGGTTCGGACACGTCGTCGGGAACTACACGTGCTCCGCCCAGGGCAGCCAGTCGGGCTCCAAAAAGTAAGCAAGGATTTCATAAATAGCCATGCAACACACCTCCT